>OX411549.1:17625998-18225998 GCA_948146395.1 Fragum whitleyi | reverse complement strand
GCGCTTTCATGGATGCGCCTGTATTATTCCCGAGGTCTATTCCGTAGAATCGCCGAGGGTTCCGGATTGAGAATGCCATTTTACAATCGGAACTACTCTCAGCCAATCGACGATCAGATTGCAATGTATGGAAATAGCTGATTTCCAAAAGGTCATCTTACAGGGTTACTTCCCCTAAATCGAATACGTCTTTCGGGAATTTCCCTGATAGGGAGTTTGTAAAAAATACTTCCGAGGTTTATTTTTACGGAATGGGTTTTTTAGCAGTTTCATTTTTCAACATTTTTTTACCTTCTGAAATACAATTTTGTTGCATACTGACTGTTGCAGAATGGGGGATTATTTCTGATTCTGCGGGAGTTGCCACCCACAAATTTTTAAAATTGTGTGACCGAAATTAAAAACAGCGAAAATTGCGCAATCGCGCGATCTGGATGCAACACTAATCAATGGTGGGGAGCCATCTCGAAATGAAACAAACAAGAACTTGTTGATTGATTGAATGGAGTTTAACGCCGCTTTCAACATTATTTCAGTTATATCGCGGAGGCTGGAGCACCTAACAATGGTTTCCTGGTATTTCACTCACCAGTACAACCACCACATCCTTTCCTAGCCTCCAGCTGCTATCTCACATAGGTCTACGATTATCAACCCATTGGTGAGAGACAAATAGTCTGAAAGAATGAGTGTCGAGGAAACAAGAACTTGTCGGTTGAAAGCGCGAAAACTAATGACGTGATCAAATCTCAATGTACTAGAGTCTGTGGATCCGAGCTATTGACAGGAAAATAATGTGCTATGGTAGTACTAGTGACTGTATATCCTAAAGCTAGCCAAAATCGAAGCAGAAAGATGTATGCTTTGGTGGATGACCAAAGCAACCATACGCTTGCCCGTCCAGAGTTCTTTGACCTTTTTGAAGAAAAGTATCAAATGGCGATATACTGGCTGTCATCATGCGCAGGTATAGCAGATTGTATTGGGAGACGAACGATACCGAATGAGTTTGTTATCTCGGCTATAGATGGTTTGGGAACCATGGAGTTGCCGTCCATAACAGAGTGTTCCAAAATTCCGGACCTTCATGATGAAATACCAACGCCCAGAGCAGCTCGAGCTTACCAACATCTTCAAGATATTGCTGATTATATCCCTGAAGCTAATAGAAACATTCCGGTGCTTTTGCTTATTGGAAGGGATCTGCCAGAGGCGCATCACGTCTTGGCGCAAAGAAATGGAGGACGCGGACAACCTTTTGCGCAGAAATTATCTCTTTGGTGGGTTCTAATTGGTGAAACATGCTTGGGAAAAGTGCATCAGCCTACCAATGAAGTGAATGTCTTTAAGACACATGTGCGTCATGATGGAAGACCCTCAATTTTTCCGTTGTGTGAAAATCAATTTATGTTAAATGAGCACGTTAACACAACAGAAAGACTGGGTGAAAATGTTTTTGTGCGAACAGTAGATGACGATAAGATTTCCCTTTCTCAAGAAGACAGAGACTTCTTAAACATAATGAACAATCAGTTCGCGAAAACAGATAGTGGTCATTGGTCATCACCTTTGCCGTTTCGCAATGAGATAATTGACTTACTAAATAACAGAAAAGCCGCATTAAAAAGAGCCCACTCACTTTCAAGAAGCCTGGCCAAAAATACAGTGAAACAAAAACACTTTAAAGACTTTATGAGTAAATTGCTTGAAAACAGCCATGCTGAGATTGCCCCACCTCTCCACCCAAATGAACCCTGTTGGTACTTACCCATCTTTGGAGTATATCAAGAGAAGAAGCCCAATCAAGTGAGAGTTGTATTTGACTCTTCAGCCCAGTTCCAAGGAAAATTGTTGAATTTGTTGCAGGGGCCCGATTTGACCAATAATATGTTAGGAGTGCTGTTGAGGTTCCGAAAAGATAGGGTTGCTGTAATGGCAGATATACAGCAAATATTCTTTCAGTTTAGGGTGCACGAAAAGGACAGAAATTACCTAAGGTTTCTGTGGTTTAAAGATAACAATCCAAAGAAACAACTGATTGAATACAGAATGTGTGTTCACATTTTTGGGAACTCGCCTTCGCCAGCGATAGCAACTTTTGGTCTCAGAAAATGTGTAAGCTATGAAAATGTTGAAAGTGCTGTTAAAAACTTTGTCAAGAGAGATTTTTATGTCGACGACAGATTGGCTTCTTTTCCAAATTCAGAGACTGCCCTGCATGTAGTTTAGAGCACTCAACAGACACTATTAGAGAATGGAGGCTTAAGGCTTCACAAAATCGCATCAAATGACAAAAACGTGCTTCGAGCCTTCAATACAGAAGATCTTGCAATGGATCTTAAAAATCTTGCCATAGATGACCATAATCTGCCTTCCCAGAGAAGTCTTGGACTGTGTTGGAATCTACAGAATGATTCTTTCTCCTTTAGCGTATCTCAAGACAATAAAGCATTGACACGTAGAGGTATCCTTTCAACCGTAAACTCTCTATTTGACCCATTAGGGATAATTGCACCAGTAGTCATTCAGGGCAAACTCATCATGTGTGATATCTTGGAAGAAACTCTAGACTGGGATCATCCACTTAGTGAAAGCATCGCTACAGAATGGCAAAATTAGCGAAACTCATTAAATGATTTGGTAGATTTTTCCATTCCACGGCCATATGTCCCGATCTCCTGCGATAGACAGAAACCTGGAATATACATTTTCAATGACGCTTCAGAAAAATCCATATCGGCTGTGGCCTACATGAGAACAGTTGGCTCGGACAGGGATATCAATGTTGGATTTGTGATGTGAAAGTCTAAGGTAGCTCCAAAAACGGGCCATACAATACCTAGATTAGAATTGTGTGCAGCAGTTACAGGGGTAGAAATAGCGGAGATTATTTCGGATCAGTTAGGATTGTGTATGGATCAAATGAACTTCTCAGATAGTCGCGTCGTGTTGGGATATTTGAACAATCGCACAAGAAGATTTTATGTATACGTACAAAACCGAATCTCAAGAATACTGAAAAGTACAGTTTGCAATCAATAGCATTATGTGCCAACACATGAAAATCCCGCGGATCAAGGAATGCGCCTAGTACTAGCTTCGAAACTGCAAGAAAGTAAGTGGATAAATGGCCCAGAATGTTTGAAAACCGAAATGCTCTTAGATGAGCCCGAGTATAAGCTTGTATCTCCAGAAGAGGATAAGGAAATTCGTCCACAGATTAAGAGCCTCAACAGAAGGGGCATCACGGCACATAGGTTTTGAGAATATCAGCACATGGAGAGGTTTGGTAAGAGTCGTGCCCCTTTTAAAGAGAAAAATTCGCACTTTCAATAAAAAAAAAGGTCCCGAAAAGGCACAAATACCCCACAATATCATCAAAATGGATTCAAAAATGTTTCTAATTGCGGAAAGTCAGAATACCTCCTTTAAAGAGGAGATAAGCGCGTTGAGAGAAAATCAGACAATTTCTAAGAACAGTTGTATAAAGAATATTCAGCCATGGTTGGACAAACAAGGTCTTCTGCGTGTGAGGACGTTTGAAGCACGCAAAAGATTTGCTATTAGATGTGAAATGTCCCGTCATTTTACACAGACAGCATTTCATCACTGAACTAATAGTTACTCATTACCATGAGAAAGTGTATCATCAAGGGTGCCATTTAACCGAGGGTGCAATTAGGTCCGCAGGTTATTGGGTCTTGGGATGCAAGCGTTTGCTTCTATCTATTATAAGCAGATGTGTCAAATGCAGAAAATTACGCGGCAAAACACTATGTCAATTGATGGCAGATCTTCCTGAAGATCGTTTGACTCATGGACTGCCTTTCACATTTGTGGGTACAGATGTATTTGGACCATGGAATGTTATAACGCGTCATACGCGAGGTAGTGTGTCAAATAATAAACGATGGTGTGTGCTATATACGTGTCTCACGTCAAGAGCTATACATTTGGAGCTTTTCGAAGAGCTCAGCACATCTTCATTTATCAACGCAACTCGTAGATTTATTGCTCTCCGAGGCCCTGTCAAGGTCTTTCGCTCAGATCGGGGGACAAATTTCATCGGAGCATCAAAGGACCTTCAAGCAAATATCATTAATGTAAAGGACGGACCAATGAAGGGGTTCTTAAATGAAAACAATATCACATGGCAGTTCAACTCTCCTTACTCTTCTCACATGTGAGGAGTTTGGGAACGACTCATAGGAGTGGTGCGTAGGATTCTGGATGCCATGCTAAAGGAACATATGGGTAACCTTTTCCAAAGCCTTGTCAACATTCATGTGGGAAGTCTCGTTAATAGTGAAATCTCGGCCATTAGTGTCAGTCTCAGGTGATACCAATAATCCTCTTGTGTTGAGCCCGATAATGCTCCTCACTCAAAAGCAACCTATGAAATGTGAATAGAAATGTGATATAGGTGTGAAAGAAATGTATAGGTCTCATTGGAAAAGAGTGCAGTATCTTTCCGATATATTTCGGAAGAGGTGGAAACAGGAATTCCTATCGTCTTTACAGCAGCGTAGGAAATGGACAGAAAATGTGAAATTCGCATGGGTGACATCGTACTTCTAGTTGAAGAGGACTCGCCTCGTATTTCAAGGCCTATGGGCATCGTGACAGATTTCTACCCTAGCGCAGATGGACACATTCGAAAAGTCGCTGTCAAAATCAACCGTCAAGGGGAAGATGGACCTAAAATTTACACAAGACCAATAACTGCATGATGCAAATTAGTGTAGTTGAAACTGTGTAAGACTGATTTTTCATACAAATTATTATTTTTATGAACTAGATTCAGTTGAAAAGAAAAGTAAAGATTTCCAAATGTGCTTTTTAGAGAAAACATTGAGGCATATTGCATTACAAAGCTTGTTGAATTGACATAAAGCAATTTTGTTTGTTTGCAAAAGTACAAGTCAGTCAATAACACTGTTGTATATATGGCATTGAACTATCGTTCTTTTTTGTACTAAGTTAGACAGACAATGTATCTAAGACATAGATAAGTTGTTTATATAGTGGTATTTTGTAATACCAGACGGGGAAAGGAATGAGACTGTTGTACTAAGGGAGGTAATCAATGTGTGACTTTTGTGATTTATCGTGAAAGTGTTATTTTTCTTAGATAGTAATGTCGCGGTTTGTCTTGTCACATGTTTTTGCCGCATTTGTAAACAAAGAATTCTCGCTTATGAAGTCTGTTGAGGCTATAAATGTAGGTTCATATGATGAAAATATTTGCAAATTTGACGCCTCTTATGTATCTAATGCAAGCAATGACCCTTTGTAGGATTTTTACGTGTTAAACGTTGCACTTGATTCGCCCCCCCCCCCCCCCCTAAGTTTTCGCTCCACAACTGTTTTGACCCATAAGTTACGTACCCAGCCAGTTTCTGTCTTAATGCGTTGTAAAGTCGCTTTCTTGTGATAATTTGCAATTATGGATAGATTCTTCTTTCACGTATGCAAGATACTAGGTGTTCGTGTTGAATTTAAGTTAAAGAAAACGGTACAACCTAAGCTTTTGTCGCAGTTTCCATAATCTATTTTTGGATAAGATCATCCTGCAATTGCTAATGTTATGCCTTTACTTCAATATTTTTTTGTATATTTTTGTTGTAGTTTCCACGATTAAACTCCACGGACTAAATTGGACTTCGTCTTGGTACATGAAATTTATTGGTTCAGTGGATGTCACTCAAAGTTTCATTCCAAAATGCCTAGTGGTTGAGGCAATGCTATTCCTAGAATTCAAAGTGAAATTAAGCACAGCCCTACCACACCCATATTTATGAGCTACCCAAGGCTTTTCCCAAGATCTTTGGGAAAAGGCCCCTAGCATTCATTTGGGAAAAAAATATCGACGAAATGCAATTTGGGGATTTTTTTCATGTAAGACTGTTTGGGTTAATTCTTGCTTGTAATGTATAAATTTTCTTTAAAAAAGCTTATTCTTAAAATTTTCAAAGCTAACAAAACACATATTCATACTCCCAACTTACAAATATGTCAGAAATAAGTTGTTTGGTTAAATCCATTTTATTAAATTGGGAATTTTTCTCCAAATTGGGAAAAAATTTGGGGCCTTTTCAATGGGGAATCGGGCCTTTATTGGGCCCCTGAGAGATAGCAGAAAAAGCTCTGCTACCATACCAATATAATTTTTGGGGGTATGAAAATGAAATCATTGATGGACAGAGAGACCAACTCAGGACATTGATATATCATAACAGCTCACCCTTTAGCACTTTGTGTTAAGGTGATTTAAAAAGAGAAATTTGAATTTTCCTTTCTGGTATAAGGCAGTAGTACCTGTTTGGTGTGTAACTTTCATCTGCTTTGTAATCTGTATATATACACACATCTTGTATGGTTGTTTTACGACGAAACTGTATATTGACCAGGTGGGGCTGTGGGCCATCAGACTGCCAGTATAGGTCATAAGACTCATCACGAAGTTGCTCTACCCCAAAACCTTCAAATACAAAGTCTTAATATTAGCTCATGTCATGCTAAACAAATAATTGAAAACTTAGCAAAAATACTTGATATAAAACAAGAGGGAAGGTGGCCCTAAAGAGCTCACCTGAAGTATTGTTTACAAAGCACGATAGATGAAAAAAACTACTAAACATATTTTCAAACCATGGCCTAGTTTTTGACTGGATTGGACCTCATTTTGAATGTTTGTTTGTTTGAATGGGTTTAACGCTGCTTTCAACAATTTCGGAGTTCTATCGCGGCGGCTGGAGCACCTAACAATGGATTCCTGGTATTTCTTTCACCTGTGCTACCATTACACCCTTTCCTAGCCTCAGACTGCTATCTCACATAGGCTTACGATTATCTGCCCATTGGTGAGAGACAAACGTCGGAAAGGATATTTGCGGCCTAGTTTTTTCCTTGATTTTGAAGTTAGTTTCAGATAAACGTAAACAAAAGATCCTTAGTAACATCTTAATAAACAAATTTCAAGTCATTTCAGCCACAAATATAGCCTCTAGAGTGCACATAACGGTTTTCCGAGATTAGACCCTGTGACCTAGTTTTGGACCCAACCTGACCAAATTTCAGACTTATCAAAATATCATCATGACAAATATTCTGACCAAGATTCAAGGCATTTGGGTAAAAAACATAACCTCTAGAGTGCAAACATGGTTTTTCTAAGGATTAACCCAATGGCCTATCTTTTGACCCCACTTGATCAAATTTCTAAACATGTCCAAAGGCTAATGGGGACAAATATTCTGATAAAGTTTCCCTGGCCAATGTCATTATTTTTTGCACCTACCACATTTGACTTTATACCATATATTAATATGATTGAAACACAGATTTAATATTCAAAAGTCATCAATTCTATTGGAGTACTAGAGTACGCAACTGGAAAGATCACTGAGTAATTGATTAGTACAATCCCTAGTCTATACTGTCTTCTTTCCACTCAATAGTAAATTCAGAGTATACATTGTAGTTGCTTAATCTTTACAAGAATACATGTAATATGAGACTGTAGTCAACATTTCATCACTAGTCCATGCAATAAGTAGTAATTTCTGTATATCACACAAAAATCAGATCCAAGAAGGACTAATTACTTAGTTTTCATTTGTCCAAGATCAATATGTGATCTGTCCAGCTATCTGGAAAATCTATCAAATAGAAATTCTAAAAGGACATTGGACCCAACGAAGGTTGGTCAACTTCAAAATTACCATAACACATGTGCAGTAAAACTTGTATTAAACAACCAATTAAAGGACTACCAAAAAGCAGTTGTTAATGAAAATGGTCGCTTAGTACAAGTTTTGTTTACAAATACAAAACTTAATTTTGATTGAATATGTATATTTTTAGAATTTCTCATAATCCTTTGTTGTTAGCACTCATCAGAATGAGACAATTCTATTGGTTTCAACAACATAGGATTAATTTACGATAATTTTTAGACCTCTGATATCTACTTTGTAGGATATTTTGATTCGAGAAAGGGAATTCTGAAAACGGTCCAAAAAAATACCCTTTTCCAACAAAGCATTCTATTCCTTTAGGATACTTTTGTTCAAAATTGCATCCATTCTTCATAAATTTGTTTCTCTTAGTTTCAGTTTGGACAAGTTAAAAATTTTGAAATACCGGTAATGATTCAACAAATACATGTACACAGCTATCAATAGCATGAAATTGACAAGAGGAATCATATTGAAATAGTTTTGGAATGAAATTGAATGGGCGAGAGGAGTAAGTGTTGATTGAAATTAAAGGCAGGTAATCCATATTGCCAATTTTGTTCAAGGTGAACAAAATAAGTGATATTTATTACCTCCTTTTAATAAAACATGCTAACAAATTCTATAAATAGTTCTCATGTCTTTGCTACCCTATCAGACCCTTCAAAAATCAATAAAGTCTATGAAATTGTGGTTTGTTTCGCGCAGATTTTATTTTAAACTTAGTTATTGATCTAGAATCTTTAGTGATTTTGGAACATTTTTGAATGGTTTGAGTCAGTGTTTGGAATGAATGAATGGAGCATTGAGTGAGCAATTTAGAATACTTTTGATCGAAACAAGAGTCAATTTCAAGATGTTACTTATAATATGACCGACGTCGCCGGAGTGAAATAATTCCTGTTGAATATTTTTTATATTACACGAGTGTTATTACACTAGTGCAGTAACTATGCAAACGAGCTCAGAGCTAATAGCAACGCTATATTGCAACCACGAAAATGACGTCATAATCTATGTTTTGTGACGTCATTTTGAAACGGCGTTATAAGTTTCGCGGAAAATTGAAACGTTGAATTTTAAGAATTTTGACGATTTTTCGCTAATTTTGACGATTTTTCGCTAAAATTCGGGTCATATTATAAACAGAATATAAAATCTGTGCTCATAAAATACAGAATTTATTAAACTCCTCATCTAAAACAGATAAAAACTCGGTGCAGCCTCGTTTTTATCTGGTAATAGATGACTTGTTTAATAAATTCAGTATTCAATGACCACTCATTCAATGTTCTTTATTTCTGTACCACCTTGTTTGCAGGAAGACAGTGACCATACAGCCTGATTGCCAACTTCTCTCATTTTACCCTCCTTCTCCTCCTTGAACACATCCAGATCTTGACTTGCTGTCCATTTTGTTGCCATCTGTAATGATGTCAAATAAATCATATAAGTGGGCAACCTAAACCTTGTAACGGGCAGATATTGGTGACCCACTCATTCTTACTCTTACTGAGGTACAGATAGGGGGGGAAGGGGGTGGTAATGTCACTCTAAAATCTTTATTTCTCATTAAACTCAATGTTGTCTGTACTCATATGAATTGTCTCGATGAGACGATTCCAATGAGTACCCATAATGAAGTATTTTTGCGAGTATAATGGAAATCATTTCTATTTAAAAAAGCCAAATTATCCCCACCCTCTGAGGCTCTGTCTTGTATAGTCAAAATTTTAGAAAGTTTTTTTTTTCATTGAAAAAACAAAGAGCCTGTGAAATAAAACAAAAGCTACGCCTATGGGTGCAAGGCCCTGCTGTAGGTGCTTGATAATTTAAAAAAAAATCTAAAGTTGAAAAGGGGGCAAAACTCTTACAAAAATGCATTCATAGTAATCCTCCTTGATAGTCTGGGCAACTCTTGTGATGGTAAACACACACACCAAGTTTCATGAAGATATATTCAATATCAATAGAGATATGACCAAGGTCAAAGTTTGTCACACCAACACCAACATGAACTACACCAAGGTGTTACATCCTTTCCTAGCCTCAAACTGCTATCCCACAAAGGTCTACCATTATCAATCCATTGGGAGATTAAAAGACAGAAAGGATGAGTGCCAACAAGGGACCTCTAGATAGACAGCCTGATGTGCTACCAAGTGCGGGAGCATTTTTATTTTTATTATGACCCCCTTTAAACTGTATAAAGAATGTTTCTTTGGCAATTTTGGAGGTCATTTAAAAAAGGGAGGTCCAAATTCAAAGAAACAGGGGGTCATGGAAAACCCTGCCAGGGTTCTGACCCCCCAAAATCTGAAAATATTTTAATTTTAGCCCCTTGAGAGAAATTACCAAGGGTCAAAACATGGTTTTATAACTAAGATTTTCACAAATTTACTATCTAGTTTTACAAATTAATTGCTCATATTATTACAAGATAAAGGTAAAAGTGACTCTTAAATGTGCTTTTTCTGTCATTTTGACCCCTCTAAAATCAGTTTTGACACTAAGAATTTCTTAGGTGATAGGTCAATGTCTCCTCAAACAAAAGCCCTATTTAGAATATGTTTTAAGAGGGGAATGGGGTTGAATTTCGCCCCCCAAAAAAACAGCATAAAAAATGCCTGTGACTAGAAACTTTATCAAAATAAGGTCAAGGTTACAAAGAAAAATACAGAATATTTCTTAACTACAAATGAATTGGCAGATGGTTATTAAATGTACATGAACAAGCACAGTTTTGAAAATATACCTATAACAGAGTGCATAGACAGACATGATCAATTTAGAGAAAAGGATCCTCAACCCTAAATGGGTCGACTCTGTCTATCAGATCATAAGCCATTTTTCTAAGGGCATGTCTCTCTCATTTTCATATCAAAAGCAACTTATCTCCCTTCAAACTGTTACAAGCACAAGGAAATTAAGACATTTACAGATCACAAGAGTTTTCTCTTGAAATGATGAATTCATTATCAGTTCAACTTGGTAACTGGTAACAGAGCATGATAATATGTGATACTAGGATACCACTGGAGAAGCCTGGACAGAACCTTGTAAATACACAGACTTGGTGCCTTAAATCAGTAACTAATTTCAAAGTTTAGAGTCGGCAAAGGAATAGGACCAAACAAACACATTGCTAAATAAAATAAAAATCATGCATACATTTCACACATTAAAACACTGCAAAACTAGTACTGTAAATGAATGTAGGTAAAAATGCTTGAGGCAAAAATGCCATAGATAAAAATGCAAGAGGTAAAATGGTAAAAAATGTCATAGGTAAAAATGCCAGAGGTATATTATTTCTTTCATTTTTAGACTTAAGTAAATGGAAAAAGAAATCTATTTTCATGCACAAAAGGAATTGTTACAATACCCTTTTAATGAACTGGTCAATTATTACCTCAGACATTTTTACCACTTTAGCTTTGGCATTATTACCAATGGCATTTTTACCTCTGGCATTTTTACAGCACACCCTGTAAATGTGAACCGAAAAGTGTAGACAGCTTAACAGTCTTGCTGAACAAGAATTTTTTTGAATACGTAAATTTTCCATAAAAATTAGGATGACAAGACACAACAGCTTACGGTCAACTCATACCCACAGCAACTCGTACCAAGGTCAACTTGTACCTAATTTGGTCAACTCGTACCCAAATTTTGGTCAACTCGTACCCTTTCCAAAAATAACGTCAACTTGTACCCACTTTTTTTTTATTGAAAAACAAGTCATAAAAACCAACTTCTGTTAAGAAAATTATCATATTTGTAATATATTTATAATATATTTTCAGACATATTGAAAAGTTTTTGATGAGAAAAAAAGATTAACAGATAGGTCTCCAATAAATGCAACTTTAATATGTAATTTATACTTACCAAAAGCAGACTTCATGAAATACCGCCAGTCCCACTGACATTTCTGGTAAAAATCACTGGTCCCATAAGTTGCACATGAATACAGGACCGAAAGACCAGTAAAATCTAGCCACATCCACAGTGTATTGTATTGTTCAGTCTGGTGAAATTTAGTTCGGTCTGGTAAAAACTTTAGTTTACCGGACCCACTGTCTGGTACAAAATATGGGTATTTTGTGAAGCCTTCAAAAGCTATAATTTTATCGCATCATGTTTTTCAAAGAAATGTTGTATTCTTATAAAAAGGTTTAAAATGCAGTGAATGAATAAGTTTCTAGCAAAAGTTGTATTTATTTGTTATTCTGCTTCTGCTTCTGCCTAGTAATGGCCACCATCAACATGTTGATTGTTCTGCCATGATTGATTGATTGATTGAATGGGGTTTTACGCCGCTTTCAACATTATTTCAGTTATATCCCGGCGGCCGGAGCACCTAACAATGGATTCCTGGTATTTCTCACGCCAGTACTACCATTACATCCTTTCCTAGCCTCCGACTGCTATTTCACATAGGTTTACGATTCTGCCATGATAGGGTGCGCATGTTAAAGATGCATAATGTGGTTAAAACAAGTTAAAAACGTCTATGTATATATTTTACATATGTGCCACTAGAGCTTTGAAAACTTCAAGTGACGGGGCAGCCACAATTCCTGGAGGTAAGGCATTCCAGTCTCGTACAGTACATGGGAAGAATAAGTACTTCCTGTAGTCACTTCTGGCTTGGGGTTGTAGATAGCTGCAGTTGTGCATTGTTCTTGTCTGTCTATTGGTTTGATGAGACAGTTATCTTTTGTGATGGCTACTTTCTCATGATGTATCTTATAGAATAAATAGAGTCGAGCATCCTTTCTTCTGTTTTCAAGGGATCTCCATTCTAGGTGTAAAGCATATTTGTCACATTGATCTGTTTCCATGCTTGTTAGTAACATATCTAGCTGCTCTACGTTGGATCATTTCTAAGTTGTCAAATTCTTTCTGGTGGTATGGGTCCCATACAGGGCTGGCGTATTCCACTATGGGTCTGACAAGGGTTTTATAGGCATTTTCTTTTACAGAAGTAGCGCTGATATTTAAGTTTCATTTGAGGAATCCAAGAATTCTATTTGCTTTGTCACAGATGTTATTGAAATGTTCACTCCATTGTAGGTCTGAGGTAAAGGTACAACCCAGGTTTTTCGCACTTTTCACTGGTTTTAGAATATGTCCATGTAGTTGGTAAGATGTTGGTATTGTCTTGATCTTCCTGCTAATGGTGAGCACATTACATTTTTCAGGGTCGAAGGACATTTTCCATGTTGTTTCCCATTCAGCTAATTTATTTAGATCTTGCTGTAGTGTAGATGCATCAGAGGCAGACAATACGGTGAGGTATGCAATGGTGTCATCTGCAAATAGCCGAATTGTGGACTTTGTTCCTTGAGGCATGTCAGTTATGTAGAAGAGAAACAGTGATGGTCCCAATACACTCCCCTGAGGCACACCTGATTCTACTTCAATGGTCGGTGAGTGTTCTCCTTCAATGAGAACTGATTGGGTTCTGTTTTGTAAGAAGCTGTTTATCCAGTTTTTTTTTATTTTCCCTGTTATTCCATAATGTTCTAGTTTGGTTATTAGTAAGTTATTGCAGACTTTATCAAATGCATTGGAGAAGTCCATAATAAGAATGTCAGTTTGTTTTCTGTTAGTCATATTATTGGTTATATCATCCACAAATTCCAACAGTTGAGTTTCGCATGACCTCTGATTACGAAAACCATGCTGTAGGGGGTATAATATGTCGTTCTGGTCTGCATGTTTAATAATGTGGCTGGTGACAATGTGCTCCATTTTTTTGCAGCACACACATGTTAAGAGAGATAGGCCTGTAGTTCTCTACTTTATACCTTTCTCCTTTCTTGAAGACAGGGCTGACATTGGCTGAGCGCCAGTCTGATGGGACTTCTCCTGTATTTAGTGATGAGTTGAAGATTATTGTGAGAATTGGTGCAAGTTCTGAGGCTAGTTCTTTCAGTACCCTTGTCTTAAGGTTATCAGGTCCACATGCTTTAGAAGGATTTATCTTTAATAGGAGCTTAAGAACTCCAGGCTCTGTGATTTTTAAATCAGGACAATTTGGGTATTTTCAAGTCATTTTGCAGTGGTTAATGAAATCTTCCTTAGAGTATTCATCTTTTGGAGAGAAAGCTGACTGGAATTGTCTGCTCAATATTATTACTTGGTCGAACTATTGTTATTATCATTATTATTCATTATCATCAAAGAATAAATACCCCCAGAGATAGCCCATTCCTTTTGGACATTTTGCCCAATTGTCATTATTCTCAGTCTACTGAGAAAGGGTTGCAATCAACACTTCATGCATTGATTAATTTGATTAGGTGTGAATCATAACCACTGATAAATAAACATTGAATGGCAGATTCAGTGTTATTTAAAGGTGACAAAGATTCCTTCATAAAATCAGATACCGCATTTCAAAAGCTAAAAGTATGAAATCTCACTGTCTGTAAATGAGAACATATTCAGACAGTGAAATATGGGACTGACTTTGAAAACATATGCTTTAAAAAAAAAGCACTTGTTAATATTCATCTCATATACATTTTTTTACATTTTTTTTTCTATTGAAAAACTGATGTCGAACATAAAATGCTATCGTAGATAATGAAATCTTATTATTTTGACTGCAAATAATATAAAAAAATGGGCACTAGTTGATTCCATATTTTTTGGAATGGGTACGAGTTGACTTTGGTACGAGTTACCGTTGGTACGAGCTGACCTGTATACGACACAACAGATCTAGACAGAAAAATATATTTATCACCTTGTATATTATGAAAGAGAGCAAATTGTGCAAAGGTTTTTATCTTTTTCCTTAAAGGTTTCAAGAAAAAATGTTTGAAAGCCGCTGTCAAAATCTCCTTTGAGAAGATCAGTTTTTAATTGTTGTTGTTACAGAATGGTAAGATAGACTGGAAATTTTAGAGTGGATAAGCGGGTAGAAAAGATTTCTGTATCAACGAGTTGCTTCCATATTTTATGCATTTAGACTATTTCTGGATAGACAAGAAAATGGATAGCAATTTACTGAATAAATTATCTATTTTCTTTATGCAATAATCGTAATGAAACACCAAAACCACGTCTTTTCCAGCTATCAGGGATTCAGCTCAGTCAATATACATTTAGGGTCCGTCACCCGTGCTGCTATACATGCATGCTTCAATCTACAAAAGCATGATCGTTTCGAAAGATTATTTTCTTTTAATGACACGGCATACAAAATCAGCATAGTTCATTCTCACTACATTAGTTGATTTAACCCTGGCATCGAGTGAAAGGACTGTCTGTGGCAAAGTAGGCAATAGATTACTATTCTCACGATCGTCGTTTTTTTCTGTCCGTTTAAACCTCTTTTAGTCAAAGCATTACCCTACTATGAGATGCCATCTCCTTATCGTGAGAAAAATGAGTGAAGAAATATACTTATATGGAATGTTTTGTTGAAAAGGAGATATATTTTAGTATATTTTTCAATAATGATATCAAAATCACATTTTCTTCAACTCGTTTAACCCTATTCTGTTTACTCAGATGATTTCGTGTGTATGTTGCTTAAAACCAGGCAAAACACCGATGAAATGAAAATAATAAATTTCCCCACTTTCAACGATAATTCTACTCCATTCAAATCACATTTCTAAGTAAATGTCAAATTTGATGGTTATTTCGTCTGAAACCTCCTTGAAATTGACTCTTAAGGGATTTAAGGTAGTGGACCCGTAATAGTTCCGCATCATTTCGGGACTCATGAACTTTCACAATGTTGACCGAGATTTCCTAATGAAAATCATTAGGAAACCTTGGTTAACACTGTTAAAGTTATGATTACTTCTAAAGCCGTTGCGGAACTATTACGGGTCTACTACCTTAAACCAAGACGGATACGTCAACTTCTCCTAACTCAGAGTCTCTGCTTAGTACGACGTCCCTCATCACTGCGCTACCCAGCTGATATCCTCGTTGTTTCGGCCTAAATTTTTCAAACAAGAAAGTGTTCAGAACAAGATTGCATGGACATTGGTTTATACATTGTAACATCCTGGTATTGACAAAGTGAATGATTGCGGTATGAAAACGAATGTGTGGGAGAAGCGAGTTTCTATTGAAATAATTTTGATAGGAGTGATTGTCAATCCGCGATGTTACATTCTGTAGATGAAAATCTTTACTGCGACAAGAATAACGGAGCAGAAGTGAACGCTCCAACGTTTGTTCCGTCATTAGATTAACTTCACTGAATACTACAGTGTCATTTTGGGACGTTCGCTGACGTTTTCAAAGGCGCAACTACCATTAGGCAAGAGCGCAATAGAAATAAATCCCATTTCTAAAATGTCGTTGATGAATTGTCATAGCATCGAAACTACAGCTCATTCAAGCCGCAGATTCGATGTTTTGATAATTCAACAACACTCAAATCGTAGAAAAGGGGGGTGGGTGGACGAAAAACATTTATCTTTCGTCCGAATCCACATATCGCCTGTATCATATATATTTTTTGTAGGTCACCTTCATAGAGCGTATAAATTTTCAAATCCTTGTTGCGCCTATGGTTTCGCTAGTCTGAGTGAAGTGCTTGTTTCGATTCCAAAGACAATAGAAAAGCACATCATACGTTAAAGGTATGTTAGTGTCAGAAAAAGATGACTACGCCAATTAAGTAAGTTTGTTGACCCTGGCAATGAAAAAATATAATTTGCATGTAAATGTTACGCCGTACGTAAATATTTTCAACTTGCACTGTCAAGCTGATTAATTGCTAACCAGACACTAAAAAACTAAAAAATACTTAAATTAAAAGAAGTATGGTAAAAATACTCTTGAAAGAATAGCAAGACAAATTGCCCTTCGTATTTGGGTTGGCACGTGTTTAAAGTTAGGATGAATACGCCATTCTTGCGAGGAATGAAAGATTAATGACCAGGCATACGACCCTAGTTTACAGAAGCATACGACATGACATAGTTATCTTAATTTACAAACAAAAAACAAGTGTTCCGAAACGCGACCACAAAATTAAATTGCTGAATTGCTATTCCAAGGTTTGCATAATAACATCGTGAAATTGACATTCATCTCGATCTGAACCATTCCAAATCACTCTCTCGTCGCTTCATTAATGTGTGTATTTCCGTTTATTTATCGTCGCTACCGTAGCACATGCCCATATGAGCGACGCCCACAGAAGACGGCTACGGGGGATAGTGCAAGGATGCATGACGAAACTACTGATGAGATCCGCCATGGTTCTTTAACGTGCTCGGTGTAAAGCACCGTCTCACGAGGCCTCGGTTTAACGTCCGAACGTCCGAAAGACAATTAGATCTAGTTTGTTAGTGTGCCAGGCCGGGTTTAACCCACGCCGTCGAACTTCAATGGTTTTGAAGTCCGGTGTGTATTTCCGTTTATTTATCGTCGCTACCGTAGCACATGCCCATATGAGCGACGCCCCCAGAAGACGGTTAGTTGTTACGGGGGATAGTGCAAGGATACATGACGAAACTACTGCTGAGATCCGCCATGGTTCTTTAACGTGCTCGGTGTAAAGCACCGTCTCACGGGGCCTCGGTTTAACGTCTCATCCGAGAGACAATTAGTTTTTTTATTAGTGTACCAGCCCGGGAATCGAACCCACGCCGCCGAACCTCAATGGTTTTGAAGTCCGGTGCTCTACCAATTGACCTGATCGGGCTGACACGCTTCATTAATTCATTTCAAACACTTACTTAAGCTATTCAACAACGCTCCGAAATCACATCCAAAACTCAGAAATACCTTGAAACTTTTAAGACAATCTTTTTTTGTTCAATTCGAATAAATCGTTCTATGATTTTATTGGCTGGTGTGAATATTAAAGCGTTTGACTGTATCATAGAGATATAAAAAGCAGAATTTTTGAAAGGGAGATAATAAATACCGATAATTCCGTACAGTTTAGACAAGACTAGCGATATTGTATTTATTCCCTTAAATTTTATCCAAAACTCGTTCCACACACACTTATTCAACTCCTGAATATAAATTGTAGTACATGTATTGACCATATGAAATCGGATAAACCTGTCCAAATGAATATTGTGGATAGTCCTTCGTTTCGGATGACAAAATGATGCAAACTGTTTGCAAATTATTTCTTGCCTAGCACGCGCGCTTGCGTGCAGAGCGCTGTATAATTTTGCATCGTTTTGTCATCCTGAACACAGGGCAGATCAAAGTACTCTTTTCTCTAGGGCCAGACTTTCACTACGGATTTGGTGGACATTTGCCGCCTTATTCATTCGTTAGATTATATTCCTATAATCGACGAAGAGCCATCCTTGTCCTCTTGTTTTATTCTGTATGCTGTTTCTCGTTTTACTTAAATACTTACGGAAAAATTATCGCAAGTCAAAATCACTTTAAAAGCAAATTTGATTTTCGGCTTACGCAAAAAATGATCGTATGATCTTTAGTAAAACAGCCCCAACCTCCCTGGTCTACTGTTGCTATGAAATGTCTGAGCGCGAACGTTTCCACGTGTTATTCTCTGTCCTGCATTCAGGATAACAAACCGGTACAAACTGTTTGAAAATTATACCCCACTTTGCACGTACAATTGCATGCAAAGCGGGGTATAATTTACAAACAGTTTTATTTGTACCGTTTTAACCTACCAGAAGATAGGACCCGAAAAAGACCAAACCTTTTGATATCCTGTAAGCCACAGATTTCCTAACTAGTGTTAAGATAATGAAAATTTAATGGGGGAAACATTATGAAAATAAAATGCTATCAAAGGTAACGGAAAAACAATGTAAATTTTACATCAATCTGTCAACATTAAAGAAGATGTTTGACAACTGAGAAGAGAAAAAGTAATTTTTTGATTAAGAGAAGGTTGTTTTACCAACCTAACAAAATAAGAAATATACAAAAGCAAGCATCTTGACGGTTGGATTGACGATTTAAAAAGCTACTTTGACATTAACGCTTGTTTCGTAATTCAGAGTTTCAGATGAGTTATTAGAAGTATTATGTTGAAGGATTTATCTTAAACGACATACTTTTTTTTAAATCTTTTTTGAAGTTTTGAAATTTGTACAAAGATTATTCGGAAAATTTGAGTAGCATCTATTTTTCAAAGACAAACAGTCGTTAGTACCTGAAATATTCTTATGGAAATTGAACAGCGCGGCGTCCATTTTTTTCAGAAGCCTTACTAATATTATCTAGAACTAAAAAGTCACTTTCATATAAATAATAAAACAAATTGTTCGATTGGTCTTGTGTCGCAGGTCGACTAACGTCGTAAAACGTGACAAATTATAAGAATATTTCTATTTTTCAATAGAAGAAGACGATTGCTACAGGTAATTATACCGTGAAATTAGCCTTCATTACAATCAAACCCGTTCTAAATCGCTTACGGCCGCCGTCATAGCGCAGTTGGTAGCGCGTCAAACTAGAGGTCACTGGTTCGATCCCCGACGGCGGCACTCATTCTTTCCGACTATTTGTCTCTCACTAATGGGTTGATAATCGTAGACCTATGTGAGATAGCAGCTGGAGGCTACGAAAGGATGTAATGGTAGTACTGGCGTGAGAAATACCAGGAATCCATTGTTAGGCGCTCCAGCCGCCGCGATATAACTGAAATAATGTTGAAAGCGGCGTAAAACCCCATTCAATCAATCAATCTAAATCGCTTACTCGGCGCTCAATTCATTCATTCCAGACACTCATTCAAACCATTCAAAAACGCTACAAAATCACTTAAAAATAAAATTTCAACAACTATATTAAAAATAAATATAGCTAGAAAAATTGCGATTTCACTGAACTAATTAAAATATAAGCGTCTCCTTGGTTCTTGAAGAAATAGGAAGCCATTTATAGAACTTTTTATGCATATTTTATTAAAAGGATGTAATAAATATCGCTACTTTTCTTCATCCTGAACAAAAGTAGCGATATTGGATTACCTCCCTTTAATTTCACTAAAAATTTATTCATCGCTCTCATTCAATTCCATTCAAGATTTATACCACCGACAGGCAAGTGTGAGTTATGGCCGCTGAATGATTTTCAAGCGGTTGCTAAATAAAGCTGATTGTTTGAGCAAAACAGACTGTAAGAAACTTGATTTTTTTAGAAACTCTACCATCTCCTTCATCACGTCACAAAACAATTAAATGGCTCAGCGCGAAACAGTTATAGCTGTCTATAAACATACAGGCAGCTACAACTGTTTCGCGCTATGCCAACGTACTACTACTATGACCCTTCATGCATAACAAGTAACATTCATGAGTCTATATATATTTGCGAAGTTGTCAAAATTTCTTCATTGTTATTCAAAATTTTCAAAATGACAAACATGGTCGAAACTCTGGTTTTAGAGGATTATGTTGTATCTTCTGCCTATTTTGTGATGGTGCTGATCATTGGAATTTGGGTAAGTGGTTTTTTTCTGGTGTATTCATTTATTTTTAACATGACATGGCTAAACACTATTAGGGCTGATTTTTCAAGATGAGTTTTTTGTCGAATGAGGACTTTTGGAAAAAAAACCAACCAACAAACAAACAAAAGAAATAGTAAAATAAGATAAAAAGAAAAAAGTAATTGCCACTTTTAGTCTGATCTCAGTAAAAATACCATTTGAGCTATTAACCACTGTGAATCATGATGGTCTCTTTTAAGAAAAAGCCTTTCCCAACGCCATTCAACATTTTAGAAAATAATAAACAACGTTTCAATACACACATATATTTTAAGACCGGTTTACGTTTGCAAGGACGGTGCAATATCGCAGCTTCGATTTTTTGTTTGTGATAGTTTTGGCATCTTACGATTTCATTGTCTAAGGCGTATATGATGGTAAGGTAGACGCCCAGCGACCAGTCACCTTAATCTACAGTAGACCGTACAGCCGCCGCCGGGGACTGTACGGTGATGCGATAAGAATTACAAGAAATACATCGTGAACGTGTAGTGTCCGTTCGGCGACCATGTGATGCATTGATAGCTATGGTCACCTTAGGGTCTTAGGATTTTTTTAAAAAAAAATCTACAATGTATTTTTTATACAAAATCGCAGTGTTTACAGCATCCACTAAATGATGCAGTGATCGCACGGCACCTTATGCCGCCGCACTGACACTGTACGATTAAAGAGTAATGGAGAATTTACGGGTGCTGAATTCTGGAATATCATTTCCGTTTGATGGATAGATATAACATGTTAAGGGCTGAAGAAACATCGTGTTTCAAGTAAATTTTCAAACGCGAATACCATAAAGTGGGTTTTATTAGCGAGAATTTTATCTCCGCTAATAGCAAGCAACTGTTTGAACCATCGAAATCAAGAATACACGCATTGCTTGTTCCTTACATAAAGAAACGTCGGTCTGGTGCTCTAAGGTTTCAAGTGTCTGTACAGACTCTAGCGGACTATTTGCACTGAGACGTGATTATATTGAATTCTCGACAAAAATGAAATGTACATTTAGTAACATCATGAAATTGACATTCATCTCAATCAAGACCATTCTAAATCGCTCACTCGGCGCTCTTTTCATTCATTCCAAACACCCACTCAAACCATTCAGAAACGCTCCAAAAGATAAGACCAACAACTACATACAAAATAAATATAGCTAGAAAAAATAGCGATGTCGCTGATATTATTGAAATTATAAGCGTCTGATTGGTTCTTGAAGAAATAGGGAGCTATTTTAAGAACTTGTATGTATACCTTTTAACGGGAGGTAATAAATATCGCTTAATTTGTTTACCCTGAACAAAATTGGCGATATTAGATTGTCTCCCTTTAGCTTCACTCAAAACTCACTCTTGGTACTATTACAATTTCACCCAAAATTATTCCAAAATAATTTATTTTATCAATTTCATGATGTTGATAAATGTTAATGTATGATGCGTCATTCAGGCCCGAAGGCGCGTCAATTTACTGGTTCGAAATTTGCTATAAAATTCCGGTCTGGTCGGCCTTCACATCCTGCGCGAAAGGCCAAGAATAGAAAGACTCAAATAGCCTGATAATTATAATGAATTTTTATATTATTTTTTTCTTAATCAGGCAACATGTCGTCCAAACAAAGGCAGTACCACTGGTTACTTTCTGGCGGGAAAGAGTATGACGTGGTTTCCGGTAATGTATAGATCTATCTATATACCCACTTTGTAAGGCGACACCAAATAAATTTTTAGATTCTCATCCCCGCCCGCCCCTAAAAATAACGCCCGCCCCGAACTTTTTTATTTTTGACAAAAAAAAAAAAAAAAAAAAAAGAAAACCCGACGTTCGTTAAACGTATTGTGGTGTTGATTCAAGGAAAATGGCCGACTGCATCCCTTGTATTGCAACAAGTTATATCACTTGAAATTAGAAAACAGAAGCCGCCATAGCGGGAAAATATCTTGAAGTCGAAAGCAACAAATCTTTTTCTCAATTTTTCAGGTGATTTCGCTTGACAAGAAGTATGCTTATATTACAGATTGACGCGTCTGAAAGATGTCGAGAATAAGGTCCCACAGTTACACGACAACATGTTTTTGTATCTTGTTAAAAATAAATGCTGTAACTTATGATTTGCTCAATCATTTGCTCTATGGTTTTTCTGATTTTCCACATTCTTACTCGTCTGGACTATTTCTAATTACCCGAGACCATTGACAGCATTTCCGTTTTCGAATTTCTTATCAGTTCTGTCTAAAATAATTAGCTTTGTTTCGACCCCTTTGTTTCGTGTAATTTCAAACCAATCAAACAGTATAATTTTACCGCATGTCTACAACTAAGGTGTGACAAAAATCCATCCTCGTCGTCATTCGTGATTTTTTATTCTCAAAATTACTTACTATTTATTTGAAAATTAAATCTGGTTCCAAATATCCGAGAAATAAAGACTCAAGAAAATTAAAAAAAATTCTCGACTAAAACAATTTCAATATGACGTCAATCTGTAATTTTCTCTCACATTTTAAACCTTTGATCTAGAATAGTTTATTTTTCGGGGAGGGTGAACGGGTAATCAAAGACGCCGACACCAGATGTTCGACTATTTTGGGACAGTTTCTTGACTCGGCACGCGACGCATGATGGAAAAACCTGAGTGATGTTAAACCCTTTCCATCGTCAGGGTGAATAGATGGGATTTAGATGACTCTCTTCACGGATTAAATTTTATTAAACAGGAATACTTTACCATTTTTTTACAGCAGGTAGGACATTATTTCAAAATAAAGAGACGATATAGAACAATTATAAAGTTACACATTTTGTTATTGAGCGGGACCGAGGTAGATTTGCCGATACGGTGATTATAATTTCTGATAGAAAGCTGGGGTAGCTTTATTTATTTTTCGTCAGATTGCCTCTTCATAACCCGGTTATCTGCCAATAAACAATGGAAATGCAAAGTTTAATCTTAAAATAATGTGCGAAGTTCACTTTGATATAAAATAATGAAAGAGAAAGAAGTTGGTCAAACAATTTACGATTCGGTGCCTTCACGTCGTTACAATAGCTTGGATCATCTGTGATTACGAACTTTGGGTGTCTACATAGCGCCGATATCTGAATAATTTTGATCAGTGAAAATATAGAAATACACACTATGCTGAGATTAAATTTTATTTATTAAACACTTTGAACAAATAATTATCAAGTAAAGTCAGTCTTCACCGGAATCTGTTCAGCAGTCTGAAAAAGAAGAAGTACCAGTAAAACAATACGAGCGCCTCAAATAATTTTCTTTTCTCTACGGCATAGAACTCAACTCTTTATAAACCAGTGAGCTCATCGGCTTTGTTACTTGCCAAAACTATGAACCCCCCCCCCCCCCGAAATGAAAAATAAAAGCCGTCCACCCGCCCCCTTTTTTCTGAAAACTCGGATGAGAATCTAATAATTTATTTGGTGTGGCCTAATTGTAAAATTGTTATTAGAAAAAGCCTTAATTCATATTTAAGTACTAACTACAACTCGAGTGTTTTAAAGATTAGAAACGAACTTTAGGAATCATATTGGTATTAACGCCAGGGTTTTTTGTTGTTGTTACCTAATATTGTGAATAAAAAAATATTTTTTACCCCGCAATGCACGGCCTTCTCCGAAATGAATTTTTATTTGGTATCGAATGTAATCATACATGGTTTGTCCATTGATTGAAAGTGTCAGTAATTGATGTTTAAACAACTTTCAACGAGGTTCATTTTCGGGTTAAATAGAATAAACTTTATACACGAAGAAAAATAATCCATATCATTAAAAATATCAACAGAAAGTAAAGAATGTTGAGCTATCTTTGTTGCTTCATTTAATAACATCGTTACTTTTACACTCATGTCGAACAAAACCATTCCAAATCACTCGCTCAGCGCTCCATTCAATGTGTTCCAAACACTCACTCACAGCATTTAAAACACCCCGAAATTGTTCGAAAATACTTCGAAATCGTTGAATACGATCCACATTTCATTAAAATCTATCATATAATAGTACTATTTGAATGTGTCGTATGTTTTTAGCGTCTGATATTATAGGGATGAGTGTCTTTTTCACTGCGTTTATTGGGGTATAAAGTGCAATTGCCTTAGCACATGGCAAATAACGCCCGTAGGGCGTTATGTTTAAGCCATGTGCAAAGGCAATTGCACTTTATACCCGAATAAACGCTGTGAAAAAGACACTCGGCCCTTATAATTGCAATCCTCTTGGTCTAAGAAACTATTAAAATACTCGGCTAAACATTAAAGTTTCGAGTCTACTTTCTGCGCGTATTACACAATCTATTTTTAGATCGTGTATTTCTTTTCTCGCTATCGAAGTTAAACGGCATAAAGTTAATCAAATGGTACACAAATAAACGACAATTTGACATTCGTAGAGGTACTTATGATCAAAACATAATTTTGACAAGTTATTCCACATTTTAAACCGAAACTATCGTGATCGGGCTTAGCTGAGAGGGTTGTTTGGTGGTCTTCGTCGACTCACTGTAAACATCGACTCAGAAACTGAGCTGCATACTTAAATAATGAATTCTTTCGAAAATGTCTTAATTTCTTATATATTAAATAGCAATATTACGATATGGAAGGGAAACGAGGGGTTTTCGAGTTCCTACAACACAGGAAATGCAGATCGAAGATCGGGGGTTTCCCGAACCCGAAATAGGCCTACCTATTGCATTTTATACAGAAATAAAGTGCAATGGATTTCCCCACGTGATGCGATTTAAACCAATCAAAATTCTTTATTTTATTAGATTGCAATTATTAGCATTTAGTCTCGTGATGTTTAAACATTTTCCTTTTTCAAATGTTTAATGTGTGATCATTTAATTATATCAAAATATTCCGAATTTATATACCAGATCGCCGCGGCTATATATGCCAGTAACCTGGGAGTACCAATGTTTGTTGGACTGGCTGGGACAGCTGCTGCAAGTGGATTTGCTGTTACAATCTTCGAATGGCATGTAAGTTATAACACAGTCTGTTCAGAGTCTTCACTAAGAAATTTTTTGGATAGTACATATGTAATTCATTCGAAATGATCATCAGAGATTATTCTATACAATGTGGACATATTGATCATGCTGAATCGTTCGGATATGTTACATATAGACTAGAGAGTGAAGAGTAGACATTTTGTACTCGAGTACCCGATATGTCGTTACCCGCGCGTAATCGAGTACCAGATAATTACTGTACACATATTCATTTTATCAACTAGATTCAAAGGCCAGATTCAGAATTTCTATAATAGGGAATTCGAACAAGTATATTCCGACGTGGTTTTAAGAGACACATGTGTTGGAGTTTGTGACTCACAAATATGTAGTCAGGACTTTCAAAACTATCTAATGTAAGTTCGTATGACCATCTGAAAATCAGTCTTCAATTCTTTTCTGAATTTGATCCCCAATTGTACATGTAACCTATACAAAAATCTGGAACAGAAAATAGTTCATGGTCCGGTTAGGAACGGTACCCTAGCCGATACTCGGGTACTCGAGTACTCGTCCTAGCTCTGATATAGATAGTAATTTAAAAAACATATTCCCTATTATGCGAGTGGGATAAAAAAAAATGCTCGGATTTTAGTCAGTCTGAGCTGACTGGACAGGTAGCCAGGATGGAATCTCTTTGCTTCAGACGGAATACTGAATACTGGAATGTTTTAATTTAACTTCCGATGTACAAGTCATACAGACGTACAGTATACAAAGTGAAGAAATAGGACTTATGTTGACTTCTAATCATTTTCGTTGAATGACCTTTTAAACGTCGAAGACGCTGTAGTTACGGCGTTTAGGTCGCCCCGCCTCCAAGATTTTCTCTTTGTTTAATGTACATTACTTCAAATTTTTAACATAAATAAGGTTTAAATATTTAAGGGGTGTGTCGTTTCGGGGGTCAAAGGGCGGGGCAAGCGATCCACTATCAACAGTCGGAGGTTCGGGATGGTATCCCGAATTCTATCATCTATATCATAGGCTTGTTCCGGGGAGGTTCGATTTAAAGCAAGATGATCAATTTTCTTTCTTGTTTGCAATGGTTTTCTGATTATCTGGATTCAATTTGAAAAAAGAGAGACAACGTTAACGACGATTGATAATCAGCAAGTAATTCAAAGCACTATTTTATTAATTGAAAACAAAAACAAAAACAAAACAAACAAAAAAACACTGTTATTAATGAAAAAAAACATAATACAATTTTCATAGATGTGCTTTGTCCTTGATGTTCAATATAAGCTTTATTATGGAGCAACACATATGAAGATTGAGTTATATAAAATTAGTTTAATATATTGTCATCCTTTCACAGGCTGTATACTTTCTCGTGATGCTTGGTTGGATCTTTATGCCTGTATACATCGCATCAGGGGTAGGTAGTCAGGTAGTAACATCGTGAAATAGACATTCATCTCAATTAAAACCATTCTAAATCGCTCACTCTGCGCTCCACTCATTCATTCCAAACGCTCGCTCATTTAAATTGCTCCACAATCACGTCAAAAGATTAGATCAACATCTACATTCAGAGTAAATATAGGTAGAAAAAAATCGCAATTTTACTGTCATAATTAAAGTTTAAAGCGTCTGTATGCATATTTTTTTAAAGGAAGGATGCAAGAAAATAGCGAATTTAGATAACCTCCGTTTCATTTCACCCAAAACCCACTCATTCAATTTCATACCATAATAATTTACCTTTTCAATTTCACGATGTCGTTAACTGAAGCTAAATGTTGATAATTTGCCGTTTTATTGAGATTAACTTGACTAATGTCATTTATGTAAATTAAATCTGATAATTCCTGCTTGTCTTTGCACGTTCTACCACAGAAATAAATAACCAAGGTATAGATTGTAATATATATTAACCTGTCCTTGAATTGGGGGTTTCCATGACCTTGAACTTGACTAAAATATCTCTATGAGATCATATAACGTGCGTATTTCATTAAAATGTTATAAAAAACAAACTATGTGAAGTGCACACAATTTTAATAGCTTTGACTTTTGATCAATTGACATTAATAAGAAACAATATGGACCGTTATCATGCCAAGTTTCTACGCATTCATAATCAATGCCTAACGAATAAAGCCTGCGTTATCGACCAAAGGATTTCGCCAGTCTATTTTCATTTTGAATTGTACTTTTTCAATGACCTCTACAAATGTTCGATGCGGTTGGTCTTATCGACAGAAAGGAACTGCAACAATACATTTAAGAATGGCTGTTATGAAAAGTTGAGTCGAAGTGATTAAAGCTCCAAAGCTGGTGCATGTTATTTTCATACACGGCAAAAAATATACCGTTACCAGTTGAAGTAAATATTATAACTTGTTTATTAAATCCAATGTGTTATGTAGTATTAACATATATTCCGATCAAAATGACTATTATCCAACATCCCAGCTTAAAGACGTAGGTAACTCCTGATTATGCATGCTTTGTCGAAGTTCAGACAATAAAGATTCAACCAAAAGAGATTTTAGACGACGATTCTGGTATTCATTCTGGGTACGTCCTCGAGCATAGTAAATTTATTCGACAAGCCCTTTCTCGTTTAAAACACTGATACAGTACAGTCCATCTTGCAACACCGTATATTAAGCGACCGGTTTCAAAATCCCCTTTGTTAAAACAAAATATCTTAAAAAGTAGACATAATTAGTCGTGAAATTATTATAAATTAGCCCTATGTTATTAAAACCAATTAGAATCGTCTCAACTTAGGATTATTGAGAAATTCGCAATAACACCCATATTCAATCAAAATTATGTTTCCAATTCGAAAACAAAACGTGTACTAAGCGACCATTCTCTTGAACGACCTTTTTTGGTGGTCCCGTAAGTAGCCGCTTAATACACGTTGTATTGTATTTTGATATTCTTGTATTCTGATATTATTTTTTTAAGTAAAATTATGCTCGCCAGTTTTATAGGTTAGTTATTCTTTGTTTAAACCCATTTTTTGTTTAAATCTAAAGGCTTACACAATGCCAGAATACCTCAAGAAGAGATTTGGTGGAAAACGTATCCGTATTTATGCGTCTGTACTGTCACTTGTGGAATATATTCTTCACAATATTTCGGTAAGTTATCCGCGGCTTGAAATTAATATTATTTTCAACTTTGTGAAAAACTCCAGTTAGCCTACAACTTGGATTTATAACAAAATTATAACAAGTTTGAGTCCAAGGTAATTTAAGTCTAATATCTATTCTTCAAGAAAATGTACCAATTTGGTTAAATCGTAGAGGGCAGTGCATTTAAATGGGAAACGTGCCATCAAAATACGATGACAACGGAATGAGTAGATAAGTTAGATATTATCCTGAAAAGCTGTACAGGGGCCTGTTTTACTAAACATCTTACGATCATTTTTTCGCGTAAGTCAAAAATTAAAGTTGCTTCTACAGTAGTTACTAAATATGGAATTCTGTTATGCAATATCTCATTGGAATCGTCCAATGAGATATTGCAAGACAAAATCAAAATAAGGTTTGAAAACACCAGGTACGATTTTTGATTTTGATTTGGATTATTTTTTTCGTAAAACGTTTAGTAAAACGGACCCGAAGTCCTTAACATGAAAGATGTTTCTTTCGTTCTCATAGCGGTTTGGAACTAAAAACAATTCGTATAGCATGATAATGCGAAACGGATTCACATTTACTTTTAATTGACCTTTCGTTTCATTATCTTGTAATTAAATAACAGCGTGGGAAAGGGGTAAACCTTTTTACAGAATGTCTTCTTTTCTAAGGTCGTAAACTTCGAAAATAACGAAGAGAATTTAAACAACCATATGTATCATTTTTTTAACCACTAAAATCCATTCTCTTTTATTTCTTCGGTATATTGCATTATCCAAATTTGAAATAAGTATTCGCTACTTGGCTAGCATAATATCTTATTTCAGTTGCGGATATATTTCGATTGCAATATAGCGAAATGAATAAGATATTTTGCTAAGTACATTTATTCAGATTTCTAACATCAGGTATATAGTTCAAGTCCAAGGGTCCACGGACTGTTTTAATATAACTACAACGACCCTTGATCAAGCCAAAAGATCTAAAATGAATGGATGTGTTTTGAAATCATTCAAGATGTTTGAATGCGAAAAGCATTGTTATATACTTTGTACATTCAATTAACGAATTGAAGAATATGCAATTGAAACGAAATGAATTTCAATGACGGCCAGTAGAACAATGCTACATTTCGATGCACATTAAATGTTAATTCTAGAAATCTAAAAAAAGCTTATACTATGATCTGTCTGTCTGTCCGTCTGTCTGTCTGTCTGTCTATATTTATCATAAAAAATGTTAGCCTTGTTTTCTTCGATGCTTGTCACAGAAACACAAGTTTTTTTTGCCATGTTTCTAAAAATAACCACATTATGTCATTGTTCTAAAAATATCCATGTGATATCATAAAAATATCACATGGGGTGTTATATCACGGATATTTGCTTAGTAATTAGATAATTTCTATTAGTTTGAAGATTGGTTAAGACCTCATCAGTCTACGAAGTGCAATGCGAAGGTTCCTTTTCAAAATGTAAGGATTCACAGACTGACCAGAGCTTATCTTGAAAATTGTTGAAAAAGTCACACGCAGTATCACAAACATTTGTACAATTACAGGCAGAGATTTATGCTGGGGCAATATTGATACAAAAGCTACTAGGCTGGGACATGTATTTGTGTGTATTCCTGATTCTAGCGGTTACTGCATTGTATAATGTTGCGGGTAAGTGGCACATGCGATTGTTTAAAATGTTTAAAAAGAAAACTAATAATAAGTTTCCCAATTTACGTCTATGATCACTAAAAACAGTTTGTGAATGCAATATTTTCTTTTTCTGTTTTATATTTTAAGGGGTAAATGTGTGTGTGTGTGTGTGTTTTTTTTTTTTGTTTTTTTTTAATTTAGAAATGGATAAACTATGCCAAATGTCAAAGTAGATTTTGTCCTTACAGGGGCGTACATGTACAAGTCTAACTAGAACCATGTGCTGTATTGTGAAAAGAAATTTCTACTTTTCTACACCAATTTGTCGATTTTTTGGGTCAAAATCAACACGTCTGGCTCAAGTTATTCTCACAAAAGTTAAAGCCCCGTCTGTGTGTGTGAACATTTCCGAAACGCAAGACAATGATCTTAAACGACTAAGTATACAAAAACATGACTTTTATTCGCAGGGATAAGCTTGAATTTGGCAATCCAGTATTCGGCAATGCAAATGATTGTGATGCGATGATCTAAATATAGGCCTAACTTGATAAAAATTAATGACCCTGAACATTTCGGACTTTAATTTGAATAGAGCGTGTTACCGCTCCTTCGCGTTGGCGTATTTCACGTGACTAAAATCCCATACTGAATATGGCAGATCATGCGTTTCCTGAAAATGCCACCGTTTGTCGATTGATTTGTATTTTTATTCAACTGATCTTTCATAAGACTAAATCAAGAATAATTATTCAAAGAATGTTAACAAAAAGCGATTTTTTTTTTACTCTAAACGCATACGGGGGCTTTAATTAAGTTGAAAACAGGCAGTAAAGCCTGAGATCAGACTGCACGTTCGTGCAGGCTGGTCTTAGCATTTACTGTCTGCCAAAGCCTTTCGTACGATACGAAAATGTATTGACAGAAGAAGGTTTTACCAAAGGGCCAGTGCGTCATATTTCCAATAATTTCATATTTGCGCGAGGTACAAACCTTGCCATCTTGGCAACGACTTAATGCAATAATGATATGTGCTGAGTGCATTAAGATGAATCAAGACCTTATCTATCTGTATAGCGCTTAGTAAAGCTTCTGGCCAGCCAGTGAGGTTGCACATGCTGGCCAGAAGCTTTGCTTTGCGCACGTTGAAAATTGTTTGAAATGTCACACACAGGCTCCTATTATATATAACGTGCCTTTCAGGTGGCCTTGCTGCCGTCCTGTATACAGATAGTCTACAAGCCGTGGTTATGCTGGGTGGGGCTATATCTGTTACTGTCTTTTGTAAGTTACGTTACCTTAACCTTGTACCGACTTTTCAAGCTTTTATACAAGTCCATTCCAATAAGGCCTGCAGACGATTATCATCATTTAGTGCTATTTGAAACGAAACCGTCGTGTTGAGTAGAAAAAAGTATGGCGAAAGTATTTATCAAGCATTCTTTTTCCTTTTTTATTCTTTTATCGTGTTGAGTAGAAAAAAAATTCTGTTGTTTGCCAAGCAATCTTTTTCCCCTTTCTCTCTCTCCCCCCTCCCCTCACTTCCACCAACCAGTAATTTCTTAGAAATGTACGCATAGGGACGTTAAATTCAGACAACACTCTAGAGAGGGAAAATATCCGAAAATCGATTTGAAATTCACTTAGACTACAAGATGAACATGATTTAAAATATTACTACCCGAACATTTGTCTGAGATGAATGAATTTTAATCTAGTCTAAAATTAATAATATAGACTCAGATTTAGATAAGTTATGTGAAAATAACGGAATATATATATATATATCGATCTCGTTCCTATCTTTTCCTCGGATAAAATACTTCTACAAGAGATAAAGGACTTTAAATTAATTTCATTTGTAAGTTTGAAATCTCAGTAAAAACTTCGACTCAATCAGAAAAACGGCTTATTTGTTTCCCATGCGAATTTCTGGTTTGTGTGTATGTATATAATTGTAGGATCTAGGCACCTCCTTGCATCTGGATTTCTATTTCTTAAGATCCAAAATGCAAAAAGATATGATTATATGTAAAGTTATTGACCTTGAAGTCCTTTAAGTAATTTCAACCGTGTTTTCAGCGTTGATCGAGGTAGGAGGATGGTCAGCCGTCTATGACAGATATCCATCAGCGGTGCCGAACTACACGTTATCCGATCCCGACTTATATCAATGTAGTATGCCCAGGGATGACGCCTTCCATATCTGGCGTGGGTCTGTTGACGGGGACATACCCTGGACTGGGGCCCTACTGGGTCTCTCCGTCATGGGGCTGTTCACCTGGTGTCAGGATCAGGTATTTAAAGTCTAAACTACTTAATTCAACATTAACTAGATAGATAGATAGATAGATAGATAGATAGATAGATAGATAGATAGATAGATAGATAGACAGATAGACAGATAGACAGATAGACAGATAGACAGATAGATAGATAGATAGATAGATAGATAGATAGATAGATAGATAGATAGATAGATAGATAGATAGATAGATAGATAGATAACCCCCAGAATGGAGAGAATACACTTACAAACAAACAATTAATATAAACAACGATCAAAAGAGTTAAATTAAACGTACAATATACACGCCGAACAATCAACATTTAAACAGAGAACATAAATGTACAGATACATGGTGAGTGGATGGATGGATGGATGGATGGATGGATGGATGGATGGATGGATGGATGGATGGATGGATGGATGGATGGATGGATGGATGGATGGATGGATGGATGGATGGATGGATGGATGGATGGATGGATGGATGGATGGATGGCGGAAGGTATTCTAGTGGTAAGACGCCAAACTACTAATCCTAAGGTCCGTAGTTTGAATCCTGATCACGACAGGATTTCTCAGGTATACTTGCTTTCCCTCTCCAAACTGCAAGTAAACTCGTAAGAAACCCATCGCGTGTATCGGTGCTTCACACTGGGTACGCCAAAGAACCAAGGAGGTCTGTTCGTAATTTCAGAGCTAAGGGCGTATGAATATTGTTCTCGATTAAAGATAAATATCAAATCATTAGCAAATAAGTACACTTGAGATGACAAATACCATACCGAACATATTCTGCAAGAACCGTTGAGCATTAAAATATGTATATGCATAAGCAGTAGGACATTCACCACGAGGTGATCAAGATTGTTTTCTTTTTTTAACCAGAAGTGAGGTCCAACCAAGATCATACACTTGTACAATGACATTAATTTACAAGAATTATATAAAGTTTCTTCCCCGATCATACCTGCTTTGCACAGACAGATTACAATTTCTATCATGCTTTCTGGAAATGGGCAATTCTGACTCGGATATACTTAAGAACATTGCTAAATATTCTAAATGAACTGCACGAGACGTCTAGACTATAGTCCGTCATAAATATTCCGGGACTTTTACACTTGAAATGAACCCGCCCCGTTGATGTTTGATTAAGATTTTCAACGTACGGGGATTTCCGACGAAAACTAAATTGTTTCTTGTTAATTTTGTGAACTACAAACAAGTTATTTCATGTTAATTTGTATTTTCTCAATCATGTCTCATTTTGCTTTGTCTTATACTCGCTTATCATTTGTATCATTAATAACAGGTTGTTGTGCAGATGTGTTTATCGGCCAAGAACATGACCCATGCCAAAGCAGGTGCACTCTTCTCCGCATTCCTCAAGCTGTTTGGGTTCATACTTGTGATTGTCCCGGGGGTGATCAGCCGTATCTTATACCCAGGTAAAACTGCAAGATGATCTTAATGACGCTCGCTAAGCTTTTGGTTCAAATTTTCTAGTTAATTGTAATTTTCGATGTTATACATAACTTCATAATATAATGTTCATATTACTTAAAGCTGTCATTCCTTCATCTAAATTACGGTATCTGTATAGAATTTATTTATTTTTATTTTTTTTGTTGAATGGGTTTTACGCCGTTTTCAACAATTTCGCAGATATATCGCGGTGGCCGGAGCACCTAACAATGGATTCCTTGTATTTCTTTCACCTGTACTACCATTACACCCTTTCCTAGCTTCCGACTGCTATTTCACATAGGTTTACGATTATCTACCCATTGGTGAGAGACAAACGTCAGAAAGGATATTTGCCGCTACCAGGGATCGAACCCATGACTTCCAGATTGAAAGTCTTATGCCTAACCAACTGCGCTATGGTGCCGGCTGTATAGAAATTAACTTGCTTTGCCAGACAGTTTGGACTTAGATCAGACTGCATAGACATGCAGTCGGATCTTAATCTATACTGCCTGGTTCTGCTTAATTTTTAGTGGAAAAACCTGTTTAAGATTGGTTTGAAAGTCTCAAAATTTGATACATGTGTATTTGTTAGAAACAAGATATAAATCAGCATGTTAGGGATTGATGTTCTGAATTCAAATTACTTTCGATTTAAAAAAGTTAGGATGCAGTAGAAACCATATGAGAATTTCCACTTCCTATTATTTTCTTTTACAAATTCCACATGTCTAAAAGATTCATCGCTATTTTTTGTGATCTTCAAGGGAAAATGAAAATTTTAGGTAATAAAACATCTTCGTGCATTTGTTCTAGATGACATCGCATGTGCAGATCCAGATCAGTGTGAAAAGATTTGTGGTCTTCGACAAGGCTGCACGAACCTCGCTTATCCTCTATTGGTGTTACGAATCCTTCCTAAAGGTAAACTTCTCGCTGATTGGTTATTCACAGAGTGTCCTTTAGTCTAAAAACATTTATTGATAATGTATACCTTTTATATTTTAGAATTCGATTTAAGCATAATTTAAGCATAATACAAATTATTTGAAATTTATTTCAAACTCGAAGGCTTTATCTCCACTTGTAATTGTAATTGTTAACTCAGAACATTTGATAATTGTTATTCTTAAGTAGCTTTCTGTATTTAAAGAAATCATGAAAAACAATTATTTTTGTCATCATTTGTGTATAGAGATAAAACCTTAGCACATTGAATGGAGCCCATTAGTTATTTTATACAGATGTATATCTTCTTTGTGAGGGTATATAAACATAGGCAACCGTTATTAACATTAGATAATTGTGACCAGTCACGCAAAAAGGGACCATCTAGGAAGGGCGTTAAGTGTCGATCCTAGAGAGACTGCGCGGATTGCGCAGGCTGACTTGGGTCGATACTTTTAGCAACGTGCATATTTTCTGAATCTAGAATGATAAATCTACCTTCCAACGAAAGAATTTTTTGAAATACGACTCCTGGTTGACCTATGCTGGATCAAATCTCTTTTTCAACAATTCATTTTACAGACTTCCCGGATGGTCCCTTTTCGCATGACGGGTCACAATTGTATATTTCCAGGTTTGAAAGGATTAATGGTGGCTGCCATGTGTACAGCCCTGGTTTGCTCTCTGACCGGTATTTTCAATAGTTGTAGCTCGATCATGACACTCGACATATGGACACACTTCAGAAAGAAGGCCAAAGAGACGGAGCTGATGGTCGTTGGTCGTGTCACTGTACTCATTCTTTGTGGCATCAGTATAATGTGGCTGCCCATCATGTTGCAGGCAAATGGCGGAATCTTGTGGTTTTATCTACAAACTGTGAAGGCTTGTTTGGTCGTGCCTTGGGGAATTGTATTCATTCTTGGCTTCTTTTGGAAACGTACCACTGAACAGGTAATTCTAAGTCAAGAGTATTATTTATAATCTGTTAAGACATTCGGAAAACAAAATTTTGCCATTAAATATGACATCGATTTTCCTCCCAAATCTCGTAACTACAGCTTTACATAAGCTGTAGTTACGAGATTTGAGCAGAAAATAGACGATAAGCTACATGTATCAGAGTCACGACAGTCTGAGAGCTGTCACGATAATATAAAGTTTTAAGCAATATTGAGATATCAGTTGCAAATAAGAGGAAACTCTTTTCAAAAGACTGCATGCTACATGTTTAGAGTTTCGGACAAAACTTTGATGTAACGTTGCTTTATTGTGATATATGTAGTTAAAAAGTAACAACGATAAGTCATGCTCGAATCTCAAAGAAGGAATATGTCCGAATTAAGTGATGGATACTGTTTAGTAAGTAATAAAATGCGGAAGGACAATGCAATAATCATTTACTGATATAAGTGTGTAATGTGTTTGGCAAAAATGGGTTTCAAGTTATAAAATTTGATTTTATATTTTTTTGGAACCGCATTTGTTCTCTCCATCGACATCATTATATTAAGTTTGTAAATAATTAATGACAAATATTGACCACTAGGAAAAAAAAGTTTCACAAAGATCTTTTCTCTTCCCATATTGTAGGCAGCGTTCTGGGGACTGATGGTCGGTCTAGCAATCGGCGTCGCCAGAATGGCTCTCGACTTTTCCAAAATGGCTCCCGTATGTGGAAGCGGGGAACCGGATCAGCGATTTTCTCTGGTGTCTAAAGTAGATTTCCTCCATTTTGCTACGATATTGAGTGTAGTGTCCGTTATAGTCATGGTCAGCATTAGTCTGTGTACGAAACCAAGATCGGAAAAACAGGTAAATTAACCCTTGTCATGTTGAGTCCGGAATATTACTGCTCTGGCAGGAGCTATAGACCAACATCAGCCTGCACATATGTGCAGTCTGATGTTAGTCTACACCACCTGTTTCTCACTTTCAAATCAAAATTATCAATAGATTTAGTTTTTCTAAAAGAAATTGACCTATAGTTGGTACTTTCAGTGCTTTTTGCTCTTTGATTTTGATGAAAATTTCAAGCCCAAATCTATTCAGCATGACAAGGGTTAAATTCTTATAAACCAGGCAAATGAAAAGGAGATCAAATTTGATTGATTTGATTCAAAACCACTGAAACTGAATTTGTTTTATCTTATAACTATACAAATATCCGTGTGATAACATCCTGTATGCTATTTTTTATGATATCACATAGTTATTTTTAGAACAATAATATCATGCAGTTATTTTTAGAAACTTGCATTTCAGTTGGAAACATCGACGAAAACAAGACGAAAAGAGGTTATAAGATAAAAATAATACATACTTAATGTCTTGTATGAAAAAAATATCTAGCTCGGTTGAGAGAATTGATAATTGTCTCGGCAGAGCCTCGACAATGATCAATTCTCCCAACCTCGTTAGATATTTTTTTCCATACAAAACACTAAGTACGTATTATATATATATAACATTTACATATATGCGTTTAGAGTTATTCCCCTCGATAGTCCGGATATCTCTCGTGATTGTGAAAACACCTGCCAAGTTACCTGAAGATATGCGGTTAAAACCTATTTATTTTACATCGATTGGGAAACAAGTTCTTGCAAGTTAGATCAATAGAGACATCACTAAGGTTAAAGTATGTACGCCAACTTATACGTCAACAATAAAGCCAACGCGAAGGCATGAGGAAAACTTGTTAGAAAATAGAGTACAATGATATATTGATAACTATAAATTTGACCTGTAACGTAGAAATAACAACAAAGTACAATAAGACATCCGTAGTTCTTCCATTTTGTCAATTAGTTCTTATTCACGTCTTGCTCAGATTTTGAAAGAAACCAATAAATAACACATGCAATTGTTTCATAATCATTTATTCCCTGTGTATATAACCTATATGAAAAAATTGACAAGGAAAAAAATTCTGTGACGGGCGATGAATGATTTGTTACTTAAACAAATAGTCGCCATAATGACTATATGTTGTCGCAGAGAGACTAAGGTTTCGACATTTTGGTCGGTTTTCAACGTCGATGGAATGTTGAAATTCCGATGAGCAGTTACAACTGTTTCGCGCTGAATCGTTGATAAAGCACCATGCTTCTTCAGTTACATAGAGTTACCTTTTGGACAAGGAAAGACGAGCAGGATCCTGATTTAACTGATGACGAAGATTGTGAGCAAGAGACTGAATCGAAGGAAGATGATACAAAACAAGTTCAAAGTATTTCAGAACCTACGCTTATGAAAACTAAAGATCAGATAAGCGCTATGGAATCTAGCGATGTTCAAACAAAAGCAGGTAGGGGTTGGCTTATCCATCATTTGAGGTAGTTAAGGTAGTTGACCCGTAAAAGTTCCGCAACGTTTCTGAAGCAATGAACTTTATCAGTGTTAACCGAGATTTCCTAATGATTTTCATTAGGAGACCTCGGTTAACATTGCGAAAGAACATGTGGTCCAAAAAATTGCGCAAATATTACGGGTCCACTACCTTAATGAGAAAACTTTGAAATCGGTTCGATGTCGGAAAGCCTAGGTAGACATCGGTATAATTCGGTTTGACCAAACACAACCGTTTTTACGTCAACGTTGGGTACCTGGGACCCGTTTTACTAAGCATCTTACGAAAAAATTGATCGTAAGTCAAAATCACAAATCGTACCTGGTGCTTTTATTCAATGTTAGATTCTGCCTTGCAATATCTCATTGGAATCGTCTGTGAAAGACGATTCCAATGCGATAATGCATGACATAATTCTATATTTAGTTACTATTGTAGAAGCAACTTAAATTTTTGACTTACGCAAAAATTGATCGTAAGATGTTTAGTAAAACGGGCCCCTGGGGTCCTCTGTTAATTGGGCCTTGTTCGGACCCCATATCACTATTGCCTACAATTTCCTGGTTGTTTCTGCGTGCGTGTAATTTCGTTTATTTATCGTCTCTACCTTAGCACTTGCCCATGTGAACGACGCCCCCAGAAGACGTTTAGTTGTTACGGCGGGGGGGGGGTGTAGAGCAAGGGTACATGACGAAACTACTGCTGACATCCGCCATGGTTTTTAAACGTGCCCCCTATAAAACACCCTCTCACAGGACCTCGGTTTAACGTCTCATCTAAAAGACAATTAGTTTGTTAGTATGCCAGCCCGGGGATCGAGCCCACGCGGTCGAACTTCAATTGTTTGGAAGTCCGATACTCTACCAACTGAGCTTATAGGTGATAGTTGTTTCGGTCTTAATTTTAATCCAAATGTAGTTTTCATAGTAATAAGGTTAAGGTTCATGTAAAGTGTTAAGGACCCGGTTTTAAGGGCACTTCATTAGCCGAGAAAAAGCAGTATGTCCAAGTATATTATATATCAAAATGAAGGTATTCATGAGCGCAAGCAGTTATGCAACATAAGACCGCCATAGCCATAACGGTATAGCCAAAACATTGTGGAAAAGGGTCATTTTGTACAGAACAAGCAACTGCATGATGGTTTGATGAAATTGCCCAATATTTTAATAAAGTACAGTCTAAAGTACTATCCAGGTAGTACTACAACTGTTGATATAAAACTCAGTATCAAAAGGCCCTTTTGAAACAATCAATTTCCATTCATTTTGTCAACATACATCTCAAACCGGTTTGGTCTGTTTTCAAAATAGATGTTAGGTATGGTGCAACATCACACCATAATATTTTGAATTATTTTCTGCGATTTATTTCAAATTATAGTTTTTTTTAATTCAATGATCTATAATAAATTACTATATAGTCACAATTCTGTGAATAAGAAATTGATATATTGCTAAACAACCTTACAGGAATATAAACTATTTATGTCCATTTATGTTGTGATAACACACCATACATTACACAGAACAACACGTTTACAAAATTAGAATGACATATATGACATATGTGTTTATAAAATAAGTCAAAATTAATTGCTTACATAACTACGTTTTGGGCCCGAATTTTATACCAACGGTTGTAGTTCTACCTGGATAGTACTTTAGACTGTACTTTGTTTAAATATGAGCCAATTTTTTACAACAGTCATGCAGTTGCTTGTTCTGTACAAAATTACCCTTTTCCACAATGTTTTGGCTATACCGCTATAGCTATGACAGTCTTATGTTGCTCAACTGCTTGTGCTCATGAATAGTTTCATTTTGATATATAATATGCCTAGACATACTGTTTTTCTTGGCAAATGAAGTGTTTTGAAATTTGGCCTCAAACATTTTACATGAACCTTAATATACGTGTACATGTATTCAGGTATTTTAAATCAGTTCATAAATGACCCACCTGATATATTCACGTACAGTTGGTACCGGCGTGAAATTGACATTCATCCGAATCAAAACCATTCTTAATCGCTCACTCGTGGCTCCATTCACTTATTCCAAACACTTAAACCATTCCAAAACGCTCAAAAGCCACTAAAAGGATAAGATAAACAACCCGATTAAGATAAATATAGCTGGGAAAAATCGCAAATTCACTGACATAATTGAATTATAAGCGTCTGATTGGTTTTTGAAGAAATATGAAGCTATTTATAGAACATGTATGCATATTTATTAAAGAGAGGGTAATAGAAATCGCTTATTTTGTTCATCCTGAACAAACTTAGCAATATTTGATTACCTTCCTTTAATTCCACCTAAACCTCACTCAGCGTACTCATTCAGTTTCAAATTAAAATTTGAATAATCCTAATTTCTAAAACTTGTGATGGAAAAGGTTGTGAAATCCCGCTGCCATAGTATAAAAGATTATTGAGGTGAGTTTAAGTTAAAATGAATCGTGATAGACAAAGCCCTAGTGGTATTTTTTTCATTATAGTTTCAAATTTTTATCAATGTTATAGTTCCGCAAGAAAGAGTGAGGTCCGAGAAACCGTTATCTCCTATCATTTTCAATGTAAACTTGATCTTTGATCACTCACTTGAAATTGCAGGTCTATACTAAGCCTGCATTACGGTTACTAATCGGACTAGCCTCGTTAAGACAACTCAATATGTGCACCCACAACACATCGCTTCGTTCAATAATAAAATATTTTCTTATAGTGTCCGTTAGATTCGTAAATATGATTGGCTGAAAAAATGGTTTTATTACTCCATGAAAACAATTTTGAGTACGCAGTTATTTTTAAAAGCTTCCGCACCCAGTAGTCCCTAAAGGAACCTAATTAATTATGGATAATTGTTTATATTTTGCTTCTGGAAATGCAATCATAAGATATGAAAAGAGTATTTGTTTATTTCATGGAGGTATGAAACTAAAACCTTTACCACAATCATGTATTCATACAGTGTTATTACGGTTTTAGTTTCATACCTTCATTAAATCAACAAATATTGGCACTACGCAGTACCTCAGCTGCCCTTTGCGTTTACAGGAATAGTGCACACAATTTTCAATTTATGAAATCCTTGGTACGCTCGAAATGCTTGTTAATATGTGACCCGTCCGGCAGAAAGGGACCATCTGGGAACCCGTTAAAATGTTTGGAAATGGAATTTGGATCCAGCAGAGCCCCTCAAGAGGTTGCATTCCGAAGAAAATGTTAATTTGAAGGTAAAATGATTACTCAGATTTGGGTAAAGCGAAAAACTTCGAACCTGGTCAGGCGGTGCAATCCGCACAGTCTGACCAGGTTCGACACTTTTCGCACTTCCAAGATGATCCTATTTTCGCGAGACGGGTCAAAAATTTCACTGTTTCTTTTCAGATTCGAAAGGAAAGACCATATCATCCATGTGTAGAAACTGGATCTGTGGTACTGTGGAACGAAAACGCGAGACGCTGACCAAGGCAGAAAAGGTGGCACTCCATCAAAGATTTACTTCAATACAGGAGACCGAAATATCATCGAAAATACTGAATATACTTGTTATAATTTTGTGGCTTTTTACGGCGTTTTTAATTGGGTATTTTGGGTAGTACGAATATGTGAAGATAATATGTATTCCCTACATTAAATCTATGAACCCCATTTTTATCCCGAAATTGAATCACGTGTTTCATTCCAAAGTAGACCAAGCTTCTATAGATCGATTGTTATGAAGAACTTGATTTAGTCTTCGTTACTTGTATCGTCGAATAGAAATTTTTTAAACGTATTGTGTCTTTTCGTCGACGATTCGCTTTTAAATAAGTAAGTTGAAGCTATAATGTTTTTATCGCCCAATGACTATAGGTCCTTGCGTTTTTCAAGATTGTAAAACTTGTAAGGTTTGATGAAAAGTACCACGTCTTTGTGGAAATGGATGCATCAGGTATAAAAACGAAAATAAATACATAAATGAATAATAATAAAAAAAACGAAAACAGCGATCAATCGTACAAACTTAGTCCGAATATAAGGTGTTTTAACTACTGTCGCATAAACGCTACGACGTGTCGACGATGCATCCCCGACAACTTTTGGTGAATTCGTTGAAAAATTCTGTGATAAGTCGGCGACTGACTTTTGCTTCAAAATTCAAAAAAAAAAAATGATTTTTCTGAGATTGGCAACGCGTCGGTGATATTCTCTTTCAATTTAAAACCTGTCGACTAGTCGGAACGTCTTTCACATTTGTGGATATTGTATCGTCGACTTAAAACGCATGCGAGCGGCCGGGCTACGGCTAATCATCGGCCGGGGTTCGGCCGATTTTGTTCACATCATAGACGTATTTTGGGTATTTTCTGACCAATTTACTTTCGAGTGGTATCGGCGACGAATAGCCGGCGTATCGCCGACTTGTTGACAATATCTCGACGCTGTATCTTCAGCACGCTATGTTTAATTGCCCGTGATTTGACAAGAACTAAGACATCGTCACATCGGCGGTTTTATGTGACTGCAAAATAAATATTTTGTCGCGCGGTGGTACCCGACCGATGCTACTTTTTGGCTAATGAAAAATAGGAAGCGCCGACGTTTCGGCGTCGCCGATATTTATGTTACTACATATAATATAAGATCAACCATCTTATCGGCGACGAATTTCAGGTTTGTAAATATATAATACGTACTTAGTGTATTATATGAAAAAAAAAAATCTAACGAGGTTGGAAGAATTGATCATTGTTGAGGCTTTGTCGAGACAATCATCAATTCCCACAACCGAGTTCGATATTTTTTCATACAATACACTAAGTATGTATTATATTTATCTTATATCTTCTATTTGTCTTGTTTTCGTCGCTGTTTCTAACAGAAATGCAAGTTGCTAAAAATTACCGCGTTATATCATTGTTATAAAAATAACTATGTGACATCATAAAATATATCATATGGGATGTTATCACACGGATATGTTTATAGTTACAAAATAAAGATCGATATTGTATCGACGACTATGCCGGCGATAAGCCTGGCTCCGGACGATCATAGGCATCGCTCCGGACGATTTTGTTCACATCACAGACTTATTTTTGTTATGCCTGTGACCTTTTCACTTCCGTTTGGTTTCGACGACATGTCGGCGGCGCATCGCTTGTGTATCGCTGACTTTTCCACGACATCTTGTCGGCGTATCATCAGCACGCTTCGTTTAAACGACCATGCAATTTACATGTATGCCTTATCTCTGTCAAAAAAAAAAAAAAGACATCGTCACATCGGCGGATTCTGTGACAGCAAAATGAGTAATATTGTTCTGACATCGCAAACGTCCGGTCGATGATACATTACTTATCAAGTAACTTTGAATAGAATTTGTTGTCTTAAACTTTGTTGAAAAGCCAATTTTAAAAGAATGAAGTCGTATGTTTGAAAAATCAGATTAACATTTGCGATAATTTTGAAGCCAATTATGGGTATGAATAATATTGCTTTGTATAAATGTATATAGAATTATTGTTCATTAAATTTGTTTATAAAGTTCTACAAGCGTATGAGAAACTTTAGAATTTTCGTTTAGAATTGTGCCTTTTCATTTAAAAGAAATTGTTGCCTTTCATCTTTCAAAGAAAAAAAATGAATTATACTGAATCTCTTACCACCAATAAACGCTGCATTTGGTATGCCTTGAAAAAAATTCGAAATGGAATTATGTCAAAGGTAACGGCTACCTATCATAACCCCAAAAACAAACTGTAAAGTGGTATCACCAGCAGCCCTTTATTCTTCTCTCTGTTTGTATAGAAGAGACTTTTCCAAGTGTTGCTTCATCTTGAACGAATCATCACTTGACAGTTCCTCTGCTCTGCGTCCTTCTTTTTCACTGTTTGTGGTAGGGTTAAGACGTGCGTCCTAATTCTTCAGTTATAGAATTAACAAGGTCATCCTGTGTTGTGGCTAGGTGATTTCGGTCTAAAATCTTTCGTTTACAATAAGCCCTACGTATACTATTAATACTTTATTCCTAATTCTAAAACGCACACCAGAAAGTGTAACTCTGTCAATAATACAGACGTCCCACCTGGTCAACAATGACAATGCTGTACAAAACCATCTCTGATGCAATTGAATGCACGGTCGGTCAATGAAGTAAAATATTCAAGGAAGCACTCCCTGGGCATGCAACACACTCTTCTCCCGTCGCTTTGAAAGTTCATACAAAAGCCTGTCTGTAAAAGAACATAAGTGTAGCGACCACACTCCGAAATTTCTTTTTCAGAGCAGTCTTGAAATTGGGTACAGTCTCGTAAAACAGTAGAACTGCTGATCAGTAAGTGCGCATATATGGGGTGTTGGAGGCATGTCCTTGATTTTCTGTGTCAATACGTGTCTTCTGGCTAAATGTCTGAAGTCTTGAAGCCTTCTGAAACATGTTGCACTATCCCAAGTTACAAAGGCAAGGACCTTAACCAGCATCTAAAGCCCGCTTCACTCACAATTTCACACGGCGATTCTACGGAATAGTCCTCGGGAATAATAATGGCGCTGTCATAAAATCTCGTTATTTCGCACATGGGTTTATGTGACGTCATAAACATTACTGAGTATGTCGCTTCGAAAAAATAAAGTCAACCAATGGTTAAATCTGAAGATTTCATTATTTCATGACAAAACGCATAGTCCATGAGCCAGAATGGGTTTTTCTTATTTCTCTGAAAGTCCATGGTATATAGAACATTTTGAGACATGTAAGCACTCTAGCGAGTGGGGCTTTTGTAAGATATATTGCGTTAAATAAGCACACCACACAAAATTTCTAAATTTAATTTTAAAAGAATACCAAAAGAATTGAAGTCAAATGCAAAAAAGAAACATTTTATACATATTTTTGTGCTTCTGAATATCTGTAAGGCCCTTTAATGAAATTATTGAAAAAATCTTGTCACCTTAAGAGGCATGATATTGCAGTTAAATACGTTACCCTTAAATTTCAAAGAAAACAATGAATATAGAAAAAAAATGTCTTTCCCTACTTCACTGAGAATTTTGTTAACATTGCCTGTTTGATAGCTCATGGTATATAAAACATTTTTAGACTTGTTAGCATTCTGACCAGTGGGGCATTCGTGAGATACGTTATTTCAAAGTTGATTACCTATAAAGTTTTCAAGACAATATCTTTGGTTTGTACAGTGAAAAGATGAGTCAAAATGACCAGAAGTGATCTTTTAATACCAAAATGTATGATGCTGAATGTATGTAGAGCAAATTCATAGTAATACTTTGTAAATAAATCCCCCTTGAAGGCATGATATGGAAGTAAAATACGTTACCTTTGAATTTCAAAGAAAGGCACATGGATAGAAATGATTTTTCTATAGCTGCCTGATTGGGAAGATTGTTAACAGTGCTTTTCTAAAAGTCTATGCAATATTGAACATTTTAAAACTTGTAAGCACTCTTGCCACTGGGGCAAATGTGAGATACGTTACTTTAAAGAGCCCAACCCATAAAACTTTTCATTTTAGTTGTATGTCTTTTTATACAAATTAACTGTAATTTAGTAAAAAAATAAATTGATATAGTGTTTTGTTAATGATGTTTGTGATTCTGAAGGTATTTGAAGCCCATTTATATTATGACTTGAAAAATATAGCCCTAACAAGCAGTGCATGGGAGTAAAATACGTTACATTTAAATTTCAATTTAATGTATTCAAAAGAAATGTTATATTCATCAATGCTTCACTGAATGTTTCGTTTTTGGGTTTTCCTATAAGCTTGTGTTCTTTGGGAGAATTTTAAAAAAAATTCATGCATCTGGTCATCAAGCTAATTGCAAAATACATTACTCTAAAGTAACCAATTTACCCATCAATTACCATAGGCTTATTCATATCTCATCTGATTGCAATGGTTGTAAAATCCCTCATTGTCTAAATAAAATATAAACCATAACTGTTTAAAGTATTTTTAAGTATCAATTTAAATTTTTATCATTTCAAGACTCATTGTGGTTTTAAAAGCGTGCAAAATACGTTACTACTTATGTATAGGTATAATCATTATTAAACCGCTATCATTGTTTAGGGAAATGCACCAAACACAATGTTGAGGCAGCTTTAGGTTTCTTCTATGTTTGAGTCGCTGTCATAGCGCAGTTGGTATCGTGTCTGACTGTCAATCTAGAGGTCCCGGGTTCGATCCCCGATGGCGACCCTCATTCTTTCCGACTATTAGTCTCTCACCAATGGGTTGATAATCTTAGACCTATGTGAGATAGCAACAGGAGGCTAGGAAAGGTTGTGAGGTTTGTACTGGTGAGATAAATACCAGGCATACATTGTTAGGTACTCAAGCAGCCGCGATATAACTGAAAAAATGTTGAAAGCTGCGTAAAACTCCGTTCAATCAGTCCGTCAATTCTTCTATGTTTGAAACTTTTTTCACATTTTTAGAATAAAACACAAGTTGTATACATTACTTCTGATTATTGTGAAAAAATGATGATCAAAATAGATAAAAAAAAGCTGTTCCTACAATAGTTTTAAGCAATATTTCTATCCATTTAGTACAGAAAAGTTTAAAATATTTGTTAGAGTTAATCATGATCGTAGCCCAGTTGGTAGCACATTAGATTTGGTAGCGCATTTGACTCCATATCATAGGTCCTAGGTTTCATCAGCCTGTACAAATGAGTTGATTATCATTAATCTTGGTTGTAAAAGCATCTAGAGGCTTTAAAAGGATGATGTGATGAATGGAATGATGTGTACGATAAATAAAAGGAATTCATGGTTAGGTGATTAAGCCAACTTGATAAGAGTGTTACACTTTTAAAATGGTCTGAAAATTCTTGAAGCATTTTAAGCTCTCTATTGTTACAAATTGAACGCAAAGTACATTGCATACAATCCTAGTTTTGCCAAGAAACCGCGCAATTCAGTTTAATACTGAAAATTTACATGAGTATGGCCATATTATGTTTAAATGAATAGAACAGCTTTAGCTATCAACGAGAGTAATATATATTACATTCAAAATACTTTGTTTTAGAAAATCAAACAAAATTGCTGCTTCCAAAGGACAATTAGATGCACACCAATTGTAATTCTCTTGAACATGATTAGTTCTCTAAAAAGAAAAGAATTTAGTAATAAATAGATGCTTAAAAATGGTACAAATCCTATAACTTTGAAATAGATACAAATAACAAGTACTTTTTATGCAGAAAGAAACATATCTTAGATAGAATTAGTGCTTCTTTTTATCTTACATTCTAAAACAATAAATGAATAATGATAAATTGCTTAAGCAGTAGCATTTCATTAATATCAAGCCCTCATTCAAATTCAACCCAAGACTTGATTCATGAAAATAAGACAATTGCATGATGGGTTCATAAGTCCTATGGTCAAAAGGGCTTTATTGACATTTATGTTTAAATGGCTGGTGATTTAACATTCTACTTGCATTCCTGTTTGACATTGCTGGCTGACTTTCAATATATATGCTAATGCAGTTTTTGTTAATGTAGAAAAAAGTATTGAAGAAACCCAATTTTAATTCATATACTCATGGTTCTTGGGCATAACTCTCATATTTTTCTAATGTGCACAAGTACAAGACTCTTCTACTAACCATAAACTTTTATTCTAACCACTTGGCCAACATTCCAGACAAACAGTCGGTTAAACATTCAGTAAAACCAAAAAATACCTCTTAATCAAAGAGAAACAATGATTTTGATTTAAATTGCTACAGTATTGACACTGAAGTGCATTTAAGATAATTGCCACTTGTTTCATACAAGTGGTAGCATAGTATTACGTTACTAGATTTTGAACATTGGTATTCTGTTTCAAAACATTTATAGTTAAAGAATAAACAAATGCATGAAATTAGAGATGAATGATATACATGCTTAAGTAACTAAGTAATTTTGGAAAAAGTTTCAATTATTTAAATTCTTTTGGCTGTCATGCTGCATTGTGTGATAGATATGTAATTGCACTGAACAGATATTTCCCTATGATGAAATTAAACAATCGGTATAGTACAACACAAATTACATATCCACACCTATCAAAAAGCCGGTATTTTATTGAATAGTTCAAGGTATTTGTAATTTCTAAATTAAAATGATTATAGAGATCTGTGCTGATTTAGAAGGGTGTAGGTAATTCGATTTCAGCAATTGGATATACATGTATAAATGATTTGGCTATTTCAAAATTATGATTTCAAATCTTTTTATCATAACTTTTACTTTGTGAGATGGGTAACTACAAATGATGCTAACTTCAATTTGTGTGATTTATCACTTTACACTAAAAGAAGTTACGTAAAAACTAGCATTCAATAAGAATGTCCTTCTTGGCCGTTCAAAGATATTACATTGATTTCTCAATTAAGGTCTAAATTTTATTACCATTATTGCTAGGGGATCTTTGATCTTTCCTTGGTCACACATTTGCCTTCAGTACCGATGTATTTTCTAAGAAAAAGAACTGACAGCTATAAATGTTAAGAATTTTAACCCTTATTGGTAAAAAAATAAAACAGTTTAAACAGGTTTTGGTAAAATATTTTGGGGTAACGTATGTTACAACATTCCTTCAGAGACATAAAGTATTTGTTGATATAAGGATATCAGTTATAAATGATATTCTTGTTTTATTATGCATGATAAGAGTAGTAAATTGCAGCTGCCATTCTTCGCCTTTCTGTTTATTAGCGGCATATAAAATTACATTGTATACAGGGTTTGAAAGTACATGTGCTCAAATCTTTTCATTTCTACGTATAAAACAAGTAATATGAATTCACCAAATTATCTTAAAAATTTTGCCAACAAATGTTGACTTTGAATATTTTTGGCCAATAACTTTATATAGGCGAATATGGAGAAGCAATTTTGTAATTGTAACGTATATTTCACGCGTTTTCTTGAGTTATACAGGATTATGTGTATGTTTTATCACTCTTACTCAAGAATCATGTATGAGATAGTACTCAAAATCGCAATCTGCCCAAAGAATTTCACAAAACGGGAGCAAAATGTAACATTCAATAAGGATCTAGGGTGAGTGATTTCAAATTAACGTATCTTACAAAAGCCCCACTCGCCAGAGTGCTAACATGTCTTAAAACGTTGCTCATACATGTACCTTCATAGTGTACAAAATTCCCCCCCCCCGGGGGGGGGGGGGGGCAGGGGTCCCAGTAGCTTATAGTCTAACAATGTTGCACTGCGCTATGTCATCAAATTATAATATTCCAAAAAGATCTATATAGATGATCGGAAAGCATACCACCAGAAGCCGAATCACCTATAAAATGGGCAAAATTACTACACTTACGTCCGAGGTAGCTTGCTTTCCACATTAAAGCCAAAATTCTTAAGATTAGTATGCAATGTTCTCTTTATTTTATGTTGAATCACATGTGTTTAATTATGTCCAACATTGAATGCATTTACACCAAAGAACGTCCAGATACAAAGACAAAATACACACATAATTTTCAGACGAAAAAATGAAATTTTAAGTTTTGATTCCTAACTTTTTTTGTCCAGTATATTAAGACCTTCCGAAGAAACGCATATCAAATTAATTCTATTTTCTCATCTGTCCAGTAATATGTTTCGCCTATAACTTCAAAATCATTACGTGATTTAAAAAAGATTTTTTATTAAAAAGGAAATAATATATTAAAAAGTATTTAGAAATTAGACTGTACACCAGAACAACGACAACGGTTCACCCAAGTGTACTACAAGTACTCACCATACATCAATTGATGATAGACAAATGACTCTTGGTGGACATACGCTAAAAAATCATTTAAGGACGTCCGCTCATTCGGTTTGGGACTTTCCGCTGTTAAAAAAAACGTTTGCGTTAAAACTTTGTAAGATCGTTATAAACTATGAATCGAAATTCAAACTAAGTTTTGGACAGAGCTTTATATAAGGCTGACAAAACACGCAGAAATTTGTATAAATACAAAGAAAGTTTTTTTCGTCAATTTTTGGGAGCATTTTCCCCCCAATTTTAGAGTATTCAGAGAAAACAACAGGCAATCATTCAAAATTACACCTTGCCCATTTTTCGGAGATACTTCATTAAATTCTATCTATTTTTAATGATTAAGCGGAATGGGTTGTCGTTTATCAATAGATCGTATATCAATTGCTTTCAGAAAATTTATTTTCCCAAAAATAATAACGTCAAATCAAGGATGTATTTCTCAAAGAAATCCAAAGGCAAGAACCCAAGGGCACTATACGTTTTTGGAACCTATTTTCATATCGCTCTGAGAAAAAAAAATAAGCAAGGTGACCCCATTTTTCCTATCGAAAAATAGTAATAACAAATTTAGATCTTTTTAAAAAATCAGGTTTAAAGAAAGGTTTAAACTCTAGTAAGAAAAAGCCAAGCGAACTTCCTTAAAGGTTCCCGAAGTCTTCCTCTCTATATACAGAGTGAACTTACGATGAAGAAACCGATCATAATGTGCGGATGCGCAGGCTGCCCTGAGATCAGGATGTAAAAAAACGTTTTGCGAGCGCTTTGATATGATACCCCGCTTTACACGTGCACATACGTGCAAAGTGGGGTATCATTTCGAAAACGCTTCGCTAACGTTTTCATCCTGAACGCAGGGCTTGTCTTCGACCTATAAATGCTCTGATGATGAATGCTTGATAGTGAATAAAAATCGAAGTCGAAAGGGACATAATTTGTACAAAATGCATCTATAGATATCCCCCTTGATAGTATAGGTTGCTCTTTTGTACGAAATTTTCAAAGTCAGTCAAACTTGAAATAAAAATGACTATACGGTGGAGGGCTTAAAATTGACCTCACAATCTGTAGGCCTACCGATAAGCCTGCAAAGCGTCTTACAGACTGCATCCTACATATTCTATATGACTGTATCAATTTTCGTGCATTCTGATTGGCTGAAAATAGTTTTACTTCTTAATGGGGCAATTCAAATGGCAGCCATGGAGTCGCGTGAGATGATATAATAATCTAAAATTGACTGTAATATGTATGCGCAGAAAGGACATTCATGTGAACGGAGTCAACCACTGGTGGTAGTAAACAAACTTCACATTTACCGCTACAATAATTAATTAACCATGAAATATCGTTATCCCGTTAAGAAATGTGATAAACTCGTGCAAAATACTATATCAATAAGAAAAAAAGTATTTGTCGTTTAAAGTAAAAGAGAACTTTTGTTTTATGTAATCGAATTGTTGTGCACTATTTTCGACGCCATTTTGGAATCCAGGTAACACCGGCTTGACCAAGGATCAGAAGCGTCGAGGTTGAAAGGTTAAAATGACATCACTAGTGTCGAAACCGAGGTCGTTCTGATGGAAACCCGGTTAATTCGGGTCGAAACCGAGTCCGATATGAACTTACCCATTGATAATACTTTTGATTACGCAGCAATTTTGTTAGCTTTCGCAAAAGGCACCTACGAAAGAAATCTGTTTAAAAATGACAAATCTTTACATAAATGCTTTACAATATCATAGTATAAAATTCATCTAGATTTTGTTGATTTCAATGAGGTATGGATATAAATCTAAATCTAACTTATGTATGAAAACGCCTCGCCTATTCATTCAGTTTGATAAGGTTTTTAGTCTCATACCCCCATTAAAACAACAAATTGCACTGTATGGAAACACTGTACGGTAATTTGCAACGGTATATTCAAAATGGCGGAAAGGCGTTCGTGAAATAGTCAGTGTTCTTTATTTTTGTTCGATATTACTATAATCTGTCACCCAGTAAAATAATGACAACATTTATGTATTTAGCTCTGAATACATTATCCATCGCACCAAATGATTAAACGTCCTATAGCACCGTCTATGTGAAATACAGCTTCAAACATTGTGTTTAGATGACATTTAACATTGAAGCGCAAAACGAAAGTAGAAATTGCCATATTTTCCATAAAATGACTGTACCAGCAAAATCAAATGTGGCGGTGGATGGGGACAAGGTATCTCTCTAAATATGACCCAAAATGAATTGGATCTAGTCCCTTGTCTAGGAAATTTTGACACTTGAAAAAATCGATGGTGTACGCTACAGTTAAAACCGAAACTAGATCGCTGTACAGTGCGGTATATGGATATATTTGTACTCACCGGTTTAAATTTCGAATGAAAATCTGTACGCAACGGTTTATATAAATTATCATGTGAAAAGCTTTCAACGGATGGAATAGCACGAAAAGGTGAAAGGTGACTTTGATACTATTTAATCTTGGTTAATACTGCAGAAAGACGAATATATTCTTTTTCTTATTTTATTTTGTTTTTCCTGGAAATGAAGAAAACCGTCGAAAGAGTATCATTAAACACAGTTTTAAATCTGATCTAATGTTTCTACTAATAATTTTTTAAGACCCTGTACACATCGTTAAGATTAAAACGCTTGACAAAGGCATAAAACTTATCAATATTTCAGACATTCTTCTTGATGATGTAATAAGACTGAAAAATGCTTAAAGCGGCGTTAAACCTTTTTTAAATAAAAAGAAAATGAAATATGAAGCAAAATCGCTTATTGTTGGGCTATATAAAAATTTGTTTGGCTCAGTGGTTAGGGTGAAAGCTGCTTGTTTTAAAATTCCATATTCTTATGGGCTATTTTAGGAGCTATCTTTTGCTTCAACGGGCGTGCTTTTAACGATGTAACGTGACAGTCATAAGCGCAGGCAAGGCATGTGAAATCGATCATTGTTAATTGTGCTTTCGAACTATTTAATTAAAGAAATAGTCGCGCTTTTAACTGTATTAATTCAATTCGAAAAAAGCCGATGCACAACTTTTTGACGAAATACTAGTCTCCCCTATGTGTGCGATAAATCAACTGTCCAAATTACATAAACCAATTCCTTTTTCTAATAGAACACTTTTTAAAAACATCAGTTGTGTTTAACAATAACGGTATAAGGAATCCGAGAAAAACTTACTTTCAAACCCAAAACATCTTTTCAATAACATTGTATTTGGAACGGTGAAAATTTATACTAGATTCCTTTGAAGGAGTTTATCAAGGAATTTAAGGCAAGGGCAAGGACTATCTTGCAATAACTTTGGAAGATTGGAATGACGGAAATACATGCAGCTTGGCAACTATATACTTCCATGAATTTTCTCTAAACATTTAAATTTTCTTTTTAATTAAAAAAATGTTGAGGAAGGAAATTACAAGATTTTTGTCTTAAAAAGATAACTAAAAGAAATAAAACTATTTTCTTATGTGTATCAGAACTATTGAGTATTAAATCATTTATTTTGATAAGATTTCTTCTAACTGTAAGCTTCTAAAGCTGAAAGTTAAAAACCGAAAGCATTTCGTATGATATCAGAAATAACAATCTATGTTCAAACTTATAAAACTGTTTTGATTACTAAAATGAAACTTTCTCAGACATAGAATTAAGTAGATACATAACTTTAGATTTAAAATGGTGTTTAATGATACTCTCTCAGTTATTTTTCTTCATTTCAATGCAACTAAACAAAAAACAACAACACAAAAATCATAAATTAATATTACATCATCGAGAAGAATGTCTGAAATATACTCCGACAATTTTTTTATGCCTTTGTAAAGCGCTTTAATCTTAACGATTTGTACAGGGTCTTACAAAGCTATTGAGGAAGGACAGAAGAATTAAGTAGAAACATTAAATTAGATTTAAAACTGTTTAATGATACTCTTTCGACGGTTTTCTTCATTTCAAGGCAAAACAAATAAAAATAAGAAAAAGAATATATTCGTCTTTCTGCAGTATTGACCAAGATTAAATAGTATCTAAGTCACCTTTCAATTTTCGTGCTATTCCATCCGTTGAAAGATTTTCACATGATAATTTATATAAACCGTTGCATAACTTAGATTTTCATTCGAAATTTAAAACGGTTAGTACAAATATTTCCATATACCGCACTGTTCAGTGATTCAGTTTCGGTTTTAACTGTAGCGTACACCATCTAATTTTTCAAGTGTCAATATTTCCTAGACAAGGGGCTAGATCCAATATATTTTGGGTCATATTTAGGGAGATATCTTGTCCCAATCCACCGCCACATTGATTTTGCTGGTGCGGTCATTTTAGGGATAATATGGCCATTTCTACTTTCGTTTTGCGCTTCAATTTTTATATGTCATCAAAACGCAATTTTTGAAGCTGTATTACACACAGACGGTGCTATAGGACGTTTAATCATTAGGTACGATGAATATTGTATTCAAAGCTGATTGCGTAAATGATGTCATTATTTTACAGGATGATAGATTAAATCAACATCGAACAAAAATAAATAACACTTACTTTTTCATGAACGCCTATCCGCCATTTTGAATATACCGTTGCAAACTACCGTACAGTGTTTCCATACAGTGAATTGATACTCTCTTCAATTCTTTTTTGTAAGTGAGTACACGCATAATAGTATCTATCTGAGATTAGGCTCCAAGTCTAAATATAATTTGTGACGTCATAGATTACATCACGAAGCGTCGCACTTCCAGGAAAAACATGGCCGTCATAGAATGTCATGTCCAAGACCCAACATAAAAAACTAAAATGGCTAGCACGGCTGATAAAGCAGCCCCTAAAAAAGAGCAATCCGGTGGAAAGGAAGTTAAAAAGGAAGATGAAAGTACGAAGAAGAAAGATGAGGGAAATCCGGAGATAAAGCCGAGAAAGAGCATATTCGGACGAAGGTCGAGTAAAACGCAGCCAAAAACAGACCCAAAAGCACGATGGGGGAAGGCCATCACTGGTGTTCGGGCCGTTGGGAAGGTATTTCTAATTAGCAATCGTAACAATCACTGCAATTCTTCATTTCAAATGTTTGATAAAAGTAGGAGGTTTTGGATCAAGATTTGAACATTCTTGGCTCCCTCTATTAAAATATCTATGGGCGTGTGACGAATGTGTGAAGTAAAAAATAGTCTCGACAAAAACTTTAGTGTAGCTCGATCAAGGAAAATTAAGATCATGAGATAATTCTCTCACATACATCAATTTTAACCTCTTTTTTAAGGATACAATTAAATTCGCGCGCCACGAAAATTTGAAATTAGACAACCAATATGTTCAGTGTTCCCACTGGAGTGCTTCAATCTGGGGGTAAACTGAGTTTTTTACAGCATGCATGTACCCCCTCTATATGAGACCAAGAAGGCTGCCTGCAAAAATAGGGGGTAAAAGCTTGACTTTGGGGGTAAATCACCCCCATTTGAGGGTTTTTGGGCAACACTGATGTTGCTATTAAAAACTTTCTGTAACCCCCACCAAAAGTGGGATCTTGTAAATAGTTCTCACACTTATTTAAAATATTTCAGATGGGCAAAAGAGTAAGTACACAACTGTTTTCATAATTCCAAGATAGTAGTATTTCCAAAAAGTCTGAAAATCTTTTTCATTATCTGTTCAACAACAACAATAACAAAAGTTGTAAAAGAACTTCACTCTTCCCCAGACAAAATAGACCTTCATACTTCTTCCTCATTTCATAAATATGAGAAATTGCTTGTTACCAGTGAGACAATAAAATGATAAGATATAATCAAACAGGCAGCACAGCCCTGGTTCAGGATGATAAAAAAATATAAACAGTTTTCCAATTTTATCAAGCTTTGCAGGCAAGTGCACATGCAAAGCGGGATATAAATTGGAAAACGGTTTGCACTGTTTTGTCATCCTGAAATCTGGGCTGTATTCAAGGTGACAAAGTTCTGCAAATATTAAAATCATTTTAACATGGAGAGCAGGTACTGTTTTAAAATGTTCTTGAATGTTTTTCGTCTCAAAAACATATGAAATAATTCATTTTCAATTATTGTTTTCTTTTAATAATTAGTTAGTTCTATAGAAGTAAAATTAATAAGAAAAAAATCAACTTCACATTAGAACAATAAAAAACTGAAATAACAATTTCATTATGTTTTTGACTGCCTTTAAATGAATTTATGAGAGAGCAAATTATTTCAAATAAGTGGGAGGTTAACGATACCTTTGTTGCTATTGTCTATTTTTTTCAAAGGACCGAAAGTCAAAAATTAAACAATGGTTTACAAATTAATGAATAAGTACACATAGTGACGCAGGAAAAGGTTTGTCAAAACTTCAGTTGGATTTGATTAAGACTGAAAAGATTTTTTTGGAAATATTGCTATCTACCTATTTTTAATTTTAGATTTTTTCTCTGTTATCAATTGTAATTGTACCTTTTTATCATTTTTTCACTTTAAGGAATGAAACTGATATGGACAGTGAAAAAAATGTTAACAAACAACCATTATAAGTCAAGTTGTATAAATCCAAATCAGCTTTTTTATCACAAGGAACTTCAATTACATTTTATTTAAATGTCCATATTTCTTTGAGATCAAATAAATTTTCTTTTTTTCTGTGAATATTAGGAACACTGGTAACAAGCAGTTTCCATTTAAATATGTTTTGAAGAGATTAATTTATGATACCTTTTTTTTTTACACTAAGTTTAAAAATAGAATTTTCATAAAAGACTGCATATGCAGAGCAGATTCATACATTTACAAGTGTGATTTGGTTTTCCAGTTTTTTACATTAATAAAAACAAAATCCAGCACTTTTGCTCTAGAAGTCTGACTGAATCATCATACAAAGAAAAAAGAAAGAGAGAACAGTTCAATTGGTCAGTGCAACACTATTGTAAGTGCCTATAAATATATAGGCACTTACAATAGTATTGCACTGACCCCTGTCTTACCATTGCTTACTTTACAGTGGTTCTGAAATAACCTGCCAGAGTTGTCCGACTAGTCCATGAAACTGCTCAGACAAGCAGATTTTCATTGCTTAGTTGTACATGGACAAGTGAAAAATCTCAAGAAAAAAAAAATCTAATATTTTCACAAAGTAAAGGTTAGTTGTTTTCCGAAAATGAAATAAATGGCATGATCATTAAATCAACAATAAATGAGACTTAATATAATAATTTTATGGATGCTTCTTCTAGCAATTCGAAAGTTTCTTCAATATCCAAATAAATAAGACTATTTATTTGACTAAAACAATGCTTATAATAAAGAGCGGACAAGTTGTTTTTTGTTATGGACAAGACAGTTTGTGATTGTCACTTGTCCATGGACAAGTTGACTTTAAAAATATTTCAGGACCCCTGCTTTATGACACCTATCATTTACTGATCTGTCAATATTTTGGAAATAGCAGGTAAAAGTCCCTTAGTCAAAAAAAATGAATAGATGAGGCTTTTTATAAAAGTTAAGGGTCACACTTGTAATCTATGTAGCCGGGTTGAGTATAAGGGGTGTTTGTACTGCCTTGCCGTACAAGCTAGCTTTTATAGCAACATGGTAGAGCACTGGCGACTGGCCTAGGGATGTAGAGGTCCAGGGTTTAAATCTGGACACAGTCAAATATTTATCAGAGGGTTACATTTGGCACCCACCGTAAATGACCCACATGAGGTGATGGTTATGTGATTAGGTAGTTGATGATGTTGAATTAAGAAGATTCATGGAAGAATCTTAATTGTCTAGGAGGTGTATGTAGCTGGGTTGAGTATAAGAGGTGTTTGTACTGCCTTTCCGTACAATCTAGCTTTTATAGCGATCTGGTAGAGCACTTGCCTAGGGATGTAGAGGTCCGGGGTTCGAATCCCAACAGAGTCTAATATTTATCAGAGGGTTACATCTAGTTATCTTACAGACAGTGTCCTTATTCTCAGTGGTTCTGAAATAAGCTGCCTGAGTTCTCTGAGCCATTCACTAAGCAGCATTGACAAGCAAATTTTCATGGCTAGGTTTTCCATTGACAATTGCAAAAAGCCTGAACTATAGACTGGTCAAAACGAAATGGGTAGCAGGTGACTTTTTAAATATTTAATTCAATCTTTTAAAACTACTTTATTAAGTACTTAGTATCCTATAGAATAGAAATAATGGTGGAAAAAGGAAGCATTTACTCTTTTTACACTAGTATTTCTGACATCTATATTTAAGAGGCATGAGACAATAAAAAGGATGTGCTGAATGTTACAAAAAGATAATTAATGAAAAAATACAATGTTTATGTTAAAATATGGACAAGTTTTGATATGGAAAAGACAGTTTGTGATTATCACTTGTCCATAGACAAGTAGAACAACTGATGCTGCCTTAACCCTTGTCTTGCAGAATAGAGACCTTGATAAAAAAAGTATTGCAATCAAAATGCTGAATCACCAAATGCACAAAATGTTAGTCAGTATTTATTTAAAACAAGAGCCGTCAGAGACGGATTATGCTCCCCGAATAAGGCATTGTCACAAAAACAACAGCCATGTTGGACATGGACATCCCCCGCCACAAAAGCTTGATAGTAAACTGAAGCCTAATGGATTAAAGATTCTTTTGTACTGTCAGAGATTTACCTCCTATTAAATCTAAGTATTAAAAATAACCAAGGGCAATAACTCCAAAATTATGCAAGCAAGAGTTATAGTTCTGGTGTATTGCACTTCTCCTCCATGACATCTATCCACCCATAAATGTTCATGTTGATAGCTTTTATACTTAAGGAGATATGCTCCAGATATAATCTAAGTATCAAAAATAACAAAGGGCAGTAACTCCAAAATTATGCAAGCAAGAGTTGTAGTCCTTGTGCATAGCACTTCTCCTCCATTAGATCTATCCACCCATAAAGTTTCAAGTTGATAGCTATTATACTTTAGGAGATATGCTATGTGGTCAGATTTCAAAGACTCAAATAAGCTATTATCTTATACAGCTAACATAAAGGTAACAAACATTAAACCCCCTTTTTGCATGACATATTTTAAGACACAAATTTCAAATAGTTTAGGGTAAAGAGCATCTGATTTGCTACTCAAATGTGAAATTTCATCAAATTCTGAGCATAAGACTAGGAGAAATGAAAGAATAACTGTAATTTACGTGCTTACGTAACGGTAACAAACATTAAGCCCCTTTTTTCCATGATATATTTTTTTTACGTTAATTTCAAATTGTTTATAGTAAAGGGCATCTGATTTGCTACACAAATATGAAATTTCACTAAATTCTGATAGTTAGACTAGGAGAAATTTGGGAAAAACTGTTTTTTACCCTAAGTCCCCTTTTCCGGTGACGAGGGCTCAAATCCAAAAACCCTCACAGATGCATCATCACTATATCATAGGGAGTTCACATGGTAAGTTTCATTCAATTTGGCCCAGGGGTTATAGGTGGGGACGGACGGACGGAATTACGGACGGACGGACGGACAGACAAAGCGGGGGCTATATGCTCTCCCTTCGGGGAGCATAAAAATATTATTCTTAAACTTATCTGGTTTACTGGTAAATAGGAAAATCAGGTGATTAGACTGCACACATTCTGCATGGCAAAGGTTTATAACCAGGGCACAATTATGGTTTTGAGGGGACAAAGTTGCAAAACCATAGCTATAGCATGATACTGAGCCTCACACTTTGTTTAAAGTATACATTTGACAATAAAAGAGAAGCAAGATGGTATATTGTCACAAGATATGCCCATTACACTGCATGATGTCCAAGTATGAAAAAAAACAAAGGGAAATAACTAAAAAAATTAGCTAGGTAGAGTAAATCTGAGTTACATTTCTTGTGCACTGCACTCCATAATCATGAGACGGAATTAACTGCAAAGTTACAAGTCAATCAAACATAGGGTCACAGAATTAAGTTCCTGACCAAGAAGTTGACACTACCTGGTTGCAGCACGTTAGATGCCATAGGTGATCCCATATTATACATATCTTTCAATGGGCACCAAGAAAGAGGTTAATACTGAGAAAATCTTACACAGAATATGAAAAGAAATCAATAAAGGAAAATGGGATGGACTTGGAACTTTCTTTATGAGTTTTTTAAGTGATACAAAGTTTTATTTAGACCTTGATATTTTGAAATATTAATTTTGAATTACAGCTGAATTTCTTTTTTTTCCCAGGTGAAACGTGAAACTGAATTGGACCCATTTCTTGAGAGGTTTACAGTCACTGGAAGATCCTTTTCTGAAGAAAATGCACCAGTCATTTGGGAGTTTCAAGATATTTTCACAAAAAAGTAAGACGAGTTGATGTTCATAAATACTATTACATTTTTATTGTGCATGAGTATATTGAAGCAAGTTGAAATTTTGTGAATCTTATTGATCAAATGAGAATGACAAAGGGACATCAAATTAATGTCAGCTTTATTATAAACAAGTGCTGAAATAGGCAGGGGTGGACATTCTCAGGCCCTAGGCCTTTTTTAAACCTGAGGCCAGTAAATTTTAGGGAGGAAGGGCACTGCTTTATTTCATGCAGGCCCTTCTTCTGGTCTGTGAGTTTTGATCTGTCAGTGCCTTAAGTTCTTGAAATCCCATTTAACCATAAGAGTCTCATCTTGAGTTGTGAGAATAAACTGCTTAAGATGTGGGAGAAACTCAATGTGAAAAGAAGAAATTGCTTATATGAAGCAATTTCTTCTATTTCACACTGTTTTTCAATGTATGAAATCAACTCATGTACAATTTATATATATGTTTGTCATAGAGTGAGAATTGGTGCAATTCCTGAATTGTCCTGCGCAAGGAAGGAAATCTCACTTTTACCAGCCAATTCTAAAATTGAACCGGACGATACTAGAATTGTGCAAGGAGGTTTATCGATTTTTCACTCGCCAAAGACCTTGTGCAAAGTAGGAGTAGTATTGGACAAAGTGAGAATCTATAGAGCACTACAGTCAAATGTGGCTTTTAAAAATAATTGCTTGCAATTTTTTTTTAAGTAAAAAAAACTTATATGACATTTTCTTTTTGCTGTGCATCTGCACAGTCTGATCAGAGTCTTCACTACTCCCTACAAACCTATAGTCTTTGATCACAAGCAAAGACTATTTTCAATGCATCATATTGTTTTCCGAAACATGTCTCAATGTCTTTGCATCATGCAAACATGAAACTTAGAAATGTCACACACAAGCTCATTCTATTTATTCATGAATTTAATTTTTCATTGCGACAGATTTTGGCGGACAGTTGTTGTTGATCCATCTGGAGCTACATATTTCTACTGGTCGATGGTGGTGTTCATATGTGTACAGTACAACGTGATATTCCTGATTATGCGATGTGTGTTCGATCAGCCGCATATTCAGTACCTCATGCCGATGTGGTACTGCTTGGATTACCTCAGCGATATACTTTATCTTTGGGACATGCTGGTCAGATCTAGAATAGGTATGTGTAGATTTGCCTTGGTAGAATTAACACCACTACCCTACCCCAATGTTCTAATTACACCGATCGAAAATTTCAATAAAACTTCTTAAGAACTTAGACCAGAGCTTGAAAATTGTATGAAATAGGTAGAATAATCACTTTTGGTGTTCATATGCATACAGTACAATGTGATATTCCTGATTATGCGATGTGTGTTCGATCAGCCCCATATTCAGTACCTCATGCCAATGTGGTACTGCTTAGACTACCTCAGCGATATACTTTATCTTTGGGACATGCTGGTCAGATCTAGAATAGGTATGTGCAATTTGTCTTGGTAGAATTACAACTGCTTTTAACCCTTGTAATGCTGAACAAATTTTGGCGAAAAATTTGCATCAAAATCATAGGGCAAAAAGCACTGAAAGTACCAACTCTAGGTCAATTTTTTATTTGAAAAACTTAACCCATTGACAAGTCTAGTTTGAAAGTGAGAAACAGGTTGTGTAGACTAACATCAGACTGCACATATGTGCAGGCTGATGTTTGTCTATAGCTCCTGCCAAAGCAGGAATATTCTCGGTTCAAAATGACAAGGGTTAAAAAAATGTATTAAAATCAAAGTGATGAAAGTACAGGATGCACAAAAAGTTGTTTGTAAATATTTATTAAAAATATATATTTTTCGAATTTTTCTGGTTGAGAAATGAAAATCAGTTAGTATAGACTGACATCAGGCTGCACATGTGTGCAGACTCATTTCTGTCTCCACCTCCTGCCAAAGCAGGAGTATTCTGGGTTCAGCTTGACAAGGGTAAAGTGCCCATATTCATTAAAGACCAATATATTCAAGCCAAATTGGAGGAGTTTGTCTTAATTATTGGACCAAGTGGCCTATTGTTTTATTGTTTTTCAGTTACATTTTTAGCTCCCTTGAGCACAATGTGCTAAAGGAGATCTTTTAGGATAACCCTGAATCTGTTGTGCATTGTATGTTGTGTGACAGTGCATTGTTAGCTGTTTAGCTCTCCTAAGCACAAAGTGCTCAAGGTGAGCTATTGTGATCGTAGAATGTCCCTTGTCAGTCGTGCGTCGTCCACAATTTCTTTATACATCTTCTACTCCTAAACCAGTGGGCCAATCCTGATGAAACTTAGCAGAGATCTTCCTTGGGTCAAGCTCTACCATAGTTGTTCAAATAAATAAAATCCACCCTTTACTTTCCCTTTATCCTTAACAAAAAGGGTGAAAATATGAAAATCTTCAAAAATCTTCCTCTCTGAAACCAGAAGGCAGACAGCTTTCATATTTCGTATGTAGCATCATCTAGTGGACCTCTACCAAGTTTGTTCATATCAAGACCCTAGGATCATATTTGGGCTCCACCCTTTTTACAAAGAATTAAAGAGTGAAAATCTTTAAAAATCTTCTTCTTTGAAACCAGTGGGCAGACAACTTTCATATTTGGTATGTAGCATCATCTGGTGGGCCCCTACCAAGTTTGTTCATATCAAGACCCTGGGGTCCACTCATGCGCATCCCTTTTAGCTCATCTGAACACAATGGGTGAAAATAGGAAAACCTTCAAAAATCTTCTTCTCTGAAACCAGAAGGCAGACAGTTTTCATATTAAGATTGTATTGGCATCTAATGGACCTCTACCAAGTTTGTTCATATCAAGACCCTGGGGTCACATTTGGGCTCTACACGGGTGCAACCCTTTTTACATAGAATCAAAGAGCAAAAAGGCATATCTGTCTTGCTCTTGGCTGAGAACATTTCATGGTATTGATCTTATGTAGACATTGTCTCCTTGTTGACATCTGCCTATTTAATAAATGTGATGTCCAAGGGATCAAATAGATTCAGGTGAGCAATCTAGGTCCATCATGGTCCTCTTGTTTAAACCACATCTCCTAAACTAGTGAGCTGATTTCAATAAAATTTTCTTAGAATGACCCTTTGGGCAACCCTCTTCAAAAAATGTCTTAACTCTGAAATTCTTATTAGCCTATACAATGGGCTTTGCATTATTTCACTTCAATTGCGGTCCTATAAAACAAAGAATTTTGATTGGTTTCAAACTCATCACAGCAAATCTGTTGTACTTTATATCTGTATAAAATGCAATTGGTATTTTAGGAAACCCCAAAGATAGATCTACAAGTTGAGGGTTGTAGGAACTCTGAAATCTTTTAGTTCCCCTTCTATAACCCTCTGTCACTATTTGATTAGTAAGGATTTGAAGCATTTCAAAATTTTGGATTAAATGCATATAGCTCTGACGCTTAGTCACCGTTACAGTAAGTCGTCATAGACCATCGGGCAACCCTTTCAAGCTTGCTCAATCTCGCTACTTTTGTTTTATAATGGAGCAAAACTAGGAAGAAATAATTTTTAATACCTCTAGAAATATCTAAGTTATCCATATTTGGCGGACAAATTTGTAATATCTTATGCCATCAAACTTAGATAGCGAGATAACAATATGCATGTAATATGCTACCTCAAAAAAGATTATGTAATTTTCAATATTCACAGAAAATAGAGTTGAATCTTTATTATTTGATCAGGTATTTTTATTGTTTCTAAAGGATTGCAATTATAAGTGCTGTTCAGTGTTGGTATTTTTTCACTTCATTTATAGCAGAATAAAGTGTAATTGCTTTAGCACATGGCTTAAACATGAGGCCCAACGGGCCATTATTATGCTCCCCGAAAAATTTTCTGTGGGAGCATATAGTTGTCGGCTTGTGCGCTTGTCCATCTGTTTCTCCATCTGTCCGTCAGTCCGATATCATATCTCAGGAACCCCTGGGCCTAATTGGTTGAAACTTCATACATAATCATCCCACAAAAATTCCAGGAGACTTTTTTTGGAATTTCTTGATTTAAGACTGTGTCATGGAAAAAGGGACCTTAAGGTAAAACTTATTTTTTTGCCAATTTCTCTTAGCCTAATCGTCAGAATTTTATGAAATTTCATATGTAAGTAGCAAATCAGATCCTCTTGACACTAAAGTATCAAAAATTTATGTTTAGAAAACATATCATGGAAAAATTAGCCTTAATTTTATTAGCTTTATGTATATTTTCTTTTTTTGTAATGCAAAAACTTTTGATTGGTTACAGATTTAGTCTTATTATTTCACATGTGCATTGATTGTGATAAACCCTTTTTGTTGCTACTAAGTTCAAGGTCATCAGTCAAGGTCATGTGTTAAGGTGAGAATTTAGAAAATTGAAACTTTAAATTGGCCAAATTTTTCACAATGGTAAGTGATATAGCCTTCATATTTGAAATGTTCATTACTTGTAACAAGACCTTTTATTAGAAAACCAAGGCATGGATCTCACGCAATGACAAGGTCAAATTGTCAAGGTCAATAATTTCCATCATAAAACTCAAAGTTGGCCATAACTTTTAATTGGAATGAGATATGGTCTTCATATTTCACTTGATGGTTGCCTGGGTCAAGGCCTTTCTGTTGGTACCAAGTTCAAGGTTACCAGTCAAGGGCAAGAATTTTTTTCAAGGTCAAATTTGTGAAGAAAAATCAAAGTTTAACATTGGATGTAACATTTGAATGGTTAATGATAGGGCTTTCATATTTCACATGATGATTGCCTTAGACAGTGCCTTTCTTTTGGTATCAAGTTCAAGGTCATCAGTCAAGGTCAAGGTAATTTTTTCAGTTAAATTTTTGTAGTTAAAACTAATATTAGATGTAACTTTGGATTTGTAAGTCATAGAGCCTTGAAATTTCACAAGTGCATCACTTGTGACAAGACTGTCACAAGCATAGCAATGTCAAGGTCATTGGTCAAGGTCAAAATCATGTGATGAAAGTCATTCATTTATAACATAAAAGCTTCAGAGTTTGCTTACACTTTTGATTGGTAAAGACACTAACTGCTGAAAAGTGGTCTCTAGAAGCATTTTTTGCAAATACCGGTAATGCCCTTTTTTCCACTCGGGTCTATTCACCATCCAGCATTAACAGCTGAGCATAGGCTCTGTAGGCTGTGCTCTTGTTTGTTTATTTACCAAAAAGCATTAAAGAAAATGTTTAATTTGCCTTAGCATGAGCTACTGTTATATTAATTCACTAGTGACCAACACTGGTTAGAAATATATTTCCAATAAACATGTCTTTTAAAAGGCGCTTGATGTGATATCTGTTCATTTCCCCCAGTAATCAGTCCTAAACTTTTTCTCCACAACCCTGAGAATCCTTCAGCATGCCTAACCAACAAGATGTTAGGGTAAACTGTTTTGAATGCTTGTTTAAAGCATACTTAATTATCAAGCACCTATTCGGGGAGCATTACCCATCACCATCGTTTTTTGTTTGCCATGTGCTAAGGCAATTGCACTTTATACTCCAATAAACACAGTGAAAAACTCACTCATCCCTACAATAAAAATTTTGAACAATATCTCCCTCTTAAGAATCGGGCAGTTTTCAATGAAATTTTATTAGCATGTTTGTTAAGTGGCCCTCTTCTATAATTGTTTGATTTGCGCATAAATATGGGCTTTGCATTTTATGCCCCTGCATGGATAGATCATAGAACCATGATATCTCACATCATGTATATTGCTCATTGATCTGTACATGCAGAAGTCCCTGATCAAGGTCATGGTCTTTTAGTAGTGGACACTCATTGATGAGATAAAAACTTAACTATTAGATAAAACTTTTGTCAGGTAAGATTCTCATTGTTGAAAGCAGTTTTCGACAATAAAAATACTTTAATTAGGATTTCCGTATTCTTGTATCAAACCACTATTCAGAAAAAGTGGCAGTTGCAGGGGCATTGGTGTTTCATAAACACACTTTGTTTTCATCCTTTATCCAGCACTCTACAACCAAACATCATACAAGGTACCAACACATGTTGATTGCCTCATCATTTTTAGCACACCTGAGCATGAAGTGCTCAAGGTGATTTATTGTGAATGTCTGATGTCAAATGTCCATCATCTGTCGAACGATGTGCGTCGTCCGTCGTCCACAATTTCTTTTAAGATCTTCTCCTAAACCGTAGACCAATCTTGTTGTAACTTGGCAGGGATGTTCCTTGGGTCAAGCTCTACCAAAGTTGTTCAAATAAATGAAATCCACCCTTAACTTTTCCTTTACCAGACTTCAGGAAATACCGTCGGTCCCACTGACATGTTTGGTAAAACTCATGATGGTTCGATAAGTTGCACATGAATACAGGACCGACTGTCTGGTAAAATCTAGCTATATACACAAAGTGTCCTATTGGTATGTCTGGTGGAACTTTGTCCAGTCTTGAAAAAATTTTAAGTTTACCAGACTGACTGTCCGGTAAAAAATATGGATTTTGTGAAGGCTGCTTTACCCTAAACAAAAAGGTTGAATAGGAAAATCTTCTAAAATCTCCTTCACTGAAATCAGAAGGCAGACAGCTTTCAAATTTGGTATGTAGTATTATATAGTGGACCTCTACCAAGTTTGTTCATATCAAGACCCTAGGGTCATATTTAGGCTCCACCCAGGCGCAACCCTTTTTACATAGAATCAAAGAGCGAAAATCTTTAAATATTTTCTTCTCTGAAACCAGATGGCAGGCACCTTTCATATTTGGTGTGTAGCATCATCTAATGGGCCCCTACCAAGTTTGTTCATATCAAGACCCTGGGGTCATTTTTGCGCTTTGCCCATCTGAGCATGAAGGGTAACAAAAAAGGAAAATCTTCAAAAATGAAGGGTAAAAAAAGGGAAAATCTTCAAAAATCTTCTTCTCTGAGCCCGAAGGCAGACAGCTTTCATATTTGGTATGTAGCATCATCTAGTGGACCTCTGCCAAGTTTGTTCATATCAAGACCCTGGGGTCATTTTTGCGCTTTGCCCATGCGCATCCCTTTAAGCTCATCTGAGCATGATTGGTGAAAGTAGGAAAATCTTCAGAAATCTTTTTCTCTGAAACCAGAAGGCAGACAGCTTTCATATTTGATATGTAGCCGCATCTAGTGATCCTCTACCAAGTTTGTTCATATCAACACCCTGGGGTCACATTTGGGCACCACTCAGGTGCTTCCCATTTTTACGTAGAATCAAAGAGCGAAAAGGAATATCTTTCTTGCTCAAAGCTGAAAACATTCCATGGTATTGATTTATGTAGAAATGATATCCTTGTTGACATCTGCCTATTTAATTAATGTGATGTCCCAGGGTCAAAGGGACTCAGGTGAGCGATGTAGGACCATCATTGTCCTCTTGTTTTTCTTAGATATTTTCTTTAAATCTAGAATAGTTTTTATACAATCCTTTACTTATTCTTGTCAAATTGGACCTTTATTTGATCTCTGCAAAATTTGATCTCTTTTTCACATATTTGTTTTTATGAATTACCTGGATCATGTCCTATTTTTCCTGATGAATCATAGAAGTTGTGTCTTCTTATCTTACTAGGTCAAGGTTATTTAATAAGGTCAATATGAATCCTAGGAAATTTGCTGTAATGGGGCATATGCCTTTTCCTAACATGTCTTATGTTTTGTTTTTCAGGTTTTTTAGAACAAGGCTTATTAGTGAGGGATACCAAAAGATTGAGAATGAGGTATCTTAAATCACCCAAATTTATCCTGGATGTGCTGTCAATATTACCAACAGACTTCTTGTTCTTTGTTTGGCAGTACAACACAGTATTACGCATGAACAGATTATTTAAAATGTACAAAATTGTTGAGTTCAATCATTTAGCAGAAACAAGAAGTAACTTTCCAAATATGGTCAGAGTATTGAATCTTGTGTCATATATTATAATCATTATCCATTGGAATGGTTGTATATACTATCAAATCAGCAACTGGCTTGGTTTTGGGACTGATGGTTGGGTGTACCCAGGCTATGCTTTAGGGCACGATGATGTTGATGACTTTTACAAACAGTACACTTATAGTTTTTATTGGTCATGTCTTACACTGACAACAATCGGAGATACAGAAAAACCAGAAAACCCAATCGAGACTGTATATTGTATTATATGCTCACTTGGCGGTGTGTTGATTTTTGCTACCATTTTCGGTAATGTTGGTGCCATGATTAACCACATGGATGCAGCAAGAACGGAGTTCCAGAACAAAGTAGACAATGTCAAACGGTACATGGAGCTGAGAGCAATTGGTCCTGAGCTTCAAAGTCGTGTCATAAAATGGTTTGATTACACATGGAACAACAAGCAGTCAATTGATGACAAGGAATCATTGACATTTCTTCCTGACAAACTGAAAGCTGAAATTGCTATTCATGTTCATATGAACACATTACGTAGAGTAACCATTTTTCAAGATTGTGAACCTGGTTTATTAGTTGAATTAGTGCTTAAATTAAAACTTCAGGTTTTCAGCCCTGGGGATTTTATATGTAAAAAGGGTGACATAGGTAAAGAAATGTACATTATCAAGAGGGGAAAGCTACAAGTTGTATCAGAAGATGGTAAGAAGGTGTTTGTCACTCTGAGTGATGGTGCTGTATTTGGTGAAATCAGTGTTCTCAATATTGCTGGAAACAAGACTGGTAATCGTCGTACAGCCTGTGTCAAAACTGTTGGCTATTCAGATCTGTTCTGTCTTACCAAACATGATCTCTGGGAAGCTCTTGAAGAATACCCAGATGCAAAAAAGATGCTCACAGAGAAGGGAAAGCAGTTGTTGAGAAAGGATAAACTACTAGATGAAGAAGCAGCAAGACGTGAAGAAAGGAAGCAACAAGCTATTCACACTAAGATAGAAATGATTGTAGATACTATTGAAGACATGCAAAAGAAATGTGATAAAATTATGGAGAAAATGGAGAAACTAGAAACCAGGAGGGCTTCATCTATTGGCATAGATATAAGATCTAGTAGTAGTACAGGCTTACCAGTGGTTGAGAATCCAGAGAAATTGGTTCCGCCGCGTGTCAGCAAGACTCCATCGCCTATACCAGAGGAAGATGAGGCTAAAGAAAGTGGGAAACCAGCTACCTCCCAGAAACCATCTGGTTCTGATAAACCAAAGGAAGACTAGAGAATTGTTTGTTACATTTTGATCAAGCTCATGGCAATAACTTTTCTTGAAATACTTAAATGACCTACACTTTCAATATCCAAAATTTGACATTTAAGATTGAGACAATTTTTGAGGCATTGACACACTCAAAAAGAACCCTAAAATGTTTATGGATCATGTCTAATTTCAAGTCAGTAAATACTTGTTAATTGAGTATTTCTTACACTAAAAAATATTTTAAAAAATATGTGATTCATTTGTAGCTACCCATGAAGTTTTAGCTATGATGGTTTGGTCAGTTCAAAACTGTCTATAAATCCATCTGTTGGACTACAAAATGTAAACAGAAAACTTTCTATTTCCAATTACTTAAATCCTATTCAAAATAATATGTTCTTATTTGACATAATGATAGGTCTAAATGATATGTATATGCTGATTCCAAAGTCAAGGTCATATTATTTCTAGATCAAAAAGATTAAAGAAATGCCTACTTTGTAATTTGTTAGTGGTTTATGAAGGCATTCACATTTAAAAAAAAGAGATAATTTGAAAATGCTTTCTTAACCCTTGTCATGCTGATCTCTGAATATTCATGCTGTGGCAAAAGGTATAACCAAAAGTCAGCCTGCACATATGTGCAGTGTGATCTTGATATATACCACCAGATTTTCCTTTTGAAATGTGGAAAGTCTAAATAATAATTTTAAAAGAACTTTAGTGACTCACAATAAAGGGAAAAAGTGTTTTCAGTACCCTGATTTCAATTCAATTTTGACAAGGTTTTTATCCAGCATGACAAGGGTTAAACCTATCACCTAGGTTTTAAGAATTTCAAAAGCACCGAAGGAAATCATTTTTGTATTTTTTAATTGAGCTATAAACTTGAACAAAAAAAAAAAAAAAAAAAAATATATATATATATATATATATATATATATATATATATATATATATATATATATATATATATATATATATATATATATATATATATATATATCATACCTCAATAAAAACAAACACAAAAATAAAAACTGTTGTAATGTCATAATCATTTTTATACGCCGCCGGAGGCAGACGTATATTGGCATCATCTTCTCCGTCTGTCCGTCCGTCCCTACATCAGTCCACTTTCTTGTCAACGCAACTCCTCCTTAGTTTCTGGCTGGATCTTCTTAAAACTAAATGGTCAATGTTATCACCTCAATTGGTAGATGTGCATGAAGGAAGGATTTTATGGTTCGTTGATTTTTGCCTGAGTTATGCCCCTTAAAAACTTAGTTTCTGGGACCACTTTTCTTGTCAACGCAACTGCTCCTAAGTTTCTGGCTGGATCTTCTTGAAACTTGGTCAATGTTATCACCTCAATTGCTAGATGTGCATGAAGGAAGGATTTCATGGTTCTTTGATTTTTGCCTGAGTTATGCCCCTTATAAACTTAGTCTCTGGGGCTTATTGCCTCAGTTATGCCCCCTTAAAATTTAGTCTCTGGGGCTTATTGAAATTACAGCCTTGTGAATGCAACTCTTCCTAAGTTTCTGGCTGGTTCTAAATGAAACCTGGTGGATGTTATAACCAAAATTGGTAGATGAGCATGAAATAAGGATTTTATGGTTCATTAATTTTACCCTTAATTATGCCCCCTTAAAACTTAGTATCTAGGGCTTATTGAAATTGCAGCCTTTTGAACACAACTCCTCCTTTCTTTTTGCCTTTATTTAAATGAAACTTGGTCAATGTCATCACCATAATTTGTTGATGTACATGGATCAAGGATTTTATGGCTCATTTCTTTCCTGAATTATGCCCCCTTAAAACTTAGTGTCTGGGGCTTATCGAAATTGTAGCCTTGTGAAGGAAACTCCTCCTAACTTTTTGTCTTGATTTAAATGAAACTTGGTCATTTTGAATTTGGTTCTGTCAAAATAAGTAGTGTCTACAATTATTTTCGCAAAACAGCAGCAAAGTGGCGGCGTATTTTGTGACGATGGCACTCTTGTTTTTTCATGCTCACAAAATCCCTTTTTTTAGTCCCCCACCGGTTACCGGTTGGGGGACTATAGGTTTGCTATATTCCGTCTGTCTGTCTGTCCGTCTGTCACACTTTTTTCCGGGCTATATCTTCTATACCATATGTGCTAGCAACTTCAAACTTGGTACACTTATAGATCTCATTGAGGAGAAGTGTCATGTTTAAGAACCGTTACTCTGCCACACCCACTTTTTGAGTTATTGTTCTTTGTTGTTTTTACCCTTACATTCTTGTCCGGAACATATCTTCTAAACCATATGTGCTAGCAACTTCAAACTTGGTACACTTATAGATCTCATTGAGGAGAAGTGTCATGTTCAAAAACCGTTACTCTGCCACGCCCTTTTTTTGAGTTATTGCCCTTTGTTGTTTTTAGTCTTACATTCTTGTCCAGATCATATCTCCTAAACTATAAGTGCTAGCAACCTTTAAACTTTGTACACATATAGATCTCATTGAGGACATGTGTCATGTACAAGAACTATTACTCTGCCACACCCACTTTTTGAGTTATTGCCCTTTGTTGTTTCTATCCTTACATTTTTGTCCCGTACTTATCTCCTAAACCATAAGCCCTAGCAACTCCAAACTTTGTACACTCGTAGATCTCATTGAGAAGAAGTGTTATGCACAAGAACTGTTACTCTGCCACATCCACTTTTTTTAGTTATTGTCGGTTGTTGTTTTTTATCCTGACATTTTTGTCCGGACCATATCTCCTGAGCCATCAGTGCTAGCAACTTCAAACTTGGTACACTTATAGATCTCATTGAGGACAAGTGGCATGTACAAGAATCATTCTTCTCCGCCCACTTTTGGAGTTTTTGCCATTGGTTGTTTTTACTCTTATATTTTTGTTTGGGACATTTTGTTCAAAACCTAATGTGCTAGCAACTTCAAATTTTGTATACAGTTATAGATCTAGTAAGTAGGAGATATAATATAAGAAAGGATTTTTTGTTATCCGGTGGGGGACTCCTGTATTGCATCGCAATACGACATGCACTTGTCTTGAAATATGAAATTTTAGGTTACATTTTTGCATGGCTGTTTTGGAACAAATAGTTGATTTTTTGTCACCAAATTGTTTTCTTGGTGTTTTGATATAGGTGTTGGCATTGATGTGAAAAACTTAAACCTTGACATTTCTATGCTTTTTAAAGAGTGACTGATGCTCTTTTTTAAATGAGGGTCTTTAATACTTACATTCAATTCACCATTAACACTTAACAAATTTCAAGATAAAAATCTTTTAGACTGGTCAAATTTCAAAGAAATTAATTTCAAAGAAATTGCAAACAGTAATTTTTGAAAAATGGAATTTTATTAGCTTGGCTGTTTTCTGAGAAAACCTGAGGTATTGCTTTAGCCTTGAAGTTGTTTTTGTCATCTCCTTACAAAAAACTTTGACATTTTGTGATGTCTCTGGTATTACTAAAAACATTCACTAATGATCAATATCAAAAGAGCAATCTATACTATCAAGGAGAATAACTCTAGAGGCATTTTGTGTGAATTATGTCGCTTTTAGACTTAGACTTTTGGTCTATACCGCATTTCGGCTCCCCTTGGGAACATCCTGTTTTACAAGGAAGCAAAAAATGTCAATCTTCAAAATCATCTTCTCTGAAACCAGTAGACAGACAGCTTTCATATAAATTTGGTATGTACATCGTGAAATTGACATTCACCTCAATTTAAACCATTCTAAATTGCTCACTCAACGCTCCATTCATTCATTCTAAACACTCACTCAAACTAACCAAAAACCCTCAAACCCATTTAAAAATATAGAATCAACAACATCATTCAAAATAAATTTTGATAGAGAAAAGAAAAAGGAAGCTATATATAAAACTTGTATGCATTTTTTATTAAAGGGAGGTAATCAATATCGCTTATTTTGTTCATCCTGAACAAAATGCAATATAGGATTACTTCCCATAAAATTCACTCAAAGCTCGCTCCACACACCCATTCAATTTCGTTCCTAAATCATTCCAAAACCATTCACCTTGTAAATTTCATGATGCTGTTAACTGTAATTTAATGGACTTTTGTAAAACTTTTTCATATCATGTCCTTAATTTGGGCTCTGCCAAGGCCTATCACATTTTGAAAGAGAAAAACATGAAATCTCTATATATCTATTTCTTTGATATTTGATTTTTATCTTCATTAAATTGTGCCCATGTGTATCCAATTGAGAGCAATTTTGACCATCATGGTCCTCTTGTTCAAGGGCTGTTTGAACTTTCATTCGTCAGGCAATAATAACTTCATATCAGGGCTGAAGTTTTCATCAAAATTCAAAGGAAATAACTCAAAGACACTCAATGTTTTGGAACCTACTTTCGAATAGCTCTGAGATAAAATCTGCATTGTTTTCTATTCAAAAGCAAAGTAACACATCTAGACATATGTAAAAATATCAGGTTATATTTGGATAAGGCTGAGCAACCTTTATTTATGCTTAATTTGAAACGGTCTGAATGTCAGTTGTCTTTTTGCAAGGAATGTAGAAGTAGCTGATGAATGTAGATTTAATCTAAAGTTAGTTTTAAAAAAATGTAATAATTTGCATAATGTATATGTTACCCTTCGTGCTAAAAAGGACCATCTGGGTAGTGCGTAAAGTACCAACCCTGGTCAGACTGCGCGGATTGCACAGACTAACTTGGGTCGAAACTTTTTTCAATGTGCTTATTTTCTGAATCTAGAATGCTGAATCTACCTCCCAGTGAAAGAATTTTTGAAATGCGAACTCTGGTTGACCTATGCTGGATCCAATCTCTATTTTGAAAATTCAATTTACAAAGTTCTGAGATGGTCCCTTTTGCGTGACAGGTCACATATTATTTCAGTTTGGCCATCAACAGATTGTTAATTTGGCTCATGTAATCTGAAGCATGTTCAGATCCAGATTTATTGTGAACAGGGGTTTGGGGGAGGTTTTTTGAAAAAAAATTGTTCTTGTTTTTTTTCTGATAATATTCCCTAGTGGGCATTCTGCAAAAAAAATGTTGTAACTATAGCTTGTTGCAAATTTTTCCTTGCACTCGGACAAAATCAAAGGTCAATTTTTCAGGTCATCAAACTTAAAAACCATATCTTTGCTGAAAGTCCAATTTCTGATCCTTGGTCCTCACCCCTGGATTGGTGTATGTTATAGTAGGCTATCAATTATATCTTAAAACTTGATTGTGTGAATTGTTGAAGAATGCAATTTGTATGTAAATATTGTTTATTGTTTCAATGTTAAGGAAAAGTAATAATATTACTGATCTACAATGACCTGGCACTCATTAAATATTCCTTTTGACCCCTATTGATAGTCAGATAATATGTTTCTTAATATAGATCTAAACTCGCGAAGTTTAGATCCAATAAAATGTATCATATCTCATCACGTCTACGGAAATTTAGCGCAGGTGGTAAAGCTGTTGTCCCAAAACTGAATGCCATGAGTTCAAGCCGGGTCATGGTCAAATATAATTCTTATTTTATGGTTACACTTTTTTACCTTTTTTGAGACAACAGGTTTGCATTAGGCTATCTGTATTCTGACAGTCATTTTTTTAAGATTTGATCATTGCAAAGTGCTGTCCATTCATCACTGAAAATAATAATACATGTAGTGCATTATGCTAACATTAACAATTGTGTATCTTGTTTTGAAGTTCAAAATACATCGCAAGCGAAACTAAATAATTGAACATTTGAAATGTATCTTTATCTTAGAGATAAGAGTCAATTTTTATTGTTTATTTTACAATTCATGACGGTATGAAAATAAAGGCCTTTACTTGGTTTGATTGCGTTAATTGAAATCCCTTTTAAGCGTGATTACGTTATTAAGATAAAAAAAACCCCTGATTCTTGTTGTAACTTATAATTCAATATCATGAAGCAATTGAGATTTCTATTTGGAGGGATTATAAGTCAAGCTTACTAAATACTTAATGTTCTTTTCATTGAGGTATGAATCTCTTTTTTCGGGCGATTGGAATACAATATTCTCGGTTGGTGCAACAACCAAAATTGAATTATATGAGAATGAAAAAAAAATCAATTGCCACTGACAAAAAGCTAATTACAAAGTAATAATTAAAAGGGTTAATGTAAGAAATAAATGGAAAAAAAATCAAGATATTAATTGATAATAATCGCAAGGATTAAAATATACAGCCCTGTTGGGTATCGAACTCGACCCGACAAGTTGACGCGTTACGGGAAGGCGTCTGTAACCAATGTACTACAGCGACTAGTTTGTGTTGTATGATATGAATAAATAGGTAAAATAAAATTTTACGCTGCGGATATTCTCGAGCACTGACGGAAGTTAATGAGTGCCAGGTCATTTTAGATAAATAATAATGCTATATTCTATGTAATTGCATAGTTATCTTAGACCAGAGAATCAACATGTTGTCCTTAGATAGATTTTATTCAGGTCCTTGTCTGTCTTTCTGTTCTTTCATATGTCTATACATGCTTCATTGAACTCATTTATTCACTCATTTCATTTGTTGCTAGTTGCCCTAAAACCATTCAACTTTTCAAAAATATTGCCAATGATATAAGGGGCAGAACTCAATTGTTTTTGGTCAAATAATTTAATTTGAACTTAGTTTCAAACTGTTTCCATGCCTTTTATTGTCTGCCAATTAGTTTATATCATAGTTAAAAATGACCATAGAAAGTGAACTTTAATTTAAGGAACTTGTATGTGATAGCTCAATGTCAAATTAGCACTTTGTCTGGAAACTTGTTCAGACTTTTTAAAGGTCACGAAACAGTTTACAACTGTTTACAGTGATGCAAGAAATTACAGTTATTTTTAATAGTCTAAGGGAGACAGCATCAAACAAATGGATTATCTCCCTTGAAGCTTTGTTTAACTTGGAAATCAAATTTTTTATTCAGTAAAAAAAAAAAAAGATAGATTGGTGTATTGAGAAAACGAGAGAAGCTAACTAAATCTATTTTCAGACAACTGAACTTTGGATTTTTCTAAGTGGACAGATTTTATGTAAGACAATAAATAGTTGAAAGTTGAAATCCTTTCTGGGAAGAAGCATTGTGGAAAGAAAATATCTTTTTATGCTCCCGTATTGAGAGATCGAGGGCATATTGTTTTAATAATGTCCGTCTGTCTGTCTGTCCGTCTGTCCGTCCATCGGTCCGAAAACTTAACCAAACTTAACCCTTGCGTTTTCTCCATAAGTATTTGACATACAAGGCTCATATTTGGCATGATGATAGATCTCAATGATCCACATCTGCTGGTACCAAAGTCAAGGTCATGTGACAAGGTCAAGGTCATCTGTCAAGGTCAAACTTTAAAAAAAATGCTGTTCCGGGGGCATTCGTGTTTCACAAACACATCTTGTTTTGTTAAATAAATCATATATGTTGACTGATTATATACTGAGAAAAATTGTGTAGGAATAGAAGAAACAGCATGTGGCTAGAAAGTTGTTATTCTCAAGTTTTCCATGTGGATATCAATATGAATTCTTAAGGTAGTTGAACTGTAATATTTCTGCAACATTTTGGAATTAAATGGTCTTTCCAAATAATAACCAAGGATTCCACCATATAAGTTAATGACTTCCAAAACGATGTAGAACTATTACAGTACAAGTATCTTGCTTTAAATATTTAATATATTCATTCACTTTGAAGCATTACGTAAAAGAGCTAATATGAAGATTTATAAAGTATATGGTACCCATCACGCAAAAAGGGACCATCTCGGTAATGTGTAAAGTGTTGACCCTAGTCAGACTGCGCTGACTGTGCAGACTGACTTGGGTCAAAACTTTCTGATGGGTTGCACTAATTTTCTGATTCTAGAATAATCAATCTACCTTCCAGTGAAAGAAGTTTTGAAATGCGACCTCTGGTTGACCTTTGCTGGACCCAAACTCTTTTTTAAATATTAATTTAACAGAGTTCCGAAATGGTCCCTTTTCGTGTGACAGGTCACATATATTTCAAGTATAAGAAAGGTCTGTGCACTAAAGATAATGCAATTATTCTCTTCCTTGAATTAATTTGATGGCTTAGATTGTGTACTTATCATATGTTCTTTATGGAATAAACTTTATTAATGTTTTTTTTAATTTCCTCTTGTCTTTAGATAGAAATATTTTGCTATGTCCCTGTAGCATATCGATAGATTTGGGGCATATTGTTTTTGGCCTGTCTTGTTTGTTACTCTGTTTGTCCAAAGAAAAACTTTAACATTGGCCATAGATTTTTAATGGTAAGTGATTGAGCCTTCATAATGAATATTATGATTGCATGGGACAAGACCTTACTGTTGATACCAAGCTCCAGGTCATATGTAAAGGTCAAATTAATAATTCATAAAGCCTGAATATTTCACATGTGTATAGCTTTATACAAGCCCTTTCTGTGAATACCTAAGTCATAGTTGTTTGTCAAGACCATTTTTTCAAAGTCACTATTTTCAACATAAAAACTTTAAGATTAGGCATAACTTTTGACTTGTATGTGTTAGAGCCCACATATTTCACAAAATGATTGCTTGTAACAAGACCTTTCTGTTGATAACAAGCTCAAGGTCAATATGTCAAGGTCAATGTCATTTTTGAAGGTCAAATTTTGCGAAAAGATTTAAACTTTGTTATTGGCTTTATCTTTGGATTGGCAAGATTTAAGTTGTGCATTGCTCGTGACATAACCTTTTAGTGAATGTGAAAGTCAAAGTTGTCTGTCAAGGTCATGGTCATTTTTAGCTCACCTGAGCATAACTTGCTCAAGGGGAGCTTTTCGGATCACCCTGACTCTGTCCTCTGTCGTGTGTTGTGCATCGTCAGCTTTTTTAAAACTTCTTCTCCTGAACCACTGGGCTGATTTCAATGAAGCTTTACCAGAGTGTTCTTTGGGTGACCCTTTTCAAAAATTGTTCCCGAAATTTTGATTGTCCATAAAATTTATGGGTGTGGCAGGGTGGGGCTTATTTTGAGCCCTTAATCTTTAAAGGACATCTCCTGAACCACTGGGCCAATTTCAATGACACTGTAATAGGGCTGTCACACATTAACGTTTTAGCCAGCGTGTGCGGAACGTGTTGGATTTTTTATAACACGCTGCGAACACGTCGGGTACGCTATGGACACGTTCCGCACACGCTATCGGCACGCTGTAACACGTTGGCACACGTTGCGATACGCTGAGTATCTCATAAAATTTTGTGCATGCTTAAAATTTCTCGGCGTGTGCCGAACGTGTTGGAACACGCTCCGCACGCGTTCCGAACACGCTCAGCACGCTAGAGACACGCTAGGAGCTCGTTCACTTACGCTACAGACACGCTAGAAACACGTTCGCCAAAAGTTTAACGTGCTTCTAGCGTGTCTCCAGCGTACTGGGAACGTGTGCATAGCGTGTCTTCAGCGTACTGAACGTGTGTCTAGCGCGTTGCCAGCGAGTTCACGGCGTGTTTCTGGCGTATGACAGCGTTTCAGTTTTCAATGAAAATATAAAAGTTCCGCTGCATGTTTGTCTTGAATTTCTACCATCAGCTTCTCGTAAATAAATAAATTTGTGCATGTACGTGTGTATGGCCCTTTTGACATATTCATATCTGCATGTTTCCACATGACAAGTCTAAGAATGACTTGAAAACTCGATTAAAAGTAGCATTCTCTATATTTGACGATGAACGATCTCGTTCAAGTCATATGAATAAAACTTATGTAATGTTATGTTATGTTATAAGCTGCTTGTCTTTTCTTCCATATAAATCCTTTACGGATTTTCTTAATTCCTTAGATTGTCGAGGTGGAGAATGTAGCCTAAATGTGTATTAAACATTGCGTTTATAGCTTTACAAGTGCGTCTGCTCTTTGGTTAGAATAACAATACGTTCGCGAAAAAACAAACATCCATTCGTCTCATTTGATCATTATCAATATACCAAAAAGACAAGTAAAGTACATCGTTGTACCTAGTGGACATAATACAAGACGTGTTTTACTATATTCTGCTCTGTTCAGAATATTTGATTCTATTATATGTACTATATTTATCTAGTTTGATATTTGGTACACCTTTTCCCCCTTAATATAGGACTAGTTATTCAAGATTAAGAAAGGTTGTAGAAAGTTATCCTACATGGTAGATCACATGGAGGAAGAAAGGAGTGCATTATGACAAGTAGTTCCTTACCCTTTCGCAATATTTTTCGAGTGAAAAGTACTAAAAGCTTTAATCAGCCTGTAATATTATAAGTTTGTTATAGGCCTATGCATGTTTTCATACAGGTACCAGTGTATTTTTTTCGTCTTTTCCTATTTTTCTTTTACATGAACCAACATACTTTGAATTTGAATATGTGTAGTGGCCGGAGGCCTGTTTGTATATTAAAAGAATGAATTTAAAGTGGTAATTTCTTGCAGAATTTATATTTACATCCAAAACACGCTGCGAACACGTTATAACACGCTGGAAGCGCGTTACAAACACGCTAAGCACGTTCTGAGGACGTTACGAGAACGTTGAACACACGCTAAAGAACGTTGGTATACGCTGACATACGCTATCAACACGTTCTGGACACGTTTCTCACGCGTTACTCACACGTTCAAACTCGCTATGAACACGCTACAAGCGCGTCGTGAATAGACAAAAAGAAAATGTAGGTCAGCGTATGCCGACGTTTTGCGGACTTAGTCGTTTTCTCAAACGCGTTAGGCACACGCTGGCTAAAACGTTGAGGTGTGACAGGGCCATAACAGAGAAGAATGTTCCTTGGGTGACCCTTTCCAAAAAATGTTTGCCAAATTTTGATTGGCCCATAAATATGGGCGTAGCAATGATTTTGTCCTGTCCATTTGTCTGTTTCTCAGTTTGTCAGAAAAAAAACAACCTTTAACATTGGCCATAACCTTTGAATGGTATATGGTAGAGTTTTCATATTTCACATGATGATTACTTAGGACAAGACCTTTCTGTTGTTACCAAGTTCAATGTCATCTTTCAAGATCCAGGCCATTTTTTCTCTCACCAAATGGTTGATAAGGGTTGATAATCGTGAGCCTTTGTGAGAGAGTAGCTGGAGGCTTGTAAGGGATGAAAAAGTAGTATACTGGTACAAGAAATACCAGTAATCCAATGTGAGGTGCTACAGCTACCACTATATGACTAACGAATTGTTAAAAGCGGCATAAAACCCCCTTCAAATACAAAACATAACAAGAAACAAATGCTATGTATCTGATACCATCTGTCATACTTCCGCTGTTTCCTCTACGCATCATTAGTGCATCATGGGAACTCTAATCCCTTTTGGGTGAAAATGTACAGAGGACGGAACTATCAGGGCACCAGATTATAAACTTTTTCTCAGGCTCAGGCTCAATTTTATCAAATTTTAAAGTAAAATAAATGTATGAAAATAAAAGATAATCAATAAGTTGTTATTTATAACAACTTATCAATTTAATCTTTTATGTTAATACATTTAAATGAGTATTTAAACAGAATTACGGCTTTAATCTCAAATTGAAAGGGGCAGGTTCAGAAAGTGGCAGTTTTGGCCCTGTTACAAATTTTAATAAAAATGTGCTCATGAGTTTGATTTTGATCTATGATATTTAAAATGCAAGCCGAAAACAGGATAGTTCTATCTTGCGTTGCCATGGCAACCATAAACCTCGGATCTACAAATTTTTCCATTTTCACCCATTCTTGATATAATACAGATTTAGGTATGTATAAAATGTGTGAAAAAACTTTTAACAGGCTATAAAACAATCGTATTTTTACATCAAAACATGATGAGACATATTGCCATGGAAACACAACCAATTTTAAAATAAAAATATCAAAATTATGAAAAAAAAAGGCATATTTGAAAATATTCTTTTGAATGACAGAACCTTTTTTTTTTAATTCATACATTATATCCCTTTACTAGTTGTTAGATACATAATTCTATTATCTAACAAAAGAAAATATGTTACCATGGCAACCGCTTACAGGTTTATCAAGAGTTAATAGCGATTCGCCTTTCATTTTTTCAGTAGAACATTTTGCATGGCATGTCATTGATTTCAAGAAAAACTTAGAGAAAATGGTGGGTCTAAAGTAGTTTTTGAAGTCACATACATCAGTTTTGCAAGAAACTAGAACTGTCTCAGAGCGGACTTATACCACCCACAAGCACATTATCAGACTGCAAGTGCTATTAGTATAGGATGTGTTTGTAACAAATATTGAGGTCATATGCAACATTTGCATGAAGTTTCATGATTCTAGGTTGCTTGGTTCTTCAGTTAGAGTCCGGAAATGAAAAATGAACAAAAATTGACTGTGACCTTGACCTTTGACCTATGTGACCCAAAACCATTAAGGCACTTCTTTGGGTCATAAGCAAAATTTGCATAAAGTTTAATGGTGGAAGGACGCTTGGTTCTCGAGTTAGAGTCGGGAAACGAAACTTGAACAAAGGCTGACTGTGACCTTGACCTTTGACCTATGTCATCCAAAAACAATATGGGCACTTTCTTATGTCATAATCAACAGTTGTATAAAGTTTTATGATTGCAGGTCACTTGGTTCTTGAGTTTGAGTCCGTAAACGAAAATTGAACAAAAATTGACTGTGACCTTGACCCTTGACCTATCCGACCCCAAAACATTAGGGCACTTCCTTGGGTCATAAGCAACATTTGTATAAGGTTTCGGGATTGTAGGTCACTTGGTTCTTGAGTTGGATTCCGGAAACGAAAAGGTATACGGTCGGACGGACGGATGAACAGACAGACAGACATGGTGAACCCAATATACCCCCCTTTACTTTGTACTAAAATATATCAGTCATTACAAGACGACTATTACTTGTATTGCCATATACTGCTCACATATACATCCTGACTCATGTTGTATTTAAATGAATAACATTTAATCACAATTAAATGACAACTAAATGCTCATTTTCAGCAAAATGGTTTTGGTTATCTAACGCACTATAACATAACAAGACCTTTCTAGTACTTTGGCAAATGCATGCCTAAAATAATAAGAGACAGGGATATATGAATTACTAGTTACATTCTCACTGTGAAGCCGTATTGCAAAATGCTTTGAAAAACTTGCACATCGGTCAAATGATTCCTAGGAAATTGCTTTTACAGCTCCCTTTCTTGTGACAAAAAATTGAATGCTGCCAAATAACCATCAGGTTCTTCTTTATGACTAGGAAAAATAGCCTTAGCTAGTTTGAAGAGAACTGTCTTCATATAATCTTGGACAAGTTGGTCAAATGGGGTTAAAAACAAGGTCACGAGGTCAAATTATTGGGGATAAAAATACGGATACTCTACATGCCTAACTTTTTGCCCAACTAACCTTTCAGATCAAGTATCAAAATAAAATTTCACACATATTCAAAACGGGTCAAGTATACTCAAAACCTTTATCTCCAGTCAAATATAAGAAAAGTTCAAATTGAAAAACCTTTAAAGTGGTGACAAAGAGAATTTCCTGAAGACTCTTTTCCCATGCCATACCTGGGAATACCGGTATAACCAAATCAATAAGATTCTTCAATACAGATAAATATTTACAGCAATTTTGAGAAAGTTTGGAACAAAGTTGTGACCTCTAGAATGGCACAAAAGAAATAGTATATAAGGCTTCTTTCTCATAATAAACCGGTGCCTCAAAATGAAACCATAATCAGTAGGGTCTTTCCTGATACAATGAAAAATATCCTAAGCAAGGTTAAGAAAGATTGATCCAAAATTGTAAGAAGGGAAATCGTCTTTCAGGCTCCTTTTCTTGTAACATATATCGGAGTGCCACACAAGCAACATTTCGTCTAGACAAACATTCAAAGCAATTTTGAGAAAGATCAAGCCAAACTAGTGCTTACCTCTGGTGCTAAAACAAGATTTGGCCTTGTCCGTTGGTGTAACCTTGACCTTTGTGATCAAAACACGATATTAACAAATAACTTTAGAATGGACAATCTTGCCAACATATGTGAAAATCCATCCATAGATGGGACATTGAATGATCAAAAATCAATATCATACACCAATTTTGACTTTTGACCTCTTGCTGTGACCTTGACCTTCGAAACCAAAACACGAGGTTCAGAAAAAACAAAGCACGATATTCACAAATTTTTCTATGGACAATCTTGCCAACTTATGTGAAAATCCATCCATAGATGGGACAGCAAACGACTAAAAATCAATATTATACCCCAATTTTGACCCCAATTTTGACCTTTGCCCTCTTGCTGTGACCTTGACCTTTGAAACCAAAACACGAGGTTCAGAGAAAAAAAAATACAGGATATTCACAAATAATTATTTCATGGAAAGTTTTGCTAACTTATGTGAAAATCCATCCATAGATTGGAGGGTAAACGACCAAAAATCAATATTATACCCCAATTTTGACCTTTGACCTCTCGCTGTGACCTTGACTCTTGAAACCAAAACACGAGGTTCGGGAAAAACAAAACGTCTTATGCCTATTTACAATTTTATCAACTTGTGTGGAAATCCATTGTCAAATGCCCGTGATATTGACCAAAAATGAATATCATACCCTAATTTTGACCTTTGACCTCTGAAGTAAATTTTTAAGCTGGGAGCCACCCGACAACCAAAAATTAATTTTAAGTTTTAGTTTTTAAAAATTGTAAGAATTTCACTATAAATGAAATAAAGTTGGTTGTGCAGTGGCCCTCAAGGTTTTACTGGGTCTTAAGTTATGATTTTCACTTTTTTCTAGGAATTTGCATAATTTGCACATGTTTCTCTTCTATTTTCTACAAGAAGGTGACGCTTGACATACACTTCGGTGCAAATATTTTGAAGTTCAATCTCCACTTGCATGTATGATACATCAATATCAATAATTGAATCAAATTAAAAAATCAAGAATTTTTAGGGCCAAATTCAGTAGTTAGTGAACCTGCTCCTTTGAGAAAAGTTTGAATTGAGCCCGAGGAAAGTTTTTTAACCTTGGGCCCAGGTATTTGGAATGTATATAAAATGGAATAACAAGGATATGTTAGTATGTTAGCGTAAATTTTAATGATCCGCAATGTGTGCAGTATGTTTCCCTTTTGTATACGTGATCATGGCCATGATGAACATTTCAATGCTTTACGCATCCGCTTTTTTGCGCTTTTTAAATTGTTCATTTACACTTGGTGAACCATTTTGCCACCTGCAAGGCTTCCAAATTAGCATCCACTCAACATCCTTGGTACATACTTTACAAGACCCCGTGACCTGGCTTTTGATCCCACTTGATCCAATTTCGACCTTATCCGAGATATCATGTGGACCAACATTCCGACCAAGTTTCGAGACACAGACTTTTCTAAGAATTTACCCCGTGACCTAGCTTTTGACCCTACTTGAAATGTCATATAGACAAAAATTCTGGCCAAGTCTTAAGACTTTAGGACAAAAATGGCGTCTAGAATACACACAAGGTATTTTCTTAGATTTGACACCGCTTCCTAGCCATTGACCCCACTTGATCCAATTTCGAAATTGTACTTGAGATTATAAAGACAAACACTCTGACCCAATTACAAGATATTTGGGCGAAAATTATAGCCTCTTGAGTTTTTTTTCTATTTTTCGACCCCGTGACCTAATTTTTGACTGCCCTTGACAAAATTTCGAACTTGTCCGAGAACTGATAGAAACAAACATTCTGACCAAGTTTTAAGACATTTGGACCATAAATGCGGCTTCGATAGTGTACACAATTTGTTGATCGACCACAAACACAGCGAGATCACAAAAGCTTACCGTAGGTACTTTGTGCTCATGTGAGCTTAAAAAATATTAATCCATCGATTCACTGAAGTCGGAAATTGACTTGTCTAGTTCAAATCTTCTTTTAAAATGAGATATTGTCCAAACGTCACTGCTATTTATCGCGCATCTTTCGCTACATTTGGTGTGAAATTACGTGACATTAGTGTTTTTTTTTTTTTGTTTGTTTTTTTTTACCAAATCTTGAATAAAGGCATTGAAAAGAAATTTAAATTGATAATGTCTTAGTTCATTATTTTGTTTGAAAATTAACCATGTTTATTTCGAAAGGTATTATTTTCTTTGAAAAGGCCGAATTGAAAAAAATAAAGATATACACACTTACTAGTCTAAATTATACTAATTTTGTGTACGTATACAGGGACCTAATTCAGACGTATACGAATTGCATTTGGCAAACGTAAATATGGGATGGTTGTGCTGTAATCCGGTAGTCATATATATGTGACCCTAATGTTCTATTGAAATAGGGGTTATACGAGGGTCATTGTGTAGAAACACGACAATAGTAACAATAACATAATTCATTTATTTATGTACAAACATTTAACAGCAAATATTTCACCGAGTAAACGAAATTCATTTGAACAAATATGTTTCGATCTAAAGATAGAATAAAACACACGGCATAACTGAAATGCGACATGTATGATTTCTTTCAAATCCAAAATTCTAAAATGACTTGATGTTAAAATCTATCATGATCCACGCATCGTTTTGAGAAAAAAATAATAACCACTTCTTCGTCATAAGCAAAACCAAGTAGTAATGCCCAACCATATACAAAATCTCATCAACTACGTGTATATTGTCGTTCCCTCTTTTTGTCTCAGTTTTTATGTAACAATATTCTTTTATCTATTCGATTTTATTTATGAAGCATGTACCACAACCAATATCCGATGTTAAACACCATAAATGTTAGTGGAAACGCATATCTACACCATATGTCTATATCACTGACGCTATTTCCGGTCGATGGATCCCCCTTGTCCCGGATGTTGGAACGATATTTTGTATTTCCGGTGAGACATCGAACAAAAAGGTGAAACATACGCGCACAACTAGACTCTTGTTTATATCTGGGTATAGGTTTATGATAAAATGTCTGTGGATCCAAATAATTAAACATTCTTGAATTCGTGACGTCACCCGAGAGAGTTGATGTTCTACCGTTGAGCAGCTCGGTCTGAAAACAATCAAATGGTAAGAACATAAACAAGTATCCATAAGTTAATAAATTTTTACAGAATTTTTGGACAAACTCAACATTTAAGCGATGCGGTGCTAAGTATTTAATTCTAGACTTGACCTTTGATCGTAATATATTTAGAAGCAAAAGCCTGAATACTTGGCATTAAAATTATACGTATTATGTTCTAGATAAAGATCAACAGCACGAATGTCATGAGCTTCAGAACAGTTGTTCAAATTTCACGGGAATTAGAATAAATACATGCTTTGTATTTCAAACGATCTCAATCCAAAGGGAAGGACTTAGACCATTCTTCATTGTGCGCTTTTGAATTTGAATTATCTTTGACAGTCAGCGTAATCTTAGTGCATATGATTTATTTACCTTCAGTAGCCACCGTTAATTTGAAAAAATCCTTATGGCATAAAAAAATAAAAAAATACTTTTCATGAGATACTAGAGAACTGATCTGTAATAAGATTGGGTATAGCAGAAGGTCAACAACAGATGGCGTAAACACCATGAATGTTTATCAAGACAGGATGATTATTCTAAAATCAGGAAAAATTGAAGAAAACGAAACGCCTCGACACTGGTCTGTCTACGCATATGGTGTAGACTTACAAGGGTCAATACTTTTCGCATACGTCAGACGGTCCCTTTTTCGCGAGACTAGTCACAAACTAATACCTCAGGATTCGCCTCCTCATCTCGTTGTTTTTTACCCTCTAGCGGGAGGACCTTTGTAAAATAGTTGACAGCCGCGTATTCAATCATGGCTGCCATCTCGTATATCACACACACGTTCAGGTACATATCCAATGCTGTTGCATACGACACTCTCGGTAAACCTTCTCTTACTGTCATACCTATACCGGCTGAGGCTAGGATAGTTGTCACGCCTGGCAATTATATAGAGGATAGTTGTTTATTTCCGTCTAGGATCGATTTGTTTATCAGCAAGTGAACAACAAAAGCTATATTTTCACGAGTGTAGCGTAGGCACGAGTGAAAAAAATACTTTTTGTTGTTCACGAAATGAAATATGAATCGATCCTACTCGCAAAACAAACGATTATTCTTTTTCTTTAATGCAAAAATGAGACTGTATATGAATATTTCAGAAAAAAAAAACCTTAAAGCGCGCCATTCTGCTCTTGATTGCTATACAACTTTCATGATGACGTCACTAATTTAGCTCCGCTTCGATAACGTCAGATAGAGCGAAACAAACGAAAGCGGAGAATTTTGATAATTTCGCTGGTTTGGTGTTTAGTTTATCAAGTTGTAATCTACGGATATTTTCCATAACCTACCGAAAAGCATTAAAGACAATAATGATAACACTTTTTAAATATTAAGTATTAAAGACACTTAATAACAGCTTCATTTCAAATTATAACAAACAATATAAATTGACGGACGATCAATAGTGAGGTTAAATTAATCTGATTTTATCTTTTTCTAAATTAATGCAATTCCAAGAGGAACACATGCGGGTGGTCTATCTTTGTTTATCCAAGACGAGACAAGGGACTTGCCATTTCATGACAATCAATGGGTTATGTAGGCTATCTTTAGAATGAAGAATTCAAAATAACGCTGAAATATATTTACAAATGACGATTCTTAAATAATATGATTTACTAAATTTAATACCTAAAAGAACCCGGGCCGGTGCTGCATCTCTGTTTATCCAAAACGAGACCCAGGATAGACACGTGATCATACTGCATGGTAAATACGTCTGTAGGATGAAGAATCCAAGATGGCGCTCGAAATAGATGTGGATCTTTAACACGGAAAAAGAGCCTGAAAAGGTAAGACAGTGAATGTCATTTTGCCGACAAAGATATGGCTCATGTAATTATTACTTCATAATTTTAATTGCAGCTACGATGTTTTATCAACATGAGAATTATGAACCCTTGATTTAAATTAAGGTACACCCCTAAAAGAAGCCCTGAAGTCGTAATTGTTAAAAATACTTTTGACCTTTAGGCCTACTGTTTTCGTGTACAAGTAATGTAAATGTGGATTTTTTCCAGCAAACGTCCGGTATAAAAGCATAATTTAATTTTCAATGTACATGTTTATTAACTTTACTAACTTATTAACTTTACTGTTGCAATATTGCTCCCGAACAAACTTGCTAACGTGTACATGTAAGGAAAATAATATACGCGGGTTGATCCAAAAGTTCGTAAAATGAGGTTATAAATCTACAGAGAAGTTAACTATCAAAATGAAAATTAAACAGTCTTTTAATTCATCATCTGTGTAATAAATGTGGAAATTTTTAAATGTTTACGTTCAATAGCGACTGTAAAGTGCATTAATCAAGATAGCGACCCCCTAGAAGGCGGGGGGGGGGGGGGGGGGGCGAGTATGTCAAATGCGACGTCATGATTAACTTTCTTCTACATAGTCTTCACCAACTCTCATGCCTTTCTGTGCCTGATACAACGACTTGCAGGAAATATCTTCATATCATTTGGAAGCAAATTGTTTACGATTTGTTTATGCATGGTATTTCTTGTAAAGTTGACACAAAGATACAGGACCTTTATTTTCGGAAAAAAATGAGATTCAATTGGGACAAATTCGTTCGTTGAAACTCTATTAGACTCTTCTATTTGCTCCTGTGAAGCTTGGCTCTCTTTAAATATCTAGGGTAAATGTTGAAAAAGTTCTCTTCTGCAAATTTTCATCATTTTTCAAAATTATCTGAAATGATTGGTTGGTGAATAACATAGATCAAGATCATGACGAAATTCGAAAAGTAAACGGAATTCATATTTTGGTGTTATCGACTGGCCATTCTTTCCTCGAATGTTCTGTAATATTACAATTTGTCTGCGTCCGTAAAAAGTCTAACAATAAGCTTTGAAACATGACAGATAACATTCTATTTTCGACTAGTTTATTTAGACCAAGAAATTTCAACTAAAGTTTCAGAAAAGTTCATAAAACTCGATTTATTTAACGACTTTTCAATATATTTTTTTTCATGCTTCCCCGCCCAAGCATACATGTGTAAGTATAGTAACGTATTCTTAGACCGCTAAAGATAATTCTGCAAAAATAAATAGGTTTATGCTCAGCGAAGCTACTACACTGCACATTCACTATTTTATATACTGAACAAGCCAGAAATGCGAAAATTATTAGCCGATTATACGAACTTCTGGATCATTCCTCGTATTTTCTAATAAGTTTTAAAATTCGATTCTGCAAAAATATCTTGATAAAATTTAAGGTGTAAGGTTTAAAGATATTTGTTTATTTTTATTTGTACAAAAATAAAATGGATAAGACGGGCGTTCTGTCGTTTGATATGAATGTGAAAGTCGATTTATTAATTCTTTTATTTTTTGTAAGAAAGTATTAAATTTGGTGATAAAGGGATCGGTCTTTAAATGACGTCATGACATCAATTGAATATGATACGAACAATTTTTATTGCATCATCAAAAGCATATATATTTCAAAGATGAATCATAGGCTATTGGATTCAGAATTCATTAACAACTTACAAATATAATTATAATAAATATTCACAAGTAGGTGGGAACAGATGTTTTTACAAGCAATTATAGTTCTCGATTCAAACGAGTATTCACTTTCTGTGACGGAAGCCAAAGATGTTTGTAAAACATTTTGTTCTCTCAAACCATTCGGCTGCTTTAATACCTTGTGTATATCTATTAAAGTGATATTTGTAAGTTATTATAAGACCCTTAGTCCAAGTGTCTATGATACTGTATGAATCTAAGCAATCTTCGTGAATTTTTAAGAATCTCGACATTTTGTCTGTGACAAGTGTCGGCGTTGACCATAAATTCATGCCAAAAATGCCATTTGTTTACTATAGCGTTGAGGACGTCAAAACTTTTGCTGCTTGAGTATAATCCATCGTTACGTCATCCAAAGAAATCGTAACCCGTCCGATTTCAGTTCTCTTAATAAGCGTTGTATTCATTGCCTTAAGAGTGTATCATTATCCAAGATTACCGAAGGGCATTTTGAGTTGATATTTTAGACCGTAATGGTGCAAACTGAATAGATTAAATAGAGAATTTAGTAAATTTCTGTTAAAGGGAAGAATTTGCGATTTATGTACAAGCTTGTATCGGGTCTTTTATCGGGTCTTAAATTGTCATCTATCGTATAAAGAGACATATCAAGTTATTTTCAGAATCAATTAGAATTGATATTGTAGATTAAGATAATATTATGGAACGCGAGAGCTGTCATATATGCCAAAAATATGTTACATACAGGTAAAATAACAAGGCAGCGAGATAAAACATCAATGCGTGAATATCAAATTCCAATACACGAAGATAAAACATGAATGTGGGAATATAAAACTTAAACGCGCGAAGATAAAACATCAATATGTGAATATAAAACGTCAATACATGAAGATAAAACAATAATGTGTGAATATAAAACATTAATACACACAGATAAAATATTAATTCGTGAATATAAAACTTCAATATACGAAGATAATATATCAATGCATGAATATAAAACTTCAATTCGTGGATGTATAACTTCAATACGTGAACGTAAATCACTAATACGTGACTATAAAACTTCAATACATGAAGATACAAAAGCGACGCGTGAAGATAAAACATTTATGTGTGAATATAAAACTTCATTCAACGAAGATAAAACAATAATGTGTGGATATAAAACATCAATACGTAAAGGTGAATCATCAATGTGTGAATATAAAACTTTAATTTACGAAGGTAAAAAATTAATGTGTAAATATAAATCTACAAGACGCGAAGATAAAGCATCAAGGTATGAATATTAAACTTCAATATGCAAAGGTAAAATATCAATGCGTGAAAATAAAACTTCAATACGTGAAGATAAAACACCAATGCGTTAATATAAAACTTCAATATACGAAGATTAAACATCAATGCGTCAATATAAAACTTCAATACATGATGATAAAATATCAATGTGTGAATATTAAACTTCAATATACAAAGATAAAACATCAATGCATGAATATAAAATTTCAATACATGAAGATAAAACATCAACGCGTGAATATAAAGCTTCAATATACAAAGATAAAACATCAATATCTGAATATAAAATTTCAATACATGAAGATAAAACATCAACGCGTTAATATAAAACTTAAATACATGAAGTAAAAATATCATTGGGCAAGTGCTTTTAAAAGTTTGTCATGAAGACTGTCCAAACAGCAGAATTTTAGGTGCTTTTTTAAAGCTGCTGCAGATCACAGAACAGACATGCTAATCATGATGAATAGGAAAAATGTTGAAAATGCAGAAAATATTGAGACAAAAGTTTTAATAAAACATCAACTCTGATATTCATTTTTAAACAGTTATTTCCGACTCAGGGCTTTTTGTTGTTCTGTAGCAGATGCCTATAACAGGCTACTTCACAATCGAAAAACTATAAGGCTCATTTTTTTCACATTGACGGTAGAAAAAATAAACAAAGCTTTGCTTAAAATTTGCATTTCGTGCATAGATTTTGCTTTAAAATTCATTCTTTATTAGCTCACTTGAGCACTTCGTGCTCAAGGTGAGCCATTGTGATCGTACAATGTCCGTCGTCAGTCGTCCGTCGTGCGTCGTCCACAATTTCTTTAAACATCTTCTCCTCCTAAACCAGATGGCCAATCTTGATAGTATTTGGCAGCGATGTTCCTTGGGTCAAGCTCTACCAAGTTTGTTCAAATAAATGAAATGCACCCTTAACCTTACCTCCCCTTTAACAAAAAGAGTGAAAATATGAAAATCTTCAAAAATCTTCTTCTCTTAAACCCGAAGGCTGACAGCTTTCATATTTGGTATGTAGCATCATCTAGTGGGCCTTTACCAAGTTTGTTCATATCAAGACCCTGGGGTTATATATTTTGGCTCCACTCGGGCGCAACCCTTTTTACATAGAATCAAAGAGCGAAAATCTTATAAAATCTTCTCTTCCGAAATTTAAGGGCACACAGCTTTCATATTTGGTATGTAGCATCATCTATTGGGTCCCTACCAAGTTTGTTCATATCAAGACCCTGGGGTCATATTTGGGCTCCACCCGGGCACATCCCTTTTAGCACATCTGAGCATTATGGGTGAAAATAGGAAAACCTTCATAAAATCTTCTTCTTTACATAGAATCAAAGAGCGAAAAGGCATATCTGTCTTGCTCTTGGCTGAAAACATTCCATGGTATTGATCTTATGTAGAAATTATCTCCTTTTTGACTTCTGCCAATTTAATTAATGTGATGTTCTAGGGGTCAAAGAAACGCAGGTGAGCGATCTAGGACCATTATGGTCCTCTTGTAATTTACAGCTAGTTTTATCATTTATATGATCATTTAAAAGTATTTCATTAATAAAGCACAGTGATTTATGCATAAATTGTCCTTAATCCTTACTTCGTTACTAAAATTTCAAAAAATCCCTGCGACTAAAAAAAAATATGCCAATTTAACTAAGGAGGGGCTTAAATGTGTTACTTATATGTAGATCTAACGTTAGATCTACGAGGGATGATCCAGAAATTCGGAGAATAGGCTAATAAATTTGGTCAATTTGCAGTTTAGTAACTACGGAGCACATTAATGTTGTTATTTTTGCCGAATTATCTTTAGCGGTCTTAGAATACGTTACCATAGAAACATATGTATGCTAAGGCGGGGGAGCTTGAAAAAGTATTGAAAATCTGTTAAATAAATCAAGTTTTCTGTAAGTTTTCTGAAACTTTGTTTGGAATTCCTTGGCTAAATTAAAAAGGAAGCAAAGAGAATTTATTTGTTATTTTTTAAAGCTATTGTGACACTTTTAACGGTCACAGAATATATTTAATAATTATGAATAAACGAGGAAAAAATGCCAAGAAGTCAACACCAAAATATGAATGCCGTTTAATTTTTTGAATTTTGACATGAGCTATGCTTTTCACCAATCTAAACATTTCAGATAATTTAGAAAAAGGATGAGAGTGTGCAGAGGAGAACTTTTCCTAAAGCTATTCCGGATATTTGAAAAGGGGCAGGCTTCAAAGTATCATTTTGAATGATGAAATGGAGTTTCAATGAACGAACGTATTTCAATTGATTCTCAATATTTTCCAAACATAAATGCCCTGCATTTGGCTTTCCACTTTACAAAAAATACCATGCATATATAAATTTTAAACAAAATTGATTTCAAATGGGATGCGGATTATTTCTGTAAGTGGACGTATCTGGTACAGAAAGGCAAGAGAGTTAGCGTAGACTATGTAGAAAAGAGTTATTTTTGACGTCGCATTTGACGTTCTTGCTCCCCCGCCTTAGGAGGGGGTCTCGTGCATTTTTCAGCCGCAATTGAATGTAAACAATTGAAAATTTCCACGTTTATTACACAGATGATGCATTAAAAGACTGTATGATTTATATTTTGAAAGTGAACTTTTCTGATGATTTTTAACCTCATTGTACGAACTTTTGGATCAATCCTCGTTATTGTAAAAATTTTGATTTTTTGCCAATGCCAGAGGGGGTCTGGACCCCCCTTTAGATCTGCCCTTGCAAACTGTCCACTATTTCAGTCTATAGTATCTTTTTTGCTGTAGATGAATTTTGTTTAATAATCACGAGATTATTCATTTTTTAGCTCCACTGGCATATAATAATGGGACACTAAATATAAGTACTATTTGTTTTTGATGGAAGATACTGATCAGGATGTTGTTCAAAGGTGGAGTAAGGTTTTAGGCTAAAACAAAAACATTTGTCACATTTTTAAATCTGGCTGTGAGCAATGTGTTCGAGCCAAACTATGTGTTTTCAAACACCGAAGAAACGGCCTTTTCAGTCACAATCTACAGACTCTTTTATCTTATTTATTTTTGCGACAAATAAAGAAGAGGCTAATACAAAATTTGATGTTATATTCGCTTTTAGTAATTACCAGTTAGTATTTTCAGTGTTTATAACAAGATTTTCGGTTGAATAAAGGAGTTGAAACGTACAATAGGTGAACTGTATAACAAATTTGTAGCAGTTACAATATTACTGCTCTGATTTTTTCTGGAACGGTCATTTACCAGTTGTAGGGCTGACAACCAATCAAAGTCTGTTATGATTATCACGTGGTCAAAACCCACGCTTACCGAGGCTGGACATTTACATTTTGCTGAGCTATTTGTACAAGGCAAACAACGCAGAAACGGCCTTTTCAGTTACAATCTACATTTTTTTTTATCTCTTTACCTTTGAGACAAAAAAGGAATAGGCTTATTCATAATTTGGTGTAATTTTCGTTTTTAGTAATTACCAATTAGTATTTTCAGCGTTTTTTACAAGTCTTTCGGTTGCGTAAAGGAACTGAAATTATCTTCGTGCTGTTCTAATTTGTTGTTCTAAAAACACTTTAATTTGACCAATGTCTATCCCTGGGGATACATTGTGAAAAAGGGGAAACAACTTCTTATATTTCATAAAAGAACAACAACAACAACAATTCCTTACTCCTCCTTCCTCTCCGTTTTCCTTCGTCTCTAGTTCTTTCTTCATTTGTCGTCTGTTGAAATCGTCTGCTTCTATAGTTGACATGGTTTTATCCTAGTCTATTTTTAGCACAGATTTCTTTGCCATTGCGTTGATTTTGATCGGTTTATTACGGTCTACACCGTTTTCGACTGATGTGGTCATATTGAGCGGCTGGAGCACCTAACCATGGATTCCTATTGTTTCTTATACCAATACTACCACAACACCCTTACCCAGCCTCCAGCTGCTCCATCACATAGGTTCGCGATATCAAACCATTGATGGACGACATTTTTTGTCTGAAAGTGTATTTGCCGCGACCGAGTATCGAACCCGGGACCTCTCGAACGAAAGGCAGGTGCGTTACAAACTGCGCTAAGGCCTAGGATTACCGTTAGGTTTTGATAAACTGTCAGTGCTGTTATAAAATATCGTAACTACGGCTTTACTGAAGCCGTTGTTACGAGATTTATAACAACACCTACGAAATATTTCGTCATTGTTATTCTGCGTAATAAATGAACTGGCAGGGCGGGGCTTAACCGTGACGTAATTTGGCGAGTTTACTTTTCCTTAGTTTGGGTTCTTTCAAATTTTGCTCGGTAAGCATCGTTGACGCGTGCAAATAACTGTACCCTATAACCTTAAGAATTCACGTGCTTTGAGAGAGTGAACACATTTCGTTGTTTAGTTACCAAGGCCTCGTAACTTCAGCTTGATTAAGCTGAAGTTACGAGGATTTGGTTACCAATCTACGATTTAAGGTCTCGAGTTATTTATGTCGAGTCTCTTTAGAAGCAGGTTATTTAAGATAAAAGCTGATTTCCCTTAACCTTAAGTGCAACAACCTGCTACTTAGGCTCCGCCCTGCCAGGGCATTAATCATGGATAATAACTGGATAAAATCGTTCCCCATTGTGTTCTAACTTTTAGCTCTCTGAGCGTAAAAGGGCTTTTCCAGTCCACCGGACCAAGGCTAAATAATTTTGTTGAAATTTCATGTGCAATTTTGGCATCTCTACTGTTACTGTGCCTATACACTGCAGAGACATGACCGGTATTTGCCATTATCTGCCTCTATATAAATGCTTCCCTCAGGCATCAAATTGATGCCGGTTCTACCCCCTTGACGTCTGACCGTATAGCGTAGTTGGTAGCATGTTGTATAATCAATCTTAGTTGAACTGGGTTCAGTCCCAAGTTGAATGGAAATATTTGTTGACATATCTCTCAAGTTGAATGGATATAATTTTGTAAACTCCAGTTGGATGAGCTGGCGATGTCCTCGAAAAGATGGAGTGTTAAGACAGAAAACTCACAAATTGGGCAAATATTTTACCAACTTTTATTGTCCAAATTTGTGCCCTTTTGATTGACGAACTCTTGCACTATCCCAGCCTCTCAATGATGCCCGATTTACAGTGCTGACAGCACTTTGATATTTAAGATTAGAAGTGACCACTGCCTTAAAGGTGTCAGTAACGAGTATGTCCATCATGACTAGCAATCACTGCTTGCAGTCTGCGCCTCATTTAGCCACACAGGTTTGGAGGAAGTTTGCGGGGATACGCACCGTGTGTGGAAGTGCGTTATCACGCATAAAAGTGAGTCAAGGTTATCGGCGAAACAGGGGTTGGACAACAGGCTGTAAATCTTGGCTTATGTACCCCCTGGCATTCAAATTGCCTTGAACAACAACCAGGTCCGTTTTGAATGCATGGTTGATGGCGGCCCACACATTACACCGCCACCACCGAAGCGGTTATGCTCTAAAACACAATTACGCACATAACATTCATTTAAAAGCGATATATTTAAACGCGTCTGTCGGCATGTGAAAGATTGAACCTTGACTTGTCACTGAACACAACTGTCTGCAATAGCCGTCCGAAGTTATTTTGAGCCCATACGCGACGTTGTTGTCGATGACGTTGTGAAAGTATCACACCAGGATAAGGCCTTCTGCACACAACCCCACGTTCAGGTAACTGGCGTCCTACTGTGTTTGCACAAATTTTCCTATAATTACCAACAACGGTTGTAGATGTCGATGTAGCTGTTAAAAAACGGTCACGAGGGTACCGTTGACGTATAAATTTGTCTTGACGTACAGATATTGAGCAAGGCCTACCAGATCTACGCCTGTCCTGAAGAGTTCCTGTGGCGTTCACAGGTCTAACCAAACGCACTATAGTTGATCTTAATACGTTAAAACGGTAGCTACGTGATTCGGGGAACTGCCCATTTCCAGCATGCCCAAGATGCGTGCGCGTTCTTCAATATTTAGCCTTGGCATTGTGCATATAAATATTTGTATTCTTCTTGGCTGAATTTTGAGTCGTGTTTTGACTAACAAAGCCACTTGTACAGATTTCGAAAAACAAAATCATTTCTCAAAGTCGCAGGGGACGCACGAGTAAACCCTTACGACAAACTTACCATGGGAAGCACAAGTTAGTAAAAAGAGTTTGCGATAACAGGATATGTAGAGTTTAGACTATAATTCAAATTTATAGATAAAATTGTTGTCTTCTGCTAATAGAAACAAAATAATTTCAAAATTTTGGTGAGGCATTTTTTATGACAGTCAGTATACATCCATTATAACTGTGAGAGTAGAACAAGGCTGGCCTGACATCAATACACTAATGTACAGACACCGTTTTTAACTGCACTTTGTTTTTGCCTCACGCCGACCTTGTACAGTTTCACAGTGCGTGGATGCTCCAGAGGAGACTTGCACTTTTTGGGAAGAAGAAGAAGAACAACAACAATAGAAGTGATCAGTGTGGCCAGTGCATGGTATTAAATACCAGACTTCCTGAAATTCGTCGGTCCGGCAAATTTTAACAAGGACCGTCGATTTTTGGAACTGGATCGGTCCGACCGTCCGGCACTTTTTCCGAGTTTAAAAGTCCAATATGCCGAATGCAATCGGAACATTTAAGTCTAAAATGGCTCTCAAATTTTATAAAGGTGTTCAACCTGGTTTAAACAGAGCATCAGATTAACGGTGCGCCAGCTACATTCCCGCAAATTTTCCAAAAGATGATGCACAGATTCTGGCTCCCGTGCGTTTGGACAAAAAAAAATTCAAACTTTAAAACCTGAGTTTTGAGATAAGTACCAGTCATAGCGAATCAGTAGGAAAAAGCAATGATAAAATGTGTTTAAATTGCAGTATGAATAATAATAAAAAAAATTAAGGAACAATCTTTCCGAAGCCAAATTGTTCCAAATCCAAATATTTATGCCATCACTTAACCCTTGTGTACATGTGCTGAGCTATGATGTACTCGAGTCACCCCTACCCGGGAACAGCTGACCGAGATCAAAGGCAAGCCGCCGACACAAGCTACAAGTTGTTTAACACAGATAGATTTCACACACAGTCACTGATGTTTTTATGCAACAGAATAATTATTTACGGACTTAAAATGAATTTGTTTTCTAGTAAGACATTTTCACGATAAATTATTATTTAAAGTTGTGTCTACCCCATTTCACCATCGAGTTCCTTTTTCAGCAATTGCTAAAAAAGCAAAGTGAGGCAGGGCCAGTGATATTATTGGTTAAAATTTTCGATGCATTGGGGAATCTCCAGTATAATTTATTCATTTATTTGGTCAAAATTGAACTTAATCTCATCCCGTATTCGAACCTCAAAAAGATCGTAAATGCAGCTTTTTCTGTGCAAAAACCGTGATTCCTTCGATCTGTCAATCAAAATCATATGCAGGAACCTTTTAAAATTGGAATATGCTATGCTTTTAATATCTCAAAGATAAAAATATGTTTTAGTAATTATTTAAATATTGAAATATTTGACATGTTTTTTATTTGTTTATTTAGAAATGGAAGGCAAAACTAGTTTTCCAAAAGAGTATTTTTTTCTGTATCAATAGAAAACGAAGACGTAAATTGTGACCCATGGTTCTGAAAAATTGTCCCTAAAATTCCTTGAGAAAAATTTTGACCTTCAAGATCAAGTCTTTAATTTTGAAAAGCTGATGGTGTTTGCCACAGAGCAAGGACCCCCAATTTACATGTATATTGAGAGTCCCTGCACAGAGGAATCAATTTTTATTTAGTATTATAAGAATTTGACTAAAGTGTCTCCTAGACAGTATTTTGTTTTATTTTTATATAATCACAAATTGATATAAAACTGGTGTTACTGTCACATTTTTTCTTCAGTTTTGTTTAATTTGATTCGGTCTGAACAGATTTTCTTTCAGTCTGACAGATTTTGAGACCCTGTCAGACCAGATGTCTGACACTTTTACTGAAATCGGGAAGTCTGAAAAACACTCTCTATGAATCATACTTAAACCCCTTAATCAGTGAATAGCATTATGTTACAGTCATATAATTTAAATCTACAGTGAATCTTATGCAACTGAAAGGGCGAAGTAGATGTCGATTGTGTCTATTTTCTGCTGAACGAAATTCTGGTGCAAGGCATCCAAATTTATTGAACGCAACCCACTCCGTACTTCTTCCGCCATCTTGTGTACTGTACTTTGCCGCGTAAAAAACTTCAACCGGTGCGCGCGTAATTAATACGGTCACGTGATAGTAGATTGCACTTCACGCATTGAAGAAATATGTTGATGTATTGGAGTGATAGATATTTGTGTATTGGGAACTTACAATGCATTTAACTTTTATATGCACGCATTGATGTTTTACCTACATGTATTGAAATTTTATATTCTCGATTTGATATTTTACCTGCGCAAATCGAAATTTTATATTCACACATGAATGTTTTATCTTCGTATATTGAGGTTTTATATTTGCATCTTGAGGTTTTATCTTCGTATATTAATGTTTTATCTTCGTGTATTAAGGTTTTATGATCGTGCACTGATGTTTTATCCTCACGTATTTCAGTTTTATATTCACACACTGCAATTTATCTTTAGGTATTGAAGTTTTATATTCACCTATTATTTTTTCATCTTCGTATATTGAAATTCTATGTTCACACATTGATGTTTTATCTTCGTATATTGAGGTTTTATCTTCGAAAATTAGAGTTTTATATTCACACATTAATATTTTACCTTCATGCATAGAAGTTAAATATTCAGGCATCGTTATTTTATCTTCGTTTATTAAAGTATTATATTCATGCTTAAATCTTTAACCCCCATGCATTGATGTATTATATCTATGCATTAATATTTTATCTTTGTGTATTTAAGCATTATATTCATGCAATAATGTTTTATCTTCGTCTATTGAAGTTTTATATCCATGTATTAACGTTTTGCGTTCACGTAATTGAGTTTGATATTCATGCATTGATATTTTATCTTCATGTATTGAAGTTTTATATTCATGCATTGATATCTTATCTTCATGTATTGAAGTTTTATATTCACGCATTGCAGATTTATATTCGCGTATGGAAATTTTGCATACACGCATCGAAGTTTTATCTCCGTGTATTTTAGTTTTATATTCACACATTGATATTTTATCTTCGTATATTGTTATTCTATATTTACGCATTTATGTTTTCTCATCGTGTATTGACGTTTTATATTCACGCATTAATGTTTTTCTTTCATGCATTGAAGTTTTATAATCAAACAGTGATGTTTTACCATCGTGTATTGAAGTTTCATATACAAGCATTGGAGTTTTAAACTCTAATATTAACGCATATCTGTTTCATCTCCGTGTTTTTTTAGTTTTATATTCACGCATTGATATTTTATCTTCATGTATTAATCTTTTATATTCACGCATTTATGTTTAATCTTCATGTATTGACGTTTTATATTCACATAATGATGTTTTACCTTCATGCATTGAAGTTTTATATTCACGCATTCATGTTTTATCTTCGTGTATTGAAGTTTTATATTCATGCATAAATGATTTATCTTCGTGTGTTATAATTATATCTCCGTGCCTAGTTATTTTACCTCTATGTTACATATTTTTGGCATATACGACAGCTCTGGCGTTCCATATAATATGCTCATAACAGCATTAAGTAATTGGCTCTATTGAGACGTTTTCAGACTTGAAAATGTCATCTGAAAGAGCATGTTGATGTCTTAATTCTGTTAAACGGATACTATTTACTGCAAAATGAAAACAAATTATACATTTGGGGATATTTTTGTCTGGGTAATTTAAGTCTTTGAAGAAATTCGACGTATAGTGAAAACATGTTAGGCTCAAGGGGCAATTGCTGTCCTTAAACTTTATAAATTTGGAAGACTGCAATTTACAGTTAGTAACATCGTGAAATTGACTTTCACCTCAACCAAAATCATTCTAAATCGACCACTCAGCGCTCCAATCATTCATTCAAAACACTCAATCAAACCATTAAAAAACGCTCCAAAATCACCTAAAAGATAAAACCAATAATCACATTCAAAATCAATACAGCTAAAAAAAATCGCGATTTCACTGACATACTTTAGACTTTTAGCGTCTGATTTGTTTTTTGAAGAAATAGGAAAGCTTTTTATCGAATTTGTTTGCAATTTCTTTTAAAAGGAGGTAATAAATATCGTTTACTTTGTTCATCCTGAAAAGAATTGGGCGTTATTGGATTACCTTTCTTTAATTACACTCAAAACTCACTCATGGCACTCATTCAATTTCATTCGAAAATCATTCACCCTATCAATTTCACGCTGTTGGTAATTGCAAGAACGAAATTGCATTTTTCTATATCTTCGCGCGGTCGCAAATAAAAAAGAAGATTCAAAATGGATGTGGAGTAATACGCCCTTTTTAAAACATGCCGTTTCAGAAATCGTAAATGAAAGAAGTTCAATGTATATTGATGAGAGTATGGTATTAAGTGAAAAAAGCCCCCTCTCTGGCAGAACTTCTTTGACAGACAGCGTGATTAAGTTTTAGCTATATGTACCTTCATGAATATATATGTGACCCGTCACGCGAAGAGGAAACATCTGGGTAGTGCGTAAAATGTCGACCCTAGTCAGACTGCGCGGATTGCGCAAACTGACTAGGGTCTATTCTTTTCGCACTTTGCATATTTTCTTAATCTAGAATGTATAACCAACCTTCCAGTGAAAGAATTTTTGAAATGCGACCTCTGGTTGACCTATGCCGGACCAAATCTCTTTTTCAAATATTTATTTTACACAGTTCCCAGATGATCCCTTTTCGCGTGACGAGTCACATATCATCTTCATTTTTTAAATTTAAATAGTTTGCTTGACCTGAAAAGCAGGTGTAAAGTTCTGAAACATGCCATGGACAAGCTGAATATATGTCCGTGGTGTTCTTTATTTAGAAGTTTGAAGCAAAATAAGCAAGTGTCACGAAATTATAGTAGTCCGCGGATGAAAATATTCACAATGTAAAGTAAATTCAATCCATCAGTCGAATTGGCACCTTCTGGAAACTTCATTGATTTTAACGAACTTGTGCGTGACATTTCCAACAATTTTGCACAATTTTTGAGCAGCATATACAGTGACGAATTGCGAAAGAAATATTCGCTGGCTGGCAGCTTTTGGAGAGGTTAAGGTCATTTCTATCTACAGAGCGCATAGCAAAACATGACCAGAGTGCATCATAGCCAGACTGTGTGGATGCCTAGACCGGCCAGAGCTGTTGCACTCATGTGAAATTTTCTGAAATTTCACCAACAGGCTCAAATATTAAACGAATCAAGCAAAGGTTAATTATAGATATAAATAGAGTATAAGTTGATTTTACGGTGGTATGAAACTAAATACCTAATCACATAATCAGTATAAATAAAAAAAATCAACTTTCAATGGACTACTTTGTGCCTAAGCTTACAAAATAGATGGGTAGTCAAAATATAATTTATTGGGGATTAAAATCGATTTATAGCCAATCAGATTTCACAAATCTGGATGGACATAACTAATTTTTATTGTTAAGAGATACTGCGACGAAAGGCCATATTTCAAACGGGAGAATTTTTATTATATAGATTCAGATTAATGCAAAAAGGAAAAAAAATCTTCGCAAAATGTAAGCCTGCGCAATCTGCAAAGACTTACAGGTTCGACAGGATTCCTATTTCCTACACGGACCTATTTCGCTTCACGGGTAACAAATTTGACCGAATGTAAACCCATACCAAGAGCCGATGTGTCTGTGTGATTACTTGACTTGACGGCGATCAAATCAAACTGGGACAGTCTGACGTCATTGTTCACCTCTACGGAATGCTCGTTACCGTATTTCCACAGATATACAACGTCATCAGCAGTAAATCCATCTGAAATTTTTATCCATTCTCGTTACAATATTTCAATGCAAATATGAGTGGAATTTCTCCAACAGTTAAGTTATATCTGGAATATTATATGGTCGTGTTAGCGTATTTCAAATGATATACAACATCGTATTGAAAGAAGTCAAAGCATTAAATGTTAAATTGTTGCCGTATTCCCAGAGGTATACAAGATTTTACCAAGAATAAGCATCTGAAATATTGGAACGTTCTCGTTACCGTTTTGCTACAGACAAATAACGTCATCATTTATGAAACAATTAATGATACTTCTGTGAACAGTTTTATACAGATTTACTATACATCTGTACATGCTTTTATTTGACGAACAACGTTTTGTGCTATCCGTAGAATAATCACATAATAAATAGAAAATCAATTTAATGTTCATAAAAATCACACAAATTTATTAAACTCGTCGGTAATAACCTCGACAAAATTTTTTATTGCCCTTTGTTTTCTTGTTTTCTTTTTTTCTTCATGACTCATTCAAAAATTTGGTGTTGCATGTAGTCTCATTCAATATCTCATGTTTACTTGATGAGTTTGCCTTTCAACACTTACAGCTTCCAAGTACAAGCGGACATACTGGTCTGTCCATAGGATATGTGTTTAATTTCATAGGACATGATGCTTTGATTGTCAGTCTGAAAAATATGAAAGATGAGTGTTTCTTATAGTGAAAGATCCATTTGTGAAAACATACTTTTGGCTGTTTATGAAATGAACTTCGATCTTAAGGTTATGGACCCGTAATAGTTCCGCAACGTTTTGGAAGAAATGAACTTTAACAGTGGTGACCGAGGTTTCCTAATGATTTTCATTAGGAAACCTCGGTCAACATTGTGAAAGATCATAAGTTCCGAAATGTTGCGGAACTATTACGGGTCCACTACCTTAAAAGAAAAACACATTTATTATTTCTTGTCTGGAAAAAAATATAACAAAATTGTATATTATTTAAAAATCATTTAAAGGCAGACCTTTCAAATACGAATTCTTCGACGACATGACGATGTTATCAACAAAACGTAATCCGCTGAACTGACGCTCATAATTAGTGCAAAATGAACGAAAATGTGACTTAACGTCTTTAAGCAGTGAGTTAAATAATCTAATTATTTCATTAGATTGGCCATGAAATTATCAAGTGGTAGTCCCCCAAAAAATCTTGAAAAGCACCGGTACATGTAGGCATAAAAGACGAAGATATGCTCTATTTGACAGCGTTTTATATTAGAATTTTGCGACATCTTTTAGATTACATGTATAAAGATATTTACTTTTATTGTCGAGATATAAATTTCGAAGAAAAAGAAGCTTGATTGGTCTGTTGTTTCTAAGATATGGTTATCAACATTTTATATTTCTCTTTGTGGTTTCCAAAGCCTATGAACACTTTTTACAAAGTTGTTCGATATGAAATATTTACAAAGCAGAAGATTACTCATGTACTTGCTCAGCTTGAATACGTTAATTATTTGTTTCAAGAAGTAACACATACCTACGAGATAAATAGACTCTTCCATCGTTACGTATACGAACAAACAAGTTCGGTCGAGTTATTTTGTGTTGGTGGGACTTCTGACCGTTCAGAAAATACGTGTTAGGCTTCCATATGTGAGATAAAAATAGATTGTTTAACGTCACTTCCGTTATATTATAGATGTCGAACTTGAGGCGTTCGTCTGTCCAGCGTTGACGGAAGTAACATTGAAATGAATAGTCCTGCAAAACAGAAAGAAAATTTACGGGGTACAATACAATATGAGCCTGTACGTGACATTTCCAATATTTTCAATTATGTGCAAAGAAAAGACTATGACCAGCCTGTGCATTCGCACAGGCTGACCAGAGTCCTCACTATGCGCTTAGTAGATAGAAAGGTCTCAAAGTATCTGTAGACCAGATCAGACTAGATCAGATAAGTAAAATGATTGTTTTAAGGGATAAATTATATCATTGGATTATTATATTCATTTTTGTATGAAATATCATCTGTATGGAACCAGCTGTTGAAGGTTCAATCGATTTCCGATGCTGATTATATAAAAAAAATATCCCCTTTAATATGTATATAGTTTCAGCAAGCTAGAATTACTTTACACAATGCTATAGCGATTATAGAATGACCAACAATTTAAGAAATTTGATCTCTTTCAAGACTGAATAAGGCCAGATATCAGGAAACACCCTATTTGTTTCCATCAATTTTCGTGCATTCAGATTGGCTGAAAATTTTGTTTTATTCCTGAATGAAAACAATTTTGAATGCGCAGCTTTTTTAAGCATGCACAAGACGTAGTCCCGCAAGAAATATATCTTTATATGGAGAAATTCTCCCATTTTTGCTTCATGATTGAAAAATAAAACATAAATCTCGGTTGTTTCTTTGTCGGATTTCCTATAGTAGCCTCCCTTTTATGAATAGTTGTCCTGCGCGTTCTGTGGACAAAGGTCTTGTATTATGTATATCGGGATTTAAGCGTAAGACTGCACTCAGTGTCTGTACAGTTTGCAGTTAGTGACATCGTGAATCTGACATTCATCTCAATCAAAACTATTATAAAGCGCTAATTAAGCGCATAATTCATTCATTCTAAACACTCACTCAAACCAATGAAAAACACTTCAAAAACACCAAAAAGGATAAGATCAACAACTACATTCAAATTCAATATGGCTAAAAAAAGTCTCGATTACACCGAAATAATTGAACTTTTAAAAGTCTGATTGGTTTTTGAAGCTCTTTTTTTGGAACTTATATGCATACGTTATTAAAGGTAGGTAATAAATAACGCTGAGTTTGTTCCTCCTGAGCAAAACTAGCGAAATTGGATTACCTCCCTTTAATCTCATTCAAAATTCACTCATCGAACTCATTTAATTTCATTCCAAAATTCTTTACGTTGTCAATTTCACGATGTTGTTAACTGTATAGACACTTAGTACAGTCTTATGCTGCAGTCTATATATTTTTATTCTGATTTCAAAATATCATGACCGGTATTTTTATGTCACTCAACGCTCTCTCTGTCGATTATGGGATCCCCGGTGGCGGCAAATATCCTTTCCGACGTTTGTCTCTCACCGATGGGTAGATAATCGTAAACCTATGTGAGATAGCAGTCGGAGGCTAGGAAAGGGTGTAATGGTAGTACAGGTGAAAGAAATACCAGGAATACATTGTTAGGTGCTACGACCGCCGCGATATAACTGCGAAATTGTTGAAAGCGGCGTAAAACCCATTCAAACAAACAAACTGTCCATTATGGGGCTTTAAGCATTTTATCACTCTTAATGTGTTTGATCTAAATTAGATTTAGATAATTACTTGTATTATTCGGTTAAAATGCTATTTGTAGTATTAATCTTTACAAAATTACATCATGAAACTGCGAGAAAAATCAAATAAAGAGTTTTACAAACGCTTTATTAAATCGAAAACCGTGACATTAGCCAGACGTCGAACTGGTTTCTCAGTGGGTTAAAATTCAATTAAACGTGACCCGTCAAGCAAAAAGGTTACATATTAGGGAATGTGAAAATTATCAAACTTATAAAAGACGCGAATTCAGGCTGTCCAGAACCGGGTCATTTTACATTTTAGATAATTTTTTTAAATTCGTTTCACTACAGTTAGTAACATCGTGAAACAGACATTCATCTCCATCAATACCATTTTTTATCGCTCATTCATTGCTCCATTCATTCATTCCAAACACTCACTCAATCCATTCAAAAAACGCCCCAAATCACTTGAATTAAAAGATAAACTACTACTTTAAAAAAAAAAAAAAAGAAAATCGCGTTTTCGCGGACATTTTTGAAATTATAAGTGTCAAATTGGTTGAAGAAATAGAAATCTAACTATGGATTCTATATAGATATTTCATTATTCTGAACAAAATTAGCGATATTGTATTACCTCCGTTTAATTTCACTCAAAACTCACTCATCGTAGCCTTTCAATTTTATTTCAAGCTCATACCACAATCATTCACACTGTCAATTTCACGATGTTGTTAACTTTAGGAATACTAAATACTAAACTGAAGGGGTAATAGACTCTGTGGATAGTTTAGAACTAAGATCGTTTCAAAGCGCTTATGCGTTTTTTGAGCTCTGCTTTTAGAGCCCGATTAGCTCAGTCACTCCATCGGTAATATTGCTTTTTATCACGGTGCATGGTGTAATGAACGTGGCTCAAGTCGCTTCACACGTATGCCAATACATTTTGGCCACAACATTTCATCCGAGCCATCAGTTGTTCATACATGTACCACATAGGTGTACTACTTATCATTCGCCCAATGGCGGAACAAATGACGCTTGTTGGATGAACGAACTTACGACCCAGGATTAAAAGCCTACCGCTCAACCGACAGAGGCAACCGGGCTCGACAGTGTTAATATGAACCTAACGAACTGTTGCATATTTGTACTCGATATCTTTTTTCACTTTTCTTTTGGGTTGTTGTTTCGGTTGTTTTGTTTTACGGATTTCCTCGATAGTCGTTTTTTGCCTGCTGAGCAAAAAGTTAGACTATTTAACGATGAAAATCACATAGTGGGCTCGCTTCGATAGATTAAAGGAAGTGCGGAAGTATAACAAGCCGAGTTCCATTAATCACAGTCATATAAAGCGAATAAAAACAAAACCCACTGTGTTGATAATTGAATTAAAGGATGTCGTTTGGTAAAAAATGAACAATCGATGAAATCCATTAATCACAAATTCCACAGGAGTTCATTGTATTTAGTAGATTTCATTGACCGTCCAAAAAAGACCATACGCTAATGTTGACAAATGGCATTTTAGTCACAGAAAGACAGAGATAGATTATTGGCTCTCATTTGTACCAAAATCCACTCTAAGACCGTAATACACACACATTATGTGTTCGTGAAACGGCTAAGGTGAAGAGTATCTTGACCTCAGACTTTCCGACTGCTTTTTTCGAGGCCAGTATTTAGGTCTGTGTTTGGTACATGTATTTCCAACAATGTCACCGTGCGCAAAGCGTTGAAATTGAATTGCTTTAACAATCGAACGATACATTATAGATGTTTTTGGTGTATTTCTAAAAGCTCGTGCATATACCAACAAGTGCAAGGATCTGGAACTGCACCGACGATAAAAACTTTTCGTCTCCAAACAATCCGAGAAGTAGCTTAGTCCATGGTGCATTTGACCTTGACCTTTAATGGACCTAGGAAAACTTTAACTAAAAGCTTTAACCAAAAAACTTTAACATTGCTTACATTTTATGAATGTTTTTTCCTAGGGACATTATTCCTTCATTTACACACTCACTAGGTGATAGGCTGTGACCAGAGACCAAGCTCCTTGATATTTTGACCTTTGTACCATCGTAAAATTGACTTTCATGTCTATCAGAACCATTCCAAATCGCTCACTCGGCGCTCCATTCATTCATTCCAAACACTCACTTAAACCATTCAAAAACGCGCCAAAATCACTAAAAGAGATTAGAGCAACAACTACGTTCAACTTAGATATAGCCGCTAGAAAATTGGAAGACTCACCCAGGCGATCTACATTCAATTGTTTTGAAGTCAGGTGCTCTACAAACTGATCTATTTGGGATGGCATAGCGAACAGACAATGCATATATTTCTAAACAATGCAATTGATTGAACGCTGGCCTAACCCTCATAATCTCCATCGTGATACACCTTTCGAATACACTGGACTCAAAACGTTATGTATGTGTGACCCTCTGGGACCATCTGGGAAGTGCGTATTGTGTCGACCCTAGTAAGACTGAGCAGACTGACTAGAGTCGAAATTTTTCGCATTTCAATTATTTCTAATTCTAGAATGACCAATCCTCCTTCGGATGAGAGAATTTCTGTAATTGAACATCTAGTTGACATGTAATAAAATAATCTCTTTTTAAAAGATCTATTTTACAGAATTCCCAGATGGCCCCTTTTGGCGTGACGGTTCACACATACGTAAAATATATTGTCATGGAGATGAATCAAACATTAAATCGTTTAAGGACCAGCTAAACGCCATAACAACAGCTTGTCAACCTGTAGTTTCGACGTTTAGGGCGCACATTACTGAAAAGGTTTGAAATAAAATGGTGGAAAACAACGGTCATCTCATTTTAAATGAGTATTTAATTAGGCCAATCGATTTTTATTGAAACGACGTAGTGTTAATGTTAATTTTAAATTGGACGTTAAAAAAATATGCAGCGTTGAGATCACCATAACACAGAGTTACCTATACGTACATACCAATATTTTAACACTTATCTAAAAAATGTCTTTGTCCTCTGCAGCCTGAATAAATATCAGAATGGATAGTTATGCTCAAATGCAAATTTTCGTTTAAAACTGTGAATCACACGCGTGTTAAGTAAAAGAAAAACATCCTACCATAGCACTTTCTGAAATCTGCCCCATACTTCGGATAAGGAGATCTGTTTCAATTATAAGTGGCGGTCCTGAAATAAAGCAAACTAGAAAATATATAAAGAAGAAAGGAAGTAAAGTATGGTTATAAAGATAGTCACTGGACCTGTGAAAATACATATTACGTCATATATAAATATAATAGACGTCGGGCATTATTACGAACACCTTTTTTTAAACAAATCAATTTCACACAAAGCGATTTATATCTTTAAAATCAAATTGAAAGCTACCTAAATGATAAAAAACTTATCATATATCAATTCCAGTCTGGATTCAGAAAGACGTAATCGACAATTAGCTGCTTGTGACATATTAGATTTAATAAAGTAAAGGTTTTTACGTGGGCTGGCTTTGCTTGATCTACAGAAAGCCTTCGACACTGTGGAGCATAATATCTTATTTGTCTAAATTAGAATTTTAGGTTTAACCCTGATATTTTCAATTGGTTTAAATCCTATTTAATTGGTCGTCTTCGGTACACTGATATCAGCACAAGCCAGTCATCGTCATCAATAGTTACTTGTTGTGTGCCCCAAAGTTCTACCCTTGGACTTCAATTATTTCTTTTATAAATTAATGTCATGTCTGGAACTGTTGAAAATAAACTTCTTTTGCATGCATACAATTTCGACAAAGGTTAAAGAAGAATTCAAAAACTTGATATATTTTGTAATGGTGTTTTTGTTTATGCAATTGTATCAGTTAAATATCTAGGTATTTTATTAGACCAATCCTTAAACTTTGAATCTAGAGTATCTTACATTATCACTAAGGTAAATGCCCGGCTTAAAGTTTTGTACGAGAAAACTTCTATTTTTTCAAACCTTCTTGTAATGCCACTTTTGCAATGTAATTTTGAGTATGTCTGATCTGTTTAGTATAACAGTATCTCTGAGTAACGCAAACAAAGGCTCCAGGTGACCCAAAATAAAATAATGAGGTTTGTTCTCAACTTAGATAGTCGCCAACAGATCACCTCGGATCATTTTGTTGAGCTGAACTGGTTACCGATAGAAAAAAGGGCGAATCAAATTATTTTATGCCATGTTTTTAAAATCTTTAAAAGAATATCTCCTTTCCACTTAGAAGAACAATTTGTTTTAGCAGATACCTTCCACAGTCATTTTACAAGGTTTGGCTCCGATTCTTGTTTCAGAATTCCGAAGGTAAAGGACTTTGGCATTAACATCGTTTGCATTTTAATTTTTGCTCCCTGTGGAATCAAATACCATTACATATCAAGTTGTGGCAAAATCCTAATATTTTCAAACAAATTGTTTAGAAACAATATCTTGATATTTCTTAAATACATCTGTGATATAATGTTTTAACAATATGTGTACTATGTGATTATTTGCTGTTCTGATGGAAGTAAACCCTATGTGTGCCTTGCTAGGACATGGCTTTGCTTATCTTTTGACCACAATGGAAACAAGGAAATTATCATTTCCTTTGTTTGTGCTATCCATGATAAATGATAACATGCCCTAGTACACGAATGATTGCTTAAGATTTTTAAGTACAAACATTACAAAATCATAATCTTTATTTATTTTTAATATTTCTGCTTTATATTTATCACTTTTGTAAGTGTTTCTTATTTTGAAACGCGACAGATGGTTTTTGTGTGTTTCGCTTTTCGAAATTTTATTATTTCACAAAGGACAAATATCTGACATACAGCCAACGTGACTTTCTGCTATTTGTCTCCCCATAAATGACAAAATGAATAACCAATCCGAATCACTGACTACTTTCTTGAACAGACGCATCAATTTCCACTCTATCATAGAGATTTTTCGCAGACCTATGTCGCAACGACAAACGCATTAGATATCCCACGAGGAACGTGGCGTAGACCCAAGAACTTATCTGATTTACAAGATATATAATTATTGCATCACTCGGCTTACAGTGCTGACGGACTATTTGGTTCTGTAAAGCAATCGCCTCGATTTCTACCTCAGCTGAGCTCAACATGCTCAATATGAGATATGGTGACAAATGAATGTCCGCCGTCCGTTTTGCGTCGTCTGATCTTCAGACGTCATTATTAAAACGTATACTCTCTGGAGGCCCCAAATAATGCCGACTCTTTATGGAACTAGGTCAGAATGTTTGGAAGGTCGAAAATATGAACCCAATTAGAACTTGGAAGGATCCATCTTATATCAAAGAAAAAAGGGGTCTTAATGACACATTTCGTATTTGCCCACTAGATGCCACAAATATGGCCAAATCTCCACCAAACTTGGTCAGAATGTTTGGCTGATCACAAAGAGCAATATAAAAACTATCAAAGGATCCATCCATAGCAAAGGGAAAGGAGGCCTCAACGAATTACAATGATGAATCCTATTGAATTTGGGGAGGAACCATTTCAAAAGAAGGGACAGGGTCTTATATATTAAAGAAAATTCTTGTTAACACTATAGGACCCACAATTTTGATATAATTTTAATGAATCTATGTCCATGTAGTCAAAAGGGTTAGTCCCCGTTAAATTATGTATCGCCCTATAGATATATATAATACGCACTTAGTGTTTTGTACGAGAAAAAATATCCAACGAGGTTTGGAGAATCCCACAACAGAGTTAGATATTTTTCACACAATACACTAAGTATGTATTATATTTATCTTATAACCTCTATTTGCCTTGTTTTCGTCGATGTTTCTTAAAGAAATGCAACTTTCTAAAAAAATAACCGCATTGTGTCATTGTTCTAAAAATATCCCTGTGATATCATAAAAAATATCAAATGGGATGTTATCACACGGCTATTTGTATAGTTGTTATAAGACAAAAAACAGGAAAGGGGCTTTTGTGTTTAATATCCACTCTAGTGGGTCATAAGTTTGCTAGTACATCAGTATTCTTGTCTTGTCAAAGGATGAAACATTCATGAAAAGAAGCTAAATACTTATGCAGGGATCATAAGACTTCAATAATTTCTTTTGCTAAAAAACTTATTAAGCATCTTATTTTACGGAGGTGAGTGATAAAGGGCCATCAATACCCTCTTATATATTAAAAATTAGAGTACGACTACCTTCAATGTTTTTCATGTCATTTTATACTCCTCACGCACCCTACGGGTTTTTGCAATAAACAACAACAACAACTATAAAAAGAATATATAAAACGGTAAGACTTTTTTTTTATCACATTGGGGTAGTGTAAATTCCTTAACAATTCTCTGTTCTTTCTAATGATGATCTTATGGCAAACTTTTTTTTTTTTTTTGTTAAAAAAAGTATGATATGCGAGTATAATTTGAATTCATGAATGTACAAATCCCTGATTTTTTGTATGTAGTATAGGGTGTCCTAAAATAATCCGATACACTTTTTAACTTTAATTCAAGATACTTGTTTGGTAGGTTTTCTAATGAAAGTTACACCATTAGAAAGGTAAGATCATATTTTTTTGTGGAACAAATCTTTTAGCAGAAAATTTTATAACCATTTTGAAATTAAATTTTGTTTTAAAAGGCATTTTTCAACATGGCTTCATTTCGTGTAATAATCATGTTTTGCTGCGCCTTTTGGCATTTCTCGTCACAACTTAACAATTTGAGTTCAGTATATCTGATACAAGTTTTTTAGTAAAAATTGACTTTATTTTAGCCAAAACCAGTCTAACGATATGCACTCATTAGATATTTAAAGATCATTAGAAACAAGCCAATGATTTTGTTAAAAATTTCCAATAGTTTGGTGCAATTACGTCAAATGTACGTCTGTTAAAAATGTCTTAATGTCCGTGTTTTGAACGTTGTTAGTTGCTGAAAACAGAAAAAAATAAAAATAAAAAAAAAAAAAAAAATGAAAAAAAAAATGAAAAAAAAATTGAGAGCACTTTTAAAGCAAAATCAATTATCATATGATCATATGCTGTTGATATATTTAGAATTATATACTTATTCAATTTAATTTTAGTTGTGCCCATCGATATTCCTGCGTTCTGATTGGCTAAAAAGTTGGTTTAATTCTCAAATGAAAACAAATTTGAGTACGCTATTTTGTAAGCTTCCGCACAAAGAAGCCCCTAAAGAAATCTGTCCAATTTGGAAAAATATTTACATTTTTGCTTCATGATATTAAATTATAATATATAAAGGGAGAATTTGTTCATTTCATCGAGGTATGAAAGTAAAAGGATGTTCGCACTCACATGTAAATATGCTTCGCGTATTTATACGGTGTGCTTCGGATTTAGTTTCATACCTCCATGAAATAATCAAATACTCTCTTCATGCCTTAATTATATTAATATTTAAAGACATTGATGTGGCATTAAATATAATAAAATGTGACCCGTCACGCACCATCTGGGATCTCTGAAAATAAATATTTGAAAAAGAGATTGGGTCCAGCACTGCTCAACCAGAGATCGGATTTCTAAATTTCTTTCACGGGAATGTAGATTGAACATGTTAGATTCAGAAAATAAGCACATTGCGAAAAGTTTCGACCCTAGTCAGTCTGCGCAAACCGCGCAGTCTGACTAGAGTCGACACTCTATGCACTTCCCAGATGGTCCCTTTTCGCGTGACGGGTCACATATGTGTGTAATGATGAACTTGTAGTATTGTTGGAATACCATGTTTCAAGCTTAAAACAGTAAACAGTTTAACTAAACTGAAACCAACTTCTAATCGGTCACTGCATGTTTTCCTCTATTTACACATTTACAATAAAATAATTGAATAGAACATTACGTTCATGCAAAGACAAACCAATCTCAATGATTTTGGTGAAAGAATTGTGTAAAAAGGACCGACTGAACGATTGTAGCAGACAAAAGAAGACACCAACCCTACTTTGAAAAAGTCCCAAAACTCGCAAAATGCAGGGAATTTCAAAATTTCAGTCGAAAAACTACCGTTATGTTGTTAAAATATCACTATGCTTTCGAAGTCTTAAAGGTAGTTGAATAGAAATAAGTAAAGAAAACATTATTTAAGATGTTCATTTGCGTAAATGAGGTGAATTTGTTTAATTTACCCCACCCACCAATGTTAATTTTGAAATTTGGGGTACCCATGTTCTCATGCAAATTAAATTGCTTTCGCCGAAGAAATTTTTGATGCATTTTGGTTTTGCTATCTACCAAGTGCATGGGCTATCGGAAATCATCAAACACTTGCATCTTTAACATTATTAAGCATTACTTTTCGTGCTTTATTTGGGTGACCGATTAGAAGTTTGTTTAAGTTTATCTCATGCAACATAATTTGCATACAATGTATGGGCAAGATTTATCATTTCTTTCCCTCAAGTTTTTCGACAAAAAATTAGGTTAAACAATTTCAATTTCAGATTTTTTTAAGTGTGACGCCGGTATTGTCTATTTTGACGTCACGTGAAATATGCGATCATAACTATAGGCTATATTGCATTACTGCATAAAATAAATAAATTTAATTTTCTTTTATCACTGAAAAAACAACAAATGAATTTTTATATTAAAAAAAAATAATAAAAAAATCAGAGAATCTGAATTAATGAACTCGGCATATAATCTATCTACATGTACTTATCGCTCGGAGAAAATTTGGACCAAGGGATTTGATAACTTTGGTTAGTCTTTTCTTTCATTACGAACAATCAAAATGGATTTAGATTGATCCACATTTTCGTCTCATATTTTTCGATTCATGAGATATATACATAAAGATTTGAATAATTTGAGCTTTCTGATTTGGACATTATGACTGCACGCCGGATGTTGTAGCTTAATTTATTTTTTTTCGAGAGCAAATTACGACACTGTTTATTTCAAAAACAAATTAACATGTGATAATGGTGGTGAAAAATTTGGAATAGAAGCAATCTAAAAGTAAGAAAATTCGTGTTCTGTCTAAAACTAAAGAGGTTGTATGTACATAGTAACACGATACTCTACATGTATAACTGAAAGTCATTTAGATTCATTCAATTTCCAATGAGGTACAATGTACAATCCATAAGGGAAGAAGTGCCCATTTTATGGCAGCGAAATTATCAACAATTCGGTATCATTTTCCCTCAAATATAAAGTACTTCGTGCGAAAGAGAGTAGGCTAATGAAATTAGGACTATTCACATTACCTCCGAAGCCCGGTCGAATTTCCTTCCGATAACCATTTAGTAACTTATCTAGGACCTCTGTCACATTTTCTGCGTGGGAAGGAAGTTGGGCTGTTACGAGACTGAAAAGAGACATAAAATATTTGAGTTTAGCTAACCATTTAAAAAAAACACTATAGACTGTAATTTAAAGAATTGATTGATTGAATGGAGTTTTATGCCGTTTTCAACATTTTTTTCAGTTATATCGAGGCGGCTGGAGCACCTAACAATGGATTCCTGGTATTTCTCTCACCGGTACAACCATCACAGCCTTTCCTAGCCTCCAGCTACTTTCTCACATAGGTTTACGAATATCAACCCATTGGTGAGCAATCTGAAGAAAAAGACTAGCCTGTGCATCAGCTCCGACCTAAGCCTTTCTAATGCTTTCTGCAGAAACTAGTGGTTTTTGACCGAAAATTTTCTTGATACTCATAGTTACAGATAGCGGGGGTATTTCAGTTTTCAAAAATTGAAATATTTCCTTGGTTAAACCGTATGTTGTTGGTACTCATTTGAAACGTCTCGTCGAGACGATTCAAATGGGTACCAACAACATAGGGTTTCATTGTGAAATGATGATTTAAGATCAGGCTTTACCCCCTTTTATCAGAACACCCCCCTGTTACTTCCGGCAATGAAACAGTGGGGCACGCATCATACCAAGTCTACGATGCTTCAGGAATTAAAACTGGTCAAGCATTTTTTTAATGAAGATTTTTACAAAGTTTGAGCTCGAATTTAGGTATGTCTAAGGTATTTCTTTGACATGATATAAATGTTACGCATAGTATATTGATTACAAGAACAAGTACAATATAATTTTGAAGTTAATTGATATGATCGTCACATCTGGGAACTTCGTATCATCGATATTTGAAACAAGAAGACCATGATGGTCCAATATCGAACACCTTCGTCTCTTTTACACTCATTAAATGACAATCAATCAAACACCAATTTTCAGCAAAAATCATAATTGTGATTAAATGATAGGCTTGTAAATAATACCTGCATGGGTCGATAGTTTTAAATAGGGTTTAAAAGTGTTAACAAGACAATTTTCTCCAAAGCCCCTTTTCCTGTGATATCATATGAATCCTTCCCAATTGCAATAGGGTTCATCCATGTGACCTGAAAAGATTTCGGATCAAGTTTCTCGAAGATTGGACCATATTTGTGTCCTCAGTGTGAACAAGAAAATTGTCATGAAGGCTCCTTTTTTTCCTGTGTAATCGAATGAATCCTCCTCATTCTCAATTTGGTTCATCCCTGTGACCTGACAAACATTCTGACCAAGTTTCACAAAATTATGCCTTCTTGAGCGTAAACAAGAAAAGTACTATGTAGGGTCATATATTCTTACTTGATTGCGATAATCTTGACCAAGACGGGTAAGCTCACGTGTAATAATCATTAACTATCTTCATTATCAAATCGGAATATGCGTCCGTACTTAAAACTGTTTGTCGAACATACACTTAGTTCTGAGTTTTTCCTAAATCTAACTTTTAAACATAGTTACATGTACCATATTTTTATTTCTGTAAAAAAGTAATTAAGAAACAGTGTATAAAAAGACCTGTAATGGAGTGTATCTATGAGTGCAATTATTCTCATAGTCGCGCCAAATGCAATTTGCCCTACGGAAAATTTATTGAGCATTACATTTTCCGAAATTACTAGACTCATAAATCGAACACCCAAAAGTAATGTAATAAAAAAGAAATTATTGCGAGGCACAGGAACCCATTATGTTACAAATTCCCTGTCACCATTGAAGTCATAAAAAAGAAGAAATTACAGGGATAAAGCATGATAAAAGATTTGCAAATTATTAGTTAACAGGGCTGTTTATGGATATCGACGAATACAGCACGCTGTCGGCGATTAGCATGAATTCGTGTGTACACAGTGCAAACCAAACATCTAAGGAAAGTAAACCATTCTTCTTGTTGAGTTAAGAAGATGAAAAGCTTACCACACCAAACGAATATATCACGCTTTTTCATGGATGAGCAAAGTTAGGTTTTTACTGCGACATATGCTATGACAAAATCAAAATACGCCCTCTTTCATTTTTTTTCAAAATAAAGTTAAGACAATAAGTAAGGCTTTCCGTAGTTTTAAACACCCTTTATGGAACTATATCATTGCATACAGATACACATACAACACGTACTTAGTGTATTGTATGAAAAAATATCTAACGAGATTGGGGAAGATGATAATTGTCGAGGCTCTGCCGAGACAATTTTCAATTCTCACAACCGATTTAAATATTTTTTTCATGCAATACACTTAGTTCGTATTATCTTTATCTTATGAATTTTTTAGCCTTTTTTTCTTCGATGGTTCTAACAGAAATACAAGTTTTTCGCCATGTTTCTTAAAATTACCGTATTATGTCATTGTTCTAAAAATATCCGTGTGATATCACAAAAATATCACAAGGGGTGTTATCACATGGATATTTGTATAGTTATAAGATACAAAACGGTTCAATGCAAACGAAATATGTAAAATAGCAATATGATCACTTTGGAATTCAATTACATTACTTAAATACATGTTCTATGTTTTCTTACACGATTAAGTCGTTGTTACACGGATCTCTAGAGCTCAAGAGTTATTTACTGGGTCGCTGGGGCCCGTTTTACTAAACTTCTTACAAAAAAGTAATCGTAAGGAATCGTCTTAAGAAGACAATTACAATGAGATAGTGCATTACAGAATTCCATGTTTAGTTTCTACTGTGCTAGCAACATTTATCTTGACTTACGGAAAAAAAGATCGTTAGATGTTTAGTAATACAGGCCTCTGGTGTAAAAAAAAAACAACAAAAAACAAAACATTATAATCAATTCATTTCTGGCTTACTGTCAAATGACTCGTAAATGGTCGTGACGATTTGCAAACTTGGTTATTGTATTAACTACAAAACTAAAGAAAAGTAAGAATCATCCCTACCAAATAGTACTTTTGCAAAAGTCGTTATTCGACATTTGTTTAAGGACTGTAAAGCTTATAGAAAACTTGGTAAAACATTAATGAAGAACAGCAACTTGATTCTTGGAAAAGAGGAAATATGCAAATTAAATTGTTTTAGAACGGGATATGAGGGAAATGCGATTTTACATAGACGCAAACTACATTTTCGGAACGTTCATCAGCCTTATTTTGTTTAAATTGCAATACTCATTTGTTTTTACTAATATGGGAACATGTAGCACAGTGTGAATTTATGATTTGATTTTATTCGTTGTCCCATTTATTTCTATTCTTGCATTTTACCCTTCATTCCTCCTATTAACACGGCGAAAATACCGAATATCACGGAATAGTAATACACTGGGTAATCTTTATTTTACATTGTCTACAAAACATTTTCAAATAGTTATAGAATACTGAACTCAATCACCAAATCTCGACAATTATGACACACCGAATTTATCGTGCAATTCTTCTTTTGGGCATATAAATGTCCCGCTTAAACCTTGTTCACGGCCGTATTGTCATATCTTTATTTTTTATTTTAGAAGACTTTTGCTGATGCTTCAATTTCCGTATTAAATTAATCAACTTAGAAAAGTTTTCCTTTTCTAAATTTAGAGTTACATCTGATTCAGCAAGATAAAGTGTACATGCAACTACACAAACTAAGAGTTGATGTTGAGCTTTATATAATATTTTTATACAAATCAAATAAATAATCGTACAGACATTGGAGTAAGCAAAAATACGAAGGGATCAGCGCAAGACTGTACTAAGTATCTATACATTGTATAGATACTTGGTACAGTCTTGCGCTGAACCCTCGATACATTAACCAACAAAACGGTTCGGAGTTTGAAAAAGTACACCCATAAAATATTGCGGGTTAATTTCTTGATGCGGCTAAAAGATTTGGCGTCACAACAGGACCCTTTAAAAATGCATATAAGTGGTCTGAGCATAGCTGATAAGCATATCAAAGTATGACGACCACTTCCTCGTAAAGAGAGCTCGAATGAGGTCTGAGCATAGCTGATAAGCATATCAAATTATGGCGACCACTTCCTCGTAAAGATAGCTCGAATAAGCTTTCGTAACGAGGATGTGGTCATCGAAGAAGATATCGTCAATTCACAGACATTTTTGGCCATCCGCAGACACATTAAGTCCCAATTTCCGTTTGTCAGCACTGGTGTATTGGTGCCGTCATTTCACCCCATTAAACGATTAATGTTCTCCGATTTAGGACACTTCGCCAGACTAATAGTATTAGAAATGCCAATCAATTTGGAAAAGAAAAGTTGGCGCTAATGTTAAAGAAATAGGCTTCTAAATTAAGAACTTGTGACTGTTATAATCTATTTAGTCAATGACAGAACCAATTTTAATTCAAATCCTGTATAAAAAGATATATCTTCTTTTGATAAATTTTGAGATTATAAATAAAAAGGCGAAGATTTTTATTTAAATTAACAGTTTTTTTTTCTACTGGAACTATTCGACAGCACGCCGAAAGAGCTACAAAATAAATCAAGTTTATCTAAGGATACCCCGGGATCTCCCTATTTGCTACGCTATGTCGATATAGCGTAGCAAATAGGGAGACCCCGGGGTATCCAAGGATGAATATAGTTGGCATATTCAAGAAAAAAACGAATTCCGTATCAATTACGTCGATTTGCCTTGACATTTAACCTACAGAAATTTTCTCCTTTAGGCGTAGAAAATCTTTGTGGTAAAAATGAGCATGTCAAATGATGTGAAATTGCACAAACATTTGGTACAATTTTGGTCACTTTTTGTGTTTCAATTATAATGTTATTTGGCCTTGATCTGTGACCTTTATCGTTGTCTCAAAATGAGCAAATCCCTTGAATTAAGTTAAAAACATCGTGAAATTGACCAGATTAATGACTTTGGATTAAATAAGGAGTTGAATTGAATGAGTGTATGGAGTTTTGAATGAAATTAAAGGTAGAAAGTACAATATCGCCTATTTCGTCCAAACTGGACGGAATAAGCGATGGGTTTTTGAAACCTACCCTCAAAAAAGTTTCCGTTCTTTCAAATTTCTTTCTCTTCACGTATCAATCAGGCGTTTTAAAATCTGCATCAGATAAACAATAATGAAATGATTGGATCGATTATAATGTTGATCTTTTTGGCCGATTCGAATTGATTTTAACGATTTCGGAGCGTTTTGATTGATTTGAGTGATTGTTTGGAATGGATGTTTGGAGGAAGCGATTTTGAATTGTATTGATCATCATGAGTGTCAATTTCAGGATCTTATTAACTGTACAGAGGATGATGAAGACCATTTTTGTCATATTACTTGGATAAAAGACTTAAACTCATGAACCCACCCCCCCCCCCAAAAAAAAAAAAAAAAAAAAGAAAAAAGAAAAAAAAAGCTAGTCTACATGTAATAGACGAATGAATAAAAGCATTTAAGGTTTGACCATCTCTCTTTGGGTGTCAATTGCCGCACATCTTAAGATGCAACAAAGTAAAGTTTTTGCATGTAATTTTGTTACACAAAAGTTCCATGTTTCGGTAATGGTGTCGCACTGAGTTAGAAAAAAGCAGATCTAAAATGAGTTGTAAATAACAGGTCTTAATTGGGAATGAATCAGCTCCGAAACGCTAAGCATACAAATGGGGTGAAGAAATTCAACATATTCTAAACCTTCTGCCTCGAATCTAAATTTTGACAACAGGGATTTAGATCCACGCTATATATCTGATTGTTTCGGTAGAATATGAGAAGACTTCGGAGAGAATTAGATACAAAAAAAGCTAACAAGGCAATACAATTTCCTCCCCAAACCAATTGTCCAGGGCCAACTACGTCTCTAATTAAATTTACTCTTTGTTGGATTATTCTGGCTTCATCTAGAATCAGAGTAAATCAATTGTTCATTGAGCAGATCTGTTTAACACACATTCCTGGTATGTAACTACATGCGAATATCTCAAACACGATTTATATTTTTCGACGGGTCGCGAACCTGGGCAATCTGCATGGAATGTACTTATTATAATATTCTCTATTGTTCTATTTTACTGTTTGAATGAGTGATGCAATATAAAAATCGGGAACCGTCGGCGAATCTACGGAATCGAAATCGAAAATGATTCGGGGGCTTCCATCAAAGCACGTCGTTTCGCACAAGGGTAACATGACGACAAAAGTACCACCGTTCCTGCTAAAGAGGATGTTGCGAAACTAAATATCAACGGAAAACTAAAATTTGGACATTATATGATTTGGCAACAAAACGCAGTGTTAAACTGCGTTTTGTCATCAAATTATAATATGCCAAAAAGATCACATTAAATGATTGGAACGCATTAAAGAAATCTGTCTTTCTTCAAAAGTGTCACTTTTGACTTTTTTCAACAAAAGTGCATTGCTTTTCATGTTCAAATTTGAACTACCAACCTTAAAAAGTCTGACTTGTGTTTATCCTTGCTCACGATAAAATAAAAGGAATGAAGAAGGACGGAATCCCAAATTCATTATTTTCCTTTCAGTGTGACCGATCAAAATAAGCTAAGTATGATAATATTCGATGGAAACTTTAGCTCATAATATAATAAATCGAGAAATACGAACAAACAAATAAAATAAAAATCTATCAGATAATAATTCTGGGATGAATCTGTCTGCAAAAGGGTCGTTCAGAGGAAATAAGCTAGCCAAAAACACTTTTAGTATACCCGCCAGGCAAGTTTCTCTTGGAATAAATACGGTCTTTAGTATGGCTTAATTTGTTTCCGACAGCAAATAAGCTTTATTTTGTTACTAGGATCTTTGCAACACTATATAGTATATATTACAGAGCTACAGATAGTGGGGGTATTTATGATTTTAGATCATTTTTTTCAATCTTTATTCTAAAAAAAACCTTTGTTGTTGGTACTCTCTGGAATCGTCTCGTGGAGACGATTCAAATGAGTACCACAACATAGGGTTTCATTGCGATATGAAGATTTTAGACTCACTCTACCAACTCTTATCTTAATCTCAGTATATATTCTCATTAAACGAGAAATACAGAGAATATAAGAAGATGTGACCCGTTTATTGAAAGGTGAAAGGCGAAAAGAGAACATCCTGGAATACGTAAAATAAATAAGAAATTAGCTCTAGTACAGGTATACCAGAGGTCGCAGCTCATAGATCTCTTATTAGAAAATTAGATTAATCCCTATTGAGTAAGAAAATAGCATTTCACACAGTCTGACAAGGAGCGACTCTTAATGCACTACTCAGATTGTCCATCTTCGTACAACAGGTCACAAATGCGTTTAATTAATTTCCTGAAATGTTTTGTTGACGTCGAAATTCCCCTTATACCCCGACACAGAAATTATTCTGTAGATTTTTCTCTTTTTTTTCTTTTTTCTTTCTTGCTTCCGTCCTTTCTTTCTTTTTTATTTATTTATTTGCTTGTGACCCGTCACTCGAAATTGCGCAGACTGACCAGGGCCGAAACTTTACGAACTTAGCTTCTTTTCTGAATCCTACCTTCCCATGAAATTAATTTTAAAATGCGACCTCTCGTTGGCCTGTTCAAGAACCAATCTCTTTAACAAATATTCATTTTACAAAGTTCCCAGGTGATCCCTTTTGCGTGACGGATCACGTTTATTTATTTATGAATTCATTTATTCATTTTTAATGATATAAAACAATAAGCAGAGATATATTCTTCATCCTTTTGATATGAGCCTATACATTTCATTTCCAACAAGTTCAAATGAGAACCATGTAAAGATTCTGGTCAGCCTGTGCATCTGCACAGTCTGAAAAGTCTTTACGTTGCCCTATTTAGATAGAGATAAGGTAGGTAAGTAGGCAGTCAGGCTTTATTTAATCATTAATTGTGTTAGTTTGGACTGCTTACTGTAGGCCCTTCATGCACAGGAAAATTTGTCGGAAATATCACGCATGGGCTAATTTTGAGACTTTGACAACACAAGTAGTCCTAGGCAATTTGAAAGAAATCCTTACCTGGCAGACCTTTTTAGCCGGTATATTGTAAAAATGTTCTAGCGATGATATACGCAGCTTAATATTTTAATTCGGTTGGCTATTTTTCATGACTTACAATATTAAATTAGGAAAAAATACTTTGCGGACAATTAATTTGAGCAATAATTTGTCTTCTCACACTGACCCTCTTCAGCCTTTACGTTATCTAAATGTTTACATTTTTTCATTGCAAAGATTGTAATGCATGTAGCTGAATATTGAATCAAGAAAGAAATTGACGTTGTTTATATGTTCCAAATTTGACATTTGTGGAAAAAATGCTTAAATGCTAAAGTAACAATTACCGACATATTATATCATTTAACAGAATATACTTAGTCAAAAAAGTTTAGCAATACTTGATTTTTTTTTTTTTGTTTTTTTTTTTTTTTTTTTTTTGCTAAATTTTTTTCTGTAGCAGAAATATTGTGGTCAAATGAAGCAAAACATTGACTTCAATCTTTAAGCAATAGATTCATGCTTTTCTTTTGTTCCAATAGTGACTCTACCAAACATAGCCAAAACGGCGGGAGGGGCAGTCATTTTTTGTCCAGATTTCGATTTTGCAATTTGATATCACGCAGCCCGGAGCGACAAGAATTTTTGCAAATGTTATCTTTCGTCATTGGCTCTCTTTCATACCAAAACGAATTTTCTGCATGTAAACATGTGGATTACGTTACGTCATTAACGTCTACCGACAATCTGAAGCTATAGCTGTCGTGGCAGATTTCAAGTGATCAGGTCAAATTGAAGTGATTATGGGAAGGTTCGTGAGCCAATTTTCTCGTCTTTTTCGACACTAACGTCATAGACAATTGACAATAATAAATGCCGTTATGTGGTCATCCTCCGTTTATGACCCTGTTAATGTTATGGTCGATGATTTGATCGGCTTTCTTTGAAATGAGTTAGTACTCATTCAACGTGATGAAAAGCAAAAATTGCAGACTGACTTTAGCATGTAAATTTGAACTACCGACGTAAAACGCTTGAAAATACACGGTACGCCTTAAGTGACATTTTTAATTCGGATAACCAGTCGATAAGCTCATCGCTCGGGAACCAACTCATTTAATTGATATTTCCACATACTTTTTTCAAAATTCAACTAAAAGTGTTGCAAAACTATTTTGACTATGTATATACATGTATATATTACATTTAACATCGTTTGTTATTCATTCCTAAGATAGCATTTTTTTATATATTTTTTTTATATTTTTTTACTCAAGGATAACCCGATAAAGAGTGGAATAACTCTTATTTCCATCGTGGTCATAACTTAATCCAGATCTTATCCTGCACATAGAGAGAGAGAGGCTATGATTTCTAACCACTGCTTCCCATTTCTACAGCGCGGTAGACTGGGGCTCTGTCTGTAAAATGTCCTGTTAAAATAAACTACCCGCCTCTGATGGGGCTAGAACCCGCAACCACCAGGTTACGAGTCAAGCGAGCTAACCACTCGGCCAACGAGCCAGCACATGTAAATCCGAGTAAGAATAATTAGATTTTTATTAATCTAAATTGTTTGGGTAAGATTCGAAATTATTTGTCCAGTAGTCTGCAGCATAATTATATACGAGTTTAACCCTACACTATGTAGAAAACAAGGTCTAGGCTAGTGCTTTCTGAACTTTGATGTTTAATTTTTATTACAAACATGGTGACAGCATCTGAAAAAATAAAATCAAAGATAATCGGCCTTGTTTCAAGGGACCATTTGTACAGCGCAAATAAGTATCGAATTAGTTCATACTCGGAGCGGTGGCTAAGCAATGTAACCTTGAAATACTATTACAACTATTGGTAAACGTTCGGAATCTAGAATGAGTGTTCTACCTTCCTGCCCAATGTCTGCTAGATCAAATGCCCTTCTAGCATTGCTGAATGCAATTTGTTCAAAAACGCTTTTGCAATCTCTTTGTCTTCCCTGTATGTCGATGTGCACCTGTCTACCATATATTTTAACCTTTCTTATAAACCAATCGAAAAATATGACGAAACATCTTTTTCCTAAAATAAAATAAATAAATGAAAATGAACCCTTCTTTATGGACGTGTCTTGGATAATATTTTTCATTTTTTTGCGCTGATATGTTTGTATGTTGTTTTTTGTTTGTTTGTTTGAATGGTGTTTAACGCTTTGGAAAGAACGCCCTATAGACTATGGGCTACTGGGACCCCTGTTCCCCCCCCCCCCCCCCCAGGGGGAATTTTGTACACTATGATTTTCTGAAAGGTACATGTTTAAGCAACATTTTAAGACATGTTAGCACTCTGGCGAGTGGGGCTTTTGTAAGATACGTTACTTTGAAATCACCCACCCTAGATCCTTATTAAATGCTACATTTTGCTCCAATGTTGTGAAATTCTTTGGGCAAATTGCGATTTTTAGTACTATCTCATACATGATTCTTGAGTATGGGTGATAAAACATCCACAGAATCCCGTATGATTCAAGGAAAAAGGTGAAATATACGTTACAATTACAAAATTGTTTCTCAATATTCGCCTATATAAAGATGTTGGCATTTGGGCGCCAAAAATATTCAAAATCAACACTTATTGGCAAAATTCACAAGATAATATGATGAATTCATATTTATTTAGTTTATATAGGCCTGCATATTACTTGTTTTATACGTACTAATGAAAAGATTTGAGCACATGTCATTTCAAGCCCTTAATACAATGTAATTTCATATGACGTTCATAAGCAGAAATGAGAATGGCAGGTGCAATTTACTACTCTAATCATGCAAAATTAAACAAGAACATCATTTATAACTGATGTTCTTATAACAAAAATGCTTTATGTCTCTAAAGGAATGTTGTAACATACGTTACCTGAAAATATTTTACCAAAACCCGTTTAAAACGCTTTATTTCTTATAAATAAGGATTAAAATTCTTTGAATTTATAGCTCTCAGTTCTGTTTCTTAGAAAATGCATCGGAACTGAATACAAATGCGTGACCAACAAAAGATCAAAGATCCCGTAGCACTTATGGTATTAAAATTTAGACCTTAATTGAGAAGTCAATGTTATATCTTTGAACATCCAAGAAGGAAATTCTTATTAAATGCTACTTTTAACATGTTGTCTTTTAATGTAAAGTGATAAATCACAGAAATTGAAGTTAGTATCATTTGTAGTATCCCATCCGGGATCCCACAAGGTTAAAAATGTGATAACAAGATTTGAGATCATAATTTTGAAATAGCCAAATCATTAATACATGTATACCCAATTGCTGAAATCAAAATACCTACACCCTTCTAAATCAGCTCAGATCTTGATAATCATTTTACATTAGAAATTACAAACATCTTGAAATATTCAATACAAATACTGGATTTTTGATAGATATGGATATGCACTTTGTGTTGTACTATACCCATTGTTTAATTTCATCATAGGGAAATATCTGTTCAGTGCAATTACGTATCTATCAATCACACAATGCAGCATTACAGCTAAAATAATTCAATTAATTGAAACTTTTTTCAAAATAACTTAGTCACTTAAGCATGTATATCATTTATCTCTAATTTCGTGCATGGTTTTATTCGATGCCTATAGATGTTTTGAAACAGAATACCGATGGTCATAATCTAGTAACGTATGTTACCATTTGTATGAAACAAGTCACAATTATCTTAAATGCACTTCAGTGTCAATACTGTAGCCATTTAAATCAAAATTATTGTTTCTCTTTGATTAAGATGGATATTTTGGTTTTATTGCATGTTTTTCAAATTGTTTGTTTTGAATGTTGGCCAAGTGGTTAGAATAAAACTTAATGGTTAGTAGAAGAGTCTTGTACTTGTGCACATGAGAAAATATGAGAGTTATGCCAAAGAACCATGAGTATATTAATTAGAATGGGCATTTTTCAATTCTTTTCTCTACTTTAACACAAACTGCATGTACATGTATATTGAAAGTCAGCCAGCAATATCAAACAGGAATGCAAATAGAATGTTAAATCACCAGCCATGTACACATTTACACCTATAAAGCTCTTATAAGCATGCGACTTATAGACCCATCATGCAATTTCTTATTTTTATGAATCAAGTCTTTGGTTGTATTTGAATGAGGGCTTGATATTGATAAAATTCTATTACTTAAGCAATTTATCATTATTCATTTAATGTTTCAGAAGGCTAGATATAAAAGAAGTTATAATTCTATCTAAGATATGTTTCTTTCTGCATAAAAAGTACTTGTAGTTTGTATCTAGTTCAAAGTTAAAGCATTTTTTAAGTTACTTTGTTCTACTAAAATCTTTACTTTTGTTAGAACTAATCATGTTCAAGAGCATAACAATTGGTGTGCATCTAATTGTCCTTTGGAAGCAGCAATTATGTTTTATTTTCTAAAAAAGGGTCTTTTAAATGTAACATATATTACTCACTTTGATAGCTAAAGCAAAATGTATATGGCAATGTTCTATTCATTTGAATATAATATGGTCATACTCATGTAAATTTTCAGTATTGATCTGAATTGCACAGTTTTTTGGCAAAACTAGGATTGCATGCAATGTACTTTTGCATTCAATTGGAAACAATAGAGAGCTAAAATGCTTCAAAGAATTTCCAGGCCATTTTAACAGTATAACACTCTTATTAAGGTGGCTTATCCACCTAACCATGAATTCCTTGTATTTATCGTACACATTATTTCATTCATCACATCATCCTTTTAAAGCTTCTAGCTGCTTATACATCGAAGATGAATGATATCAACTCGTTTGTACTGGCTGATGAAACCTTGTACCTATGATATGGAGTCAACTGCGCTACCAAATCCAATGTGCTACCTTCTGGGCTACGGTCATGACCAACTCTAAGAAATATTTTTAACTTTTCTGTACTAAATTGATGGAAATATTGCTGAAAAAATATTGTAGGAACCGCTTTTTTCATGTATTTGGTCATCATTTTTCACAATAAAAATTGTCTCTTATCATCAGAAGTAACATATATAACTTGTTTTTTTATTCTAAAAATGTGAAAAAAGTCTCAAACATAGAAGAAACCATAAGCTGCCTCAACAGTTTGTTTGGAAGCTGCCTCAACATTGAATTGGGTGCATTTCCATAAACTATGATAGCGGCTTAATAATAATTATACCTATAAATAAATGGTAACGTATTTTGCATGCTTTTAAAACCACAATGAGTCTTGAGATGAATAAAATCTATATTGATACCTTAAAAATTCTTTAAACAGTTGTGGTTTAAAGTTGATTAAGACAATGAGGGATTTTACAATAATTGCAATCAGATGAGATATAAATAAGCCTATGGTAATTGATGGGTAAATTGGTTACTTTAGAGTAACGTATTTTGCAAAAAGCTTGATTGGCAGATGCATGAAAACAATATAAAATCTCCCAAAGAACAGAAGCTTATAGAAAAACACAGTAAACAAAACATTCAGTAGAGCATTGATGAATATAACATTTCTTTTGAATACATCAAATTGAAATTTAAATGTAACGTATTTTACTCCCATGCATTGCTTGTAAGGGCTATATTTTTCAAGTCATAATGTAAATGAGCTTAAACTATCTCCAGAATCACAAATATCATTAACAAAACACAAAATATCATTTAATATTTACTAAACTACAGGTAATTTCTATAACAAGGCAAACAACTGAAATTGTTTTATAAAAATTGTATGGGTCGGTTTCTTTAAAGTAACGTATCTCACATTTGCCCCAGTGGCCCGACTGCTAACAAGTTTCAAAATGCTCAACATTGCATAGGCTTTTAGAAAAGCAATGTAAACAATCTTCCCAATGGGGCAGCTATGGAAAAATCTTTCCTATCTATGTGCCTTTCTTTGAAATTCAAAAGTAACGTATTTTACTTCCATATCATGCCTTCAATGGGGATTTATTTACAAAGCATTAGTATGAATTTGCTCTACATACATTCGGCAACATAAATTTTGGTATTAAAAGATCACTTCTGGTCATTTTGACTCATTTTTTCACTGTACAAACCTAAAATCTTGTCTTGAAAATTTGATAGGTAATTCACTTTGAGGTAACGTATCTCACTTACGCCCCACATGTCAGAGTGCTAACAAGTCTCAAAATGTTCTATATACCATGGACTATCAAACAGGCAATGTTAACAAAATTCCCAGTGAGGCAGGGATAGACAATTAATTTCTATATTCATAGATTTCTTTGAAATTTAAGGGTAACGTATTTTACTGCAATATCACGACTCTTAAGATGACTAGATTTTTCAAAAAATTCCATGAATAGACCCTACAGTTAATCAGTAACACAAATTTATGTATAAGAAGTCAACTTTTTGTCATTTTAACTTCAATTTTTTGGGTAATCTTTTATATTTCATTTTCAAAATTTTGAGGGGTGTGCTACTTTAAAGTAACGTATCTTACAAAAGCCCCACTCGCCAGAGTGCTAACATGTCTCAAAATATTCTACATACCATGGACTTTCAGAAAAATATGGTCCACAAAATTCCCCCTGGGGGGGGGGGGGGGGGGGGAACAAAACCCATTCTGGCTCATGGACTATAATTGTTGTAACAGTGTATCACAAATTCGCGAACTTCCGAAGAGTTTGTTCAGTTTGTAATAAAGGACTCCGACAATGGATATCTCCCAAGTGGTAGCAAGTGTTGCCACTGGATCATCTTTTTTCCCGTCCAAGCGTATAAATTTCTTTATAATATGACCTACGCCGCGGGAGTGAAATAACCCCGTTAAATATTTTTGATATTACACGGGTGTAATTACACTAGTGGAATAACTATGCAAAAGAGCTAAAAACGGATCATATCAACGTTATATTTTTTCTATGTGAAAATGACGTCACAACGGATTCGATTACATCATTTCGTACACGGCATTATGTGTTTCGCGGAATAACCTGAATCAATAAGTATCGAAATTTCCTCGTTTTATCACAAAAATTAACGTCAAATTATGAATAGAATATCAAATTTGGGCTCATTGAATATCGAATTTATTAAACTCGTCATCTTAAACAGATAAAAACTCGGCGCAGCCTCGTTTTTATCTGTTTAAAGTGACTCGTTTAATAATTTCGGTATTCAATGACCACTCATTAAATATCCCATATTTCTTTGAAATGAAGAAGAAAGCCTTTAGTTGAACGATTCTTTTTATAAAAGTATAACCTTTTGCAAGAAGTGGCATGTTACTGGTTTTTATACACTATACAACTCCATAGATCTGGCGTTCTTGGATTAAAGCACACTATCATTTGATGTAAGTTAACAACGTCGTGAAATTGAAAACGTGAATGATACTGGATCAATTTTGGAATGAAATTAAATGAGTGCGTTGAGTGAGTTTTGGTTGAAATAATAGGAAGGTAATCCAATATTGCTAATTTTGTTCAGGATGAACAAAATTAGCAATATTTTATTACCCCCTTTAATTAAATACAAATACAATATCTATAAATGACTTCCTATTTCTCAGAGTAGCAATCAGTCGCTTGCAATTTCATATATGTTAGAGAAATCGTGTTTTTTACTAGCTATATTTTTATTTTGAACGTAGTTGTAGATCTTATCTTTTTAGGTGAATTAGGAGCGTTTTTGAATGGTTTTACTGAGTGTTTGGAATGAATATATAAAGCACTGAGTGAACGATTTAGAATGGTTTAGATTGAGATAAATGTCAATTTCGCAATGTAGTTCACTGTAACATTGTAATAAAAAAGTCCTGCAACATTAAAACTTCAGCAGCAAGTGGCATGAATTTCTGAAATGCCATCTATTAACTGAATACAATTGTCAACCTTTAAGGACGGCAGAGTGTTAATTTGTCTTCGCGGACGAGTAAATCAAATTACCACAATGTCATTCTAATCACGCGTCAGGATAACCCCTGATGGCGTTTTTTTCGGAAGGAAAAAGATCCCAGTGCTAATGTCTATCTATTGATCTGTAAAGAACGATTTACTAAGTTACAATTCCTAATCGGGAATTTGTATTGTCTATGTAAATATTCCAAGATTGCATTATATTGAATAGAACCGTCGGGATAGAAATATCTGTATCAAAACGATTTTTTAAAATATATACAGTCTACCTTTATCGAATACGACCTACATTAACTGACCGTTTTAATGAATGAATAAATGAAAAATGAATAAAACAAAATAGAAAAGAATTGATATATAACGCATTTGATGGACTCTTCTTAAGAATTCGTTTTTAAAGGAGATGGGTGCATCGATGTTGTTTTGTGGGTGGTTATGTCTTGTAGGCCTATTTAATTTTAATTATCCACCCTTCCTTCTTGTAAAGGAGACAAATTGATTACAAATGCATTTTTGAGATATTTTGGGGGCACTTTAATAATTGATTGAATTGAGTTGATTGAGTTTTACGCCACTTTCAACATTATTTCAGTTATATCGCGGCGGCTGGAGCACCTAACAATGGCTTCCTGGTATTTCTTTCACCAGTACAACCACTACATCCTTTCCTAGCCTCAAGCTACTACCTCACATAAGTCTACGATTATCAACCCATTAGTGAGTGACAAATAGTCAGAAAGAATGAGTGCCGCCGTCGGGGATCGAACCAGAGACCTCTATATTGACAGTCCGACGCGCTACGAAGTGTGCTATGTTGGGGCACTTTAATGATGGAGAATATGAATTCTAACTTTCAAGCGAAACACTTCATACATGTAGCCGAGATATAGCCAGAGTGAAAGTTTTTCTAATCGCAAACGTCTTCACCTAAACAGAGCAACAGATAGAGGGGATAATCTGGATGTCAACTACACTTTTACAAATCCTTTATTTTGGGACCTCATTGGAATCGTCTTGTAAAGACGATTCAAATGAGCACCCACAATAAAGGGTTTCAATAAGAAATGAAGTCTTTTGACTAGAAATACCCCCTCTTCCTGTACCTCTGCTTAGACTTACAAACAGGGCTTTTTATCTAGAATTTGGGAAGAGGCTTTAGCCTGTACATTTTGGGAAATTTCAGCGCAGTTTTCAGAAGAATAGGGAAACATAAGATTGATAAAATAAAGTATTAAAAGTACAATAAATGCATCGTTTTGCAAAATTTCATGATATACAACTCTTTTTTTGGTCTTATCAGTCATAAAACGTATGTAAATATGAAAGAAAATCAATTTTGAACAAACAAAAAAAAAATATCATGCGAAAATTATCTCTCATTTTGGGATTTTTTTTTTTATTTATTTATTTATTATTTTTTCCACAAATGGGATAAATAGAGCCTTTTTTAAGAAGTAGGCTTTTATAAGTCTCTGTTTAAGGACGGAAAAAAGCCCTGGCAAATATGACGAGATGTACGTGAAAAAAAACTCGTTTTTTGGACGTAAACAACCCAGCTATAAATATAATGAATGGATATGAAGCGACCCTATTTGAATATTCATTTATAAAAAATGACTCCATCTAAGAGACATTTTTTATTTTTGAAATGCAAATTCGTGTTTTGAATAATTCTACGTTTTGAATAATCCCCCGTACTGAAAACACGATTTGTTATTTCTGAATTCATCTAGGATCTAGATTTCTATCAGCGAATAGCAAATATGTGTCTTGAATAAATATAGAAAGCATTGCAGTAGCTTTTCCTATATGTGGGTTATGTTTTATCTTCCTAATTAAATCGTTCATTCGCAAAATGGGGGAAGGAAATGTTCGTATCAGAGGAAATATTAAAGCGAAAGAATTTTTGAGGTTTATTCCTGCCGATAGGAGAGATGCACGCATTTTTATAAACGTAACTACGACAAGAATGGCGTTTACACTGACTAAATGATAAATTCGAAAACATGAAACTATTTGCTTTATTAAACCACATGAAATAAGAAAGCTTATAAGCGTTGTATGAACAAACGTGAAAATAAATTCAATTGATTCGGATCTGATATAAGGAAAATCTCAAGTAAAAGACGACATTTCAAAAAATGAATGAGTTTAAAAGTTCTTACATGTAATATACAACATATAACCTTAATGTTTAGAACCATGAAAGCACTACGAAATGCGTTTACGAGGAGTACAGTTAACAACATTGTAAAATTGACAAGGTGAATGATTCAGGAATGATTTTGGAATGAAAATGAATGAGTATGTGGAGCGAGTTTTGAGTGAATTTAATTGGAGGTAATCCTATATCGCAAATTTTGTTCAGGATGAACAAAATTAGCGATATTGATTACCTCCTTTTAATAAAAATGCATTCAAGTTCTATACATAGCTTCCTATTTCTTCAAGAACCTATGAGACGCTAGTAAGTAGAATTATGTCAGTGAAATCGCGATTTTTCTCTATCAAAATTTATTTTGAATGACATTTTTTATTCTATATTTTTCAATGGGTTTGAGCGTTTTTTATTGATTTGAGTGAGTGTTTGGAATGAATGATTGGAGCGCTGAGCGAGCGATTTAGAATGGTTTTGATTGAGATGAATGTTAATTTCACGATGTTTTTAACTGTAGCCATGCAAAGAAGATGCAATCGAAGATGGTGCTGTCCAAAGCTAAAGATATAGGGGTTTATTTCAATTTCAAAATGGAAAAAAAAAGTTTTAACAATAAATAAGTTCGTACGTCGTTGGTGCTCATTTAAATCGTCTTAATCAGACGATTCCAAAGCGTACCTCTAACATAGGTTTGAATGAAATAACAGTTTTAGATATTCGACACTCTCCTTTATCTGGAGTCTAGGCGTACTATAGAGTGATAGGTCACTTAAATATACAAGCAGAAGACGGCGTGATTCGACATTCACCCGTCAAAATAAACGTGATTAACTTGCTTCTGAATGATTGCATCAAATGATTGTCAGTGTTAACATGGTCTTAATCAGAATCCAATTCATTCTTCAGTCAGAGAAATTAGGTTATTCTCTGTTTTTCTTGTGTGATTTCTTTTATTAAAGCAACGCGACAGACTATGTCAAGCTTTGTGGAAAAGTCTTGCATAAAAATCATACAGGCACATTTATAAATTATTTAAAATTCACAAAGCATTTTTCATATTTTTTTCTATGTAATTGTGATTCGTTAATTGGATATTTACCCCTTTATTTTGAACTGTAAAACTAAGCAATTCATACGCGGACAAAGGCCTGGGATCCAATGGGCCTGTTTTACTAAACATCTTACGATCATTTATGCGCGAGTTAAAACTGAAAGTTGCTTCTACAGTAGTTATTATTGACGGAATTCCGCAATGCTTCATCTCATTGGAATCGTCGTCTAAAGACGATTTTAATGCGATATCGCTTTTGATTTTGACTTACGATTATTTTTTTTCGGTTTTGTAAAACGGGACCTTGGGTCCGAATAGTGAAATCCCCTTTCGTATCTTAAAAAAACGTAAGGCTATCACCTATGTGAAAACTAAAAAAAACTTTTATCATGCCGTACACCCTGAAAATACTAAGAAGATTTTGTATTTGATGTTGGGCAGAATATATTTCAAAAGGAAAATTATTGTTAAGTTGCTAAAACAATATAATTATTTGATGAGTAAAAAAACGTGATAAAAAAGGGTATTTGGTTTATTACAGCTAATATATATTTTTTCTTCTTTACTTGTCTGTTATGCAAAGTTGCATAATAACTGATATCACAGTGCAGTTTTACGTTGTTAAAAAATACCTAAGAAAGGAAATCTTAGATACTATTATTTTCTTACTTTCATTCAATTTATAATCATCTCTCTGACACCAATATTTTCTATTCTGTTTAAAGCAGTGAAGTTTTTTTTTCTCCTGTGTTTAATTATAAGGAAACTATAAATAGGTTAAAGATTTCAAGAAAAAAATCGAGGGGGAAAATTTGTCTTGGTGAATTATTTCTTTTCCCTGATTCTAGGACGACATCGTCAATTATGTGACATTTGAAAAGATTCAAGCAGCTTAATTTCCTCTGTAAAATTCCGCTCTCAACATGCATTACACGCTGAATATTTCACACTTGCACGAACATGCCTCTTTGAAAGGTGCCAGAATCGATTCCAATTACAAAGATGTTTCTAAATATGATAACAGCATAGCGACTTTCTTTTATTCTCTCATTCACATCTTGATATGGACAGTAGCAGAAAGACAGTTCTACAAGTAATATGAAATGTGAACAAAATAGCGAAAGAAGGATCAAAATGGACGAATAGTAACATAGGCGTATCTAGGACTTTGAAATTTAAACGCACTCAGAAGGCGACAACTGAAGAATATATAGGATAAAGGCGATATAAGGACTATGACAATAGATGAATGCAACTGCTCCCTTTTTATGTTTTGGGAGTTGGTGAATAATCAAAACATCGTAACTACAGCTTGAATAAGCTGTAGTTTCGATGTAATGATCATTCATCCGCGATATTTTTCAACAGAGGATTATTTTTTGACGCACTTGCTTAAATTGCGTAAAGAGAGTTACGCCCTTTGTAAAACAAACATATGCTGGAATGGGGTACAGACTGCCATATGCAACTTCTTTGATTAATTCGGATAATACTATTTATGATCGAGTCTACAACTTATTAAAACAAATTCAAGCTTAAAGTCAAACCTTAAAAATCTAAACTTAGAGCAACAAAAATATTAGAAAACGCTGAGTTAACTTCATATTCACAACGAAACTATGGACAAGACGACTGCAATGAGTTTCAAGAAAGGGTTGTTTGTGTAGAACTGTTAAACTATATATATCTAAAACAACCCCTATATCTCAAGATGTGAAGTGCGTAGGAAAATCGGTTCCTAGTCTTGTAAAAAATATCTAGGGTGCCAACAACCGAGACTTGTGTTCAGGATGACAAACCGGTTCTAACTGTTTAAAAATATCATGCACCACTTTGCACGTGCACTAGCGTTCAACATGGGGTAAAATTGTAATCAGTTTTGTCATTCCGAACGCAGGGCAGAACTGTGAGATATTTAAACAAGATTTAAAATGAGATTCGTTGACACAATATGTGCCACAACACCAGCTTTCTGTGTTAAAGTACAATATGGACAATGGTGACAATATACTCGTGGTCACATGAATAAGAAGATCCTGAGAAAGTTTCATCAAAAAACATATATTACTGTAGAATGTTTTGCATTTAAAGAATTCTAAAGAACTGACACTATTTCCTTGATAGAGCAAAATATTGGCAAACATTGATATATTTACCTTATAAGAATCATATTATAACATTCTAGGTAAATATACTAATAAATGTAGAAGATACATGACATGACACATATTATCACTCAATGTAATATGCACATCGTCACATGATACGGGAATATTATGCGAAGGTTACACGCAAACCTGTGCAAAAATGGAGGTGAGACAATGTTACAAGAAAAGTTACGTTAAGACCCCTTTTAATTGACCCAACATAATGTCATCAAAATGCAACGATAAGCCCAATGTTAAATTATGTGGGACATTCTGTGAAAGTTTCACTAAAAAAGCCGCACACCAACGTACGAACATGGAGAGAAAATGACGCCTATATACAGCGGGTCAATGTTTGAAAACGTGGCAAATGCATTTATATAAATCTACCTATTTGATACATACATTGACATTACTAGAAAATACCTGCCTTTTGACATCCCTACCTACTGCCTTTGAAATAGCAAGTAACAGCTATCCCTTTTTATTATACAGCGATAGCTGTTCTACTTCATAACTTTATACCTGCCGCCGTCATAGCGTAGTGGTAGCGCGTGGGACATTAAAAAGGTACCGGGTTCGATTCCCGACGGCGGCATTCATTCTTTCAAACTATTTGTCTTCAACCAATGAGTTGAAAATCGTAGACCTTTGTGGAATAGCAGCTGGAAGATAGGAAAGGAAATACCATATCAAATGTCAAAATACCAAAACATTGAACAAAAATCAAGGTAAAAATTCATTCACCAAAATGATATTTTAAACGCTTACCTAAATTGGTGAATCAAAGCAAAATAAATCCAATTAGGAACAACAAGCGTCCGGAGCATAGTCGTTTCCGGGTTCCTTCTAACAAGCATCACTTTTATCTATAAATTGGATATTTTCGACGGGAAGTAGACGTTTACTTAATTCTCTCTATTCAGTGATATTAATGCTCTCTGCCGAATAGTATAGCGACGGAATACTGGCAAAGATGTCGAGCTCTATCGTCTCGGTTATCATGCAAGATTTAATCAATAGACGCTCGTGGTGCCGGACTATAGCCTGGGGTAGAGCAACAAATTAAAAATGAGGGTATTCTTAATGTCAAATTGAAAAAAAAAAATCTTTGACAATTTAGACATTCATCACACAATGTTGGTGCAAATATCTTCTTAATTGGGTGATTAAAATGATATCAAATTACAAATGAACTATAAAATCAAAACTATTTAGACTTTTTTGATCGCAGGTATGAGTCGGCGGCCGAAAAAAATCAAATAAGGTATTTTTTGAAGTGCATTTTTCTAAAATTGCAACAGATTGTGCATGAAAAATGTTTCGTGGGGGGGGGGGGGGGGGGCTGATACCATAAAAAGGCACTATTTATATATACTACTCCAAAGTTATAAATACTCCGATCGGCATACGCACAGCACACGTTCTTCAAAAATGGAAATAAGAGCTGAAATCTGAATAAATGGATGCATGCATCAGTCTTACAAATCATTTCAAAACGATTTTATTTAAATTGTTCAGATTGGCCGTAATGTTATACATTTTTTTTCACTGGGATGAAACTCAAAATTTACAAAACGCAAAGCATCAAGTGCAACCTCTGATTATACCGATAGAGAGACTTTTTGGGGGGTTTCACGCCGCTTTCAAAAATTGTTCAGTTATATCGCGGCTGAAGCACCTAACAATTGATTTCTTGTATTTCACACCAATACTACCATTACATTCTTTCCTCAAGCTGCTATCCCACATAGGTCTACGATTATCGACCCATTTGTGGGAGACAAATATTCGGAAAGAATGAATGCCGCCGTCGGTGATCGAATCCGGGGCCTCTAGATTGACAATCCGACGCGCTACTTACTGCGCCATCACGGCTGTCACCTTGACAGAATAATGTTCGAGAGAACCGGTTATGGATTTAATTTGCCCCTTTCCCCGATTTTGTGAGGAATTCCTGCGAATCTTCCGGATCCCCAATCACTGAAACATTAATGAAGCGTTATAGACACCTGAATTTTAGGGCGATTGCCGTCTTTTTGATAGTTTTTGGTCATTTCTCCTATAGCAATTTATCACACTAGCACAACATAAATACCACATCCGATTCTTCTGCTACTCAGCCAACTAAGTTATTTTACTATTATTGGGAGGTAAATGAACATTTTTATTAACTGAAAATATTGCCCGCGATCAGGGTAGACCTGCTTAGGTCATCTTCGCAATTTAATGCACTACAAAATTCCGTCTAGCACCTGTCTGCATATACTTAAGTGTGGCTATAGTCTTGAAGTTTTCTTTACTTTTACAAAAAGAGCCATCCCCCGCCATGAAAGCTTGAAAGTAAACTGAAGCCTAAAAGATTAAGGATTCCTTTGTTCTTCAAGAGATATACCCCTACAAAATCTAAGTCTTTACAATAAAAAAAGGAAAAATAACTGGAAAATTATGCAAGCAAGAGTTATAGTAATTGTGCACTGCACTTCTCTTCAATAAGAACTATCCACCTATGAAGTTTCAAGTTAATAACTATTATACTTTAAGAGATATGCCCCGAACAAAGAGTAAGAGTTTAAAATAACAAAGGGCAATGACTCCAAAATTATGCAAGCAAGAGTTGTAGTTCTTGTGCACTGCACTTCTCCTCCATGAGAACTATCCACCTATAAAGTTTCAATTGAAATCAAGTTAACCTTCAAATGTATGCTCCGCACAAAATCTAAGTATTTAAAATAACAAAGGGCAATAACTCCAAAATTATGCAAGCAAGAGTTGTAGTTCTTATGCACTGCACTTCTCCTTCAAGAGATCTATCCACCTCAAAAGTTTCAAGCTGATAGCTATACTTTATGCGATATGATCCGGAAATGTTTAGTCACGGAATGACGGAACGACGGAATGACAGAATGACGTACGGAGACCTTTACTATATCCCCTTCGCCAAAAACGGCGGAGGATAAAAATTCATTGTGTAAGTAAGTAGAAGGTGTGTCGTAATACAATCTGTATTCGCTGTTGCATTTCATCTTGTTTCCGTGAAACAGAACCCTTCCACGGAGGTGCATAAGTAAGACGAGCTACCGAGGATAAGATTAAAAAACCCTGATTTGTCTTCAATTTTCTATTTTTTAGTTTCGTTTTGCGCGTTTTTATTTATTTTTTTTCCAATTAGAGACCATATCACAAGCAAACGTTCTTACTTCTGTTGACGTAAATTGAAAACTGTTCATGAACGATTTTGCTTATGTTATTTCGACTACTGCCCAATTTATATTTCAGAAGAAAGGTTTATTGTCAGCAAAACTAAATTGACGTCATTTTTATCGACATCACAGAGATAACTTGTCATTATAACCTTTACCAATGATACCCTTTTATAATAAGACGTCGCGCACGGTAATGCTTAACATTTGAAATTGCACGTCTCCCGTTAAGTTCCATCTGCCATTTTTTCCAAACCTGTTGGTCAATTTCTATGTTCTTTTTACCAAATGAACCATAAGAAAACTGTGCAGTTGCAGATTTGTGATTCTAGTTCGATGAAACAAGCACAAGAAAAATCAAAGTACTGAAAGTACTGATAAGTTGGAATGCATTCAAGAGACTATGACATCAAGCCACTAACGAAGCTGACGCCTCCCGCCCAGGTGATCACATAATACGTCCTTACTTTTGACAAAAAATTCACCAAACCGCGTTGAAATATGCGCTAGGTCAGATGACTAGGAACATTTTGTAAAAGTTTCATCCAAATCGGTCCATAAATGGAGAAGGAGTTGCGTTCACAAGATTTTTCAAATGAAGGCCTCTTTTTCCATGACACGGCTAATATACACCAAACCGTCACAATAGGCACTAGGTCAGGTGACTAGGAACTTTATGTGAAAGTTTCATCCAAATCGGTCCATAAATGAGGGAGAAGTTGTGTTAACAAGATTTTTTTTTTACATGAATGCTCTTTTCCATGACGCGGCTGAAATTCACCAAACCGTGATGTTATGCGCAAGGTCAAGTGATTAGGAACATTCTGTGAAAGTTTCATCCAAACCCAACCAGAAAATTTGGAGGAGTTGTGCTCAAAAGAAAAGTAGACGTACGTACGGAAGGGCGGACAGACGGAGAAGATGACGCCAATATACGACCGCCTCCAGCTGCGTATAAAAATGAAATCCGAATAAATACTATGTTTCCACTTTCAAAATTCAAGACTAGCCTTTAGGTAACGCAAATTTATGCGTAAATTAAACGAAACATCTTTTTTGAAAGTCAAAACTGTTTCTTGAAAGCCAATTTCAATCGTACGATTGCGATACGATCAAATTTTGGTCGTAGGATCTTTCTTGAACGTGCCCCCTGAAGGCAAAACACGTGGGGTTGGTAAACTCGTTCAGATATTTGATAAAAACAAAGGCTGTAGTTAACTTGTGAAAATCTTCAATGACATTTAAAGGATTGCGCACGTGCGTATTTTTGCACAAGTGAATTTATGTCTAAGCAATTTTAAAGAAAAAGGACAAAAGCAGAAAGAGAAGATAAATGTTTGCCTAAAGACCCGCAATTTAGAGTGAGTGATCAAAGGTAAATTTTGTCTAAACATGTATAGACAAAATTGACCTTTGATCTATCACTTAAACTTGTGGATCTATACCTTCATCGATCCTTGCTGCGTCCACCATCAAGTGAAATTGTCGCTCGATTTGGAAATGGGTTTCTATTTTTTCAAAAGAAGTAATAAAAAGGTAATATTTGCTGGATCGGGTTGTTAATACAAATAAATAATCTGCAGATTTTCCGCGTTTCTAATAATGGTTTACGAAACAATTAGACAAAAAAAATGAACTACGGTATTTTGTTGAAGTGTGTAAAAAGTTCGTTCAGAAAGAGAAACTAGACAAGCTGTAACATAATTCTACAAAAAAAACAGGTCGCGACGTTACCAAATAAGCAGATCACGTGATTGGCTTGTGCTATTGCCACAATTCTACGAAAAACAGGTCGCGTATTACCAAATAAGCAGATCACGTGATTGGACAGTGCTGTTGTCAATAGCTTACTTTATTGGACTCGATTTATCACATGATTTCCAAATATAGTAATGCAAACATTTGCTACTAGTAAATTCGTACGCAAGATTCAAAATATTTAGTTTAAAACATAAATTAGCGTGTTAATAATTTACATGAAGTGGTAGTTGTGCAATTGTTCAACATTATTACTTCTTGATGAAATAAACTGTATGTCTCTGTCAAGTTGAGATGTACAAAATAGGCCGGAGTGTATTCACATCCTGTTCACGTGATATGTGTTATCAAAAAACCCGAAATGAATTTATCTTGGGTTCATTTTGCGGTTTTGTTAAATCTAAGTTGGAATTGCTCCGCATTCCAACTTAAAAATCATAAACAGCCTATTTTTCGCTGATAACGTTTCAAATTTAATTAGACATAAGATTACTGAGAGGTAACGTGATAAATTGAGCAATTGCTCTTGACAAGCAATGTTTACATTTGTCCAAGCTTTTTTTCTACCGATGGATCTTATAGCAGTACTCCTTTATTCAGTTACAATGAAATTTGGCCGTTCTATCCAAATATATTTCATTGGAGTTGGTAATTGCAAACTATATAGTTGATGTTTATAGATATGAGATGCTCCAAACTTTTCTGTGCTTGATAAACGTACTTTGTTTGATTTCCAAGGGTCGTGATGATCCCCCTTTCCATACCCCTAGATCTGAAAATGAATTGCATCTTACGAAATAGATATACAATTTTTATCAAAAATAACAAACTTTCTACATATAAAAGCACGGGCCTATATTGAATTATTTACTGCTTGGCAGTATATAAATATACATTTATTGAAATCAATAAATAAAATATTGAAGCAGTTCACATCACGTTTATCACTTCACAATAACAGACTTTATGTTCAGAATATTCAGAGCTGAAACAGTTTTAGGTCGTAGACATTGTTATATGTATACAATTCACAATTTACAATTCTATAGACAGTTCTGGTTTAGTCATTTAACTTACAGTTAAAAACATCGTGAAATTGACATTCATATCAATCAAAACCATTCTAAATCACTCACTCAGCGCTCCAATCATTCATTCAAAACACTCACTCAAATCATTCAAAAAACGCTCAAACCCATTTAAAAATATAGAATCAAAAACGTCATTCAAAATGAATTTTTTTGCGATTTCACTGACATAAATCAACTTGTTAGCGTCTCAGGTTCTTGAAGAAATAGGAAGCTATGTATAGAACTTGAATGCATTTTTAATTCAAGGAAGGTAATCAATATCGCAAATTTTGTTCATCCTGAACAAAATTTGCGATATAGGATTACCTCCCATTGAATTAACTCAAAACTCGCTCCACACACTCATTCAATTTTATTTCCAAAATAATTCCTAAATCATTCACCTTGTCAATTTTACAATGTTTGTTAACTGTATTCAAAATGAAAGGAAGGGGTGGGTGATTTCAAGTTTTGGGAATTGGAAAATTATTCCAAATATGAAATTATGAAACCGACGACGGAACAAATATTTGTGTGAATGACTTACAGAACAGTCTGTATAAATTGTATTTAACAATTGCAAAAGAATGACAGGTGACAAACATAATTGACTTGATAATTATAGTCCAAAAAGACAGCGAAAGTTTACAGAGTAATGCTCACAAATTCTTCCGGCTTTCGTGTGTTTGTTTTATTTACGCCTGGACCGCCTAGCAATTTATAATTCTTAGTTCCGGTTCCACTCCATCCTTTCCTAGCCTCCAAATACTATTCTGGCTTTTGTTGTGATGGTTTATCACAATCCCCAGTTATTCGAAAAGCAAAATTAATTTCGAGAAAAGGGATAAACTGGAAACTTGTGGCCCCTCCACAGTACAGACATTTTTTTTCATTTTATAAACAAATACAGTCTCGTTCGTCACAAGTAGTTTAATTTATTCATGATCAGTTCTATTTAGATGGCAGATTTTTTTCTACGTAATATTTGAAAGCATTTTTACAAACAAACAAAAAAAAGATAAACGGCACACTGAATAATGGCTGACAAATCGCCTTATAGAGTGTGTCAATCAGCTATCAGGATTTCGAGACATTTCGTTGCACACCACGTTCAATACAGCCGGTGCATCAACGTACAGATCAATTGTTATACCATAAAGAAGGCTAGGTCAGTTACGATCAATAGTGGGGCCGAATCTTTACGTTTCATTCCACTAACGAGACGGGCAGCAAGACGCAGTAATTGGCGATTTGGATAAAGGCCATCCCTGCGTTCAGCAAACAAAGACCGTTTTTGTAATTATACAATTAGCCTGTGCGTGAGATTTTCAACAATTTCAAATATGCGCAAAGCAATGACTCTGACCAGCCTGTGCATCCGCACAGTCTAGCCAGAGTCTTCACTACGCGTTTAGTAGATAGAAAAGGTCTCAAAGTATCTGTAGACCATCAGGGTACTTTATATTTACAGTATGTGGCTGTCTGCGCTACTCAATGTTTGCCTCTCACTTACATTCAAATTGTTGAGAATGTCACATACTGGCTCAAATGATATCTCGCTCGGCAGGTGAATAAACGCACAAAGTACGATACCATTATTTAGACATTTCTTGAACGTTTTCATTTGTCTCTCAAATTAAAGCATATTGTGTACCTGTAAAAATCAAAGTACTGAAAGTACTGATAAGTTGGAATGCGTTCAAGAGACGGTGACCTCAAGCCACTATCGAAGTGCACGCCGCCCGCCCACCACAGGCGATCAGATAATACGTCTCGTCTTTTGACAGGCGTATATAAATCAATGTATTTCAACAACGAGAGACGCTTACACCCATGATTCGCAATTTTTAAAAAATGTCACCCCAGGAACATTCTGGAAAAGTTTCATTGAAAGGGGCCTAGTGGTTCAGGAGGAGATGTTGCTCAAGATTTCTAGCTCAAAATAAGGTCCGCTTTGCCACGCCCGTACTTATGGGCCATTCTCAATTTGACGAATAATTATTAGAAAGGGTCAACCCAGGAGTATTGTGGTAAAGTTTCATTTATCGGTGTAGTGGTTCAGGAGGAGATGTCGTTCAAAGATTTCTCGCTCAATATAAACCCCGCCCTACCACGCCCATATTTGTGGATTATCAGAATTTAGCGAGGATTTTTGAAGAAGGTCACCCAGGGAAGATTCTGTCAAAATATTATCGAAATCGGCCCAACGGTTTAGGAGAAGAAGAAGTTTTAAGAAAATTGACGACGGACGTCGGAGTCAGGGTGATCCTAAAAGCTTCCCTTGAGCACGTAGATATCAGGTGAGCTAAAAAGGAAGAAAATGATATGGACCTTACAGCCGACTAATGGACGCAGAGGCGTGCAATTATACACTCAAAACAGTTTCAAATGACTTCTGCTCCATTTGAGTTATCAATTACATTTTAATTAGAATTATCGCAAAGTGGACCTGAACAAGCGCTTTGTCCTTGATGAAAAGCTTTTTTTGTTGGGAAGTCTTTTACTTCATGAGTTGGAATCGCAATACAATTCTTGGACGAAGTTCAATTGTAAGTTCGACCTTCGTGACTCCAAAATTTGGCACTTTCTTGGGTCATTGACAACATTTGTGTCAAGTTTTATGATTTGGGTCAATTGGTTGTTCAGTTAGAGTGGAAATTGTTAACAGTTCAAGCTAACTTATGACCGTGACATGTATGACCCAAAAACAATAGGGTATTCCTTTGGTTCATGGGCAATATTTGTGTAAAATTTCGTTATTGCACGTCAATTGCTTCTCCGTTTAGCTAGCGGAAAGCAAAAGGTCAATGGTCTGACAGACAGACATGATGAAATCAATATGTGCTCCTCTACTTCTGAGTTGGGGGTAAAGTTAATAACAGCGTAAAATTGATAAGGTGAACGATTTTGGAATGATTTAGGAATGATGTTGGATGAGTGAGCGGAGCGAGTTTTGGGTGAAATTTAAGAAAGGGATCCCAATGTCGCTTATTTTGTTAAGGATGAACAAAATCAGCGATATGTAAAACCTCCATTTAATAAAAAATGCATGAAAGTTCCACCAATAACTTTATATTTCGCCAGAAACCAATCAGACGCTTAAAATTTCAATTATGTCAGTGAAATCGCGATTTGGTTCTAAAATGCTTTATTCATTTTGAATGTACAAGTTGATATTATTTATTGAGTAATTTTGAGAGTTTTGAATGGTTTGAGTGAGTGTTTGAAATGAATGAATGGAGCCCTGAGTGAGCGATTATGAATGTTTTTGAGTGAGATGAATGTCAATTTCACGATGTAACTAACTGTATGATGGTGCTCTTAACGTGTTGATGTGCAAGAATGTGAAGAAAACAAGTTGAACTAGTAGGGTATTTTTCAAATGGCAAGTTATTTTGGTGATGGAATGCAATTGGGCAAAGATATTCATATTTAACTCCATTAAAGATAAGGTGGTCAAGATTCAATATGATGAATTTTGGGCTTTGACAGTGAAACATTCGTGTAGATAACTGCAATATGACGGAAAACAAACGACAATATGTTGAAAAAATATTTATTAACTTTAAAAGTGTATCTTCACTTTATGAAAAAGTAAAGATTTTTATTTCGTAACTGTAGACAGAAATGTACAATATAACAATTTGTCATAGGTTAATGTGTGATAAGGTCGTTCAGAAAGAGAAACTATACCTCTAAAAGAAGCTATAACATAATTCTACGAAAATAGATCGCGACATTACCAAATAAGCAGATCACGTGATTGGCATGTACTATTGCCACAATACTGAGAAACCAGATCGCGACATTGCCAAATGAGCAGATCACGTGTTGGCTAGTGCTATTTTCAATAGCTGACCTTATTTGACTTGACTTATCACATGATTTCCAAATATAGTAATGTAAACATGTGATACAAAAAATTCGTACGCAAAGTTCAATAAATATCGTTTAAATCATGAATTAGCGTGTTAATAATATACATGAAGTGATAGTTGTGTAATTGAACAGGATTATTTCCTTTTGATGAAATAAACTGTATGTCTATGTCAAGTTAAGATATACAAAAATAGGCCGAAGTGTATTCACATCCTGTTCACGTGATGTGTGTTCTCAAAAAACCCGAAATGAATTTATCTTGTGTTCATTTTGCGGTTTTGTTAAATCTAAGTTGGAATTGCTCCGCATTCCAACTTAAAAATATGAAATTTAGGACGAATTTCTCATGTGATACATCGATTGGCGATGTATAGTAGTCGGCCATATCGTTGAAAGTAAACCTAATAATATCTCTCTCAAATCTATTTTATAACATATTCTTACATTTTAAAAGTGACTTTTCTATTATTTTAATTAATGATAAAAATAAAAATAATATTAATTATTTTAAGGTAATTATGGATCTTATTTTCTCATTTCTAACCAATATATTGATTAATTCTCAACCATAAAATATCATTTTCTAAATTATGAGCAAATGTGCAGACTTATCGGCCTAAATAATTTATTTCCATCGAGAAGATGCCAGTTCAAAATGAGATAAATCAGTAATCTTTTTCTACAAATTAAACGCTATTGACCCACAGATATATTTGTCCATTAATTTCTGTCTGGCCATTTTGACTTATCTAAGATATTACATATAAGATCAATGAGTTAATTGTCTGATACGACATTTACGAATAACCATATTTACCCGTTACCAACAACACATCGGCGATAGTCTCATTTTAGATATGCCACCGTCATAGCGCAGTTAGTAGCGGGCCGGGCTGTCAATCTAGAGGTCTGTTCCGACTGTTTGTCTCCCACAAATCGGTCGAAAATCGTAGACCTGTGTGTGATAGCAGCTGGAGGCTAGGAAAGGGTGCAGTGGTAGTGCTGGTGTCAAAAATACAGGGAAACCATTGTAAGCTGCTCCAGCCGCTGAGAAATTACTGAAAGATTGTTGAAAGAGGTGTTAAACCCAAATCAAACAAACTAATTTATTTTAAAAGTAACACAACCGATCTTTGCACGGTCTGCATAATTATATGGTAAGGCAAAGTCTTAACTTTATTGTAGATGTAAACCTTTTCAGATGAAGTAGTTTTTAATGACCGTATCGATGGTATGGCAGTTCCTAATTTCTTTTTCACCAAAACATGTAATGAAACGTTGATGAATTACCATCACTTTAAAGTACATATTTTCAAATTAGATGGTATTAAAATTGCCTTTTTACCATTTGAGTTTATGTTGCCAAATCAGCGACCTTAAAAGTTCTTCCAACGTGAATGTTGATGTCTTTTCCACGAAAAAATGAAAAATCTAAGTAATTCACCATTGAATTTTAAAAAATTGCCAAAACAATATTTTTATAGGGTATAGAATTATAAATGCATAACCTTTATCTAAAATTATCAATACATGTACTTAAGTTGAAGGAGCTAATATATCATAATCTTTCTTTTAGTTTAGGTCGTTTAATTAAATATATGAGTAAAAACTCACCAAAACATTTTTCATTGTTATAAGTTTGTTTCCATGACAACCGAAAGTGAGTTGAGAATAGGTTGAAAAAAAAACAGATTTTTTTTTAACACTTTTTCTTCCCTTACTCTGTTAAGATTACCTTACTAAAATTCCTCGATATACCTTTAATAAAACCAAATGTAACACTGCCTAATTTGAAAAGAAATTGGCACATTTCACAGATAAGATAATATATTCAATAAAAAATGCGTTTTAGTGTTGTTGTTGCCATTCATGTTAATTCGTGTTGAAGCGACTGTCATTAGATGTTGATTCGTGTACGTTAAAAGGTTATTTCTTTTCTTCTTTTTTTGTTGTTAATTCATGCTTTACAGTTTATTTTATTATTATAATTATCTTAATTTTTTTTTTGTAATTTTATATATATACAGTAAAATCAGAAAACGAGTATAAAAATAGAGAATCTCGCTTTCGAGAAGTTGTATTTTGATGAAGAGAAACGAACAGTTTATATATAACCCGCCACGCGAAAATGGACCTCAGGAACTCGGTACAATAAACGTTTGAAAAAGAGATTTGTTCAAATGTAGGTTAACCAGCAGTGCATTTGGAACTTCGCTCGGACTTATCAGCACGCTTGAAGAACAGCAGATCCCTTAATTCTTTTCGATCATCTGTGGAGATCCTTTTGGAATGTTAAGATTAAAAAAACAGAGAACACTGCTTTATTTTTATGAAAATGCCCAGTTTTAACCTTTGTTATTTTTTTCGCAGCGTCATCTCGAGTAGTGTTTGTATTTACCTCTCTTGCAAAATGACGAGCTCTCACTTTTTTGTTTTGAATGGGGTTTTACGCCGCTTTCAACATTTTTCAAGTCATATCGCGGCGGATGGAGCACCTAACAATGGAGTCTTGTTATTTCTCACACCAGTACTACCATTACATTCTCTCCTAGCCTCCAGCTGCTATCTCACATAGGTCTATGATTATCGACCTATTGGTGAGAGAATGAATGAGTGCCGCAGTCGGGGATCGAACCCGAGACCTACGAGCTTTCATCACTGCGCCTTTGTTATTTCTTTTTCCGAAAAGTCGCCGGACATTCCTGAATACCAGCAATGGTATTTAAAAAAAAAATCTTTCGAGAAGATGAAAGAACCATTCTAGTTACAGAAATCACAAAGGTGCTTAAAGTTTCAACCCTTGCGCAGTCAGCACTTAACGCATTAATCAGATGGTCCTTTTTTGCTTGACGGGTCACAGGTAAGAAAACAAAAGCAACAGATTACAGAATACAAATCAAGGGAAAAGTGTGTTGGTTTTTTTTAATTTATTTATAATTTGATATCAAAAAGTGAGTGTTGTTTCAAAATTTGATGTTGTGACCGTGACAATTTCGTATCCGGGTCATTATGAATGCTATTGTTGGAAACAGATAACGGAACTTCACTTTGTCTCACTTCCCGCTTTGTTTGGCGGATCAGTCTTACATTTTAGAACAGAGTCGAACCAAGTCTACTAGTATCGATAAAAGTTATATGATGTGAAACTGAAAACATGCATTACAGCGTCATTTCTACGCGAAACGAGCATACGTCACTAGAGGCCCAGCTGTTGCCGTAGTGAAATATATACATGAAATATACGAGGGGGGATTCCAGGTGTTCATGGACTGATGCCATATCTCGAGATAAGCTAATCATATGAAATATAAACCATCTCATCTTTTTACGAGTGTTTTCTATGCTCATACACCAAATTTCAACAAATCACGCCTAACATCAATTATTTTATGAACGATCAAAGACATGCACAATGCGCTTAGCGACGCACACCGCAAGTTTTTAAAGACCGTACGTCAATTACATCGAGATATTCAAAACATCAACAGCAATTTAAAGTTATTCAATCAAACGATTCCACAATAAACTACAAATAATTGTTAAATGTGTTATTACATTATCAATATCCAGATTATAGCGCTATAACCAGCTATCGTTTGGTATCAAAATAACCTTACTTTCTATCTCGTAATTAAATAACGACTTAATTTAAATTCATTTATTACTTGTCCTTCATTGTTGCTAAGATAAATTTTTCTAATATCCGATTTGTCACATTTGCATGGTGAAAATGCTTTTTTTTATGGAAACATGTATGTGTAAGTGCTAAACGGTGTGCCATTTACAATGCCTTTGGTCACCAGGGGCCTGTTTTACTAAACTTCTTACGAAAAAATAAATCGTAAGTCAAAATCACGAATCGTACCTGGTGTTTTTATTCATTGATAGATTCTGCCTTGCAATATCTCATCGGAATCGTCTTTGGTAGACGATTCCAATGAGATGGTGCATGGCAGATTTCCATATTTTGTTACTTCTGTAAGAACAACTTTAATTTTTGACTTAAGCACGAACTGATCGTAAGATGTTTAGTAAAACGGCCTCTAATTCTCATTGAGTATCGATTTCTGTCACAGAGCGACACTCGACATTTTCTTTCTACTGTTCCATTGGCTTTATTCAACCTATAAAATTATCCGGAAATACCACCATCGTCTTTTGTAGTTAAATAGCAAGCGAAATATTATGAAATTTATTTGGTAAAAAATGTGTGCAAAAGTCACCGAATGTATAAGCGTTTAATTTGAAAATTGGTCTTTGCGCCGCTCGACGTTAAGTATGTATCTATGGCAATGACTGGTGAGTGTGGATTAACGGGATACAAACGCAACACAGCAGCTCATTAATGTTAAATATTCATCATATGCTTATTTCAATGAGTTTTAAGATATAAAGAAAGTCCACGGACTTCTAGAACACCCCTCTTATATATGAAGACTTAATTTCATTTACGGGACGTTAGTTTCGTTATATCAAAAGTGCATTCTTGTAAATTACCGTTACCAAAATATTTTGTAATGAAACTTGTAAGTGTTTTCAATATGATAAATTGAATTTCTAGGCACAATTCTAAGAAAAAGACCAAATATGTTTTGATATATGAATAAATATAGTCTTCAATCTGTGCTCCATTGAATTATCGAAATAAATAACGACATTTGAGATCTGATTAACGACCGAATATTAAATTTTCTGTAAATGGAATACTTCTTCTGATCTTGAAATAGTGTTAAGTTTCAAGATTGATTATTTGTTTTTTATTTAAGAAAAGGAATCAGGGGCCTGTTTTACTAAACATCTTACGTTAAATTTTTGCGAAAGTCAAAAAATAAAATTGCTACTTCAGTAGTAAATTAATACGGAATTCTGCCATGCATCATCTCATTGGAATCTTCTTCTATAGACGATTCCAATTATTGCAAGGTAGAATCTACAAAATTGAAAACACCAGGTGCGATTCGTGATTTTGACTCACAATTTTTTTCGTAAGATGTTAAGTAAAACAGGACTCAGGACTCGAGCGACTTAAAATATAAACAAGAAACAATGTTAATTGATCAATCGAACCTACATATACAAATTTCCAGAAAACATCTATTAAACGTCAGGTTCGATTGAATTGAACTTGTGGGTGTTTTAGACAAAGAAGATTTTCAAAAAAATGATTCGACGTTTTTGTTAATGTCAGAAAAGATCCGACCTGTCATTACCCATTTTATACGCGTATCAAACTTTTTGCGACCAAATTTTGAAAACGATTACCTACAATGTCTGCCTCAAATTTGTCCATTTGTTTAGGAGAATATTTTTTTACAGAATATATCATGATTTTTCTACAGTTGGGATTATTCTTCTTTGAGTTCTGCAAGTCCGATAACTCTGATAAGCGCTTGCCCTTACATACCCAATATCCTTTGGAAATTGATAATAAAATCGCTGACAAGCTTTGAATTTAAGAAAATAATTTTGTGAAAAAAAAATCCATGATTTCTCTTAGGCCGATACACTCTGGCATGCCATTCATCCTTTTTTGCTGAGAATCAAAACTTTATTTAAAAAAAAATAAAATGGCAGCACTGCTGAGTCGGGTTGAAATTTGTCATTTTATACAGAAAATTTTAAAGACGTATTCCGATTAGCTGAACTCCGTTTTTGACAAATAGATAAGTCACGATCAAGTTCTGAAATGTTTCGAACATGGACATTCCTGTCAACTATTGTTGAAATGGGCCCTTTAGGTCCCATAAGCTCTTCTCTTTGGCAACCCGTTTTGGAATAAGTTATTTCAAAGGAGGTTTATGTGACAAAATGCTGGCATAATACTATTACAATTCGATACCAACTCGTTTGTTAATAAAACCTTTTTTTTTTCGAAATAAAATCTGTCGCCTTTCAGGAAAACAACAATAACAGGTTGTTTGATGCTAAAATACAATTTTGTATAACAACATGACAAATCCAATCTCCCCTAAAACTATAAACTTTTCAAACTTTTCTTCGTAGACACACCGATTTCGACCAAAACCAAAATATGATTGGGATAGGTTTCCTTAACAGCTTACTGGTTTGTTGTTGTTGTTGTTGTTGTTTGTTGTTGTTGTTGTTTGCGGGTTATTTTTTTGTTTTGTTTTGTTTTGTTTTGGTTTGCTTTTTTGTTATTGTCCCTTTCAGCTTACATGTGAACAAAGTGCTTATGTTGAGCTATTGTGATCACTCATCATCCGTCCGTCCGTACGTCAACGATTTCTTTAAGTATCTTCTCCTCCTAAACCTCTGGATCAATCAAGCCGAAACTTGACAGGGATGTTCCTTGGTTAAAGCTTACAAAAGTAGTCAAAAGAATTTAATTTAATTAAAAGTTCTTGTTGCCATTGTAACAGAAAGGCAAAATAATAAAAAAATCTTACAAAAAAATATTCTCCTCCTAAACCACTGGATCAATAAAGCTTAGATTTGGTAGTGATGTTCCTTGGATGAGTTCTACCAAAGTTTTTTTAAAAAAAATAAAATTTCATCAAAAACTCTAGAAAGCATGGTAACGAAAAATTATCGAAAATCTAAGAATAATGCCTATAATCTTAGATGAAATTCTTCTCCTCCTAAACCACTGGGCCAATCAAGCTGAAACTTGCCGGGGATGATACTTAAGTAAAGCTTTACCAAAGTTGTAAAACAAATATTTCATAAAAAACTCTGGTTCTCATAGCAACGGAAGACTGGATATTGAGGAAGAAAATCTTAGAAAAAAATCATCTCCTCCTAAACCACTGGACCAATTAAGCTTAAATTTGGTAGTGATGTTCTTAGAGTGTAAGTCTACAAAAGTTGTTTAACGAATTAAATTCCATGAATAACCCTTGTTGCCATGGTAACAGAAAGGTTGACATTTTACCAAAAAAAAAAAAATAAATTCAGTAGAACGAAATTAAAGTCTGTTACTTCCAAAACTACCTCTTCTTGCAAACTTCCTGCTAAGTGCGCGATCTATCTAATAAAAAAAAGTGTGGTCTCGCAAATTTACTGCAAACTTTCTATTTGCGAATAGTTTGCAGCGACACATTTTTTATTCAAGGAGTTAGCAGAATGTTTGCAGCAAATAGATTTTCTGCCACAAACACATGTTAAGTTGCTGCTGGCTGTTCTCGCAAACAGAATAGTTTGCGGCAAATTTTCAGCAAATTTGCTGCAAACTTGCAGCAAACTTTGTATTTCTGTAAGGGTTATTAATCTCTTTTAATCTATAAAGTGCCATACCAAGATTTGCCCTGGTATTTACTTGCTCATAAGTGGCCTTGCAAATTGTACTCGCCCGCAGCTGGAAAAGCCCATGTCGGACAAGTTGGACATGGGAATTCTACACCCTTGATTAAGTGAGGCGCAGCACACAACATCATGACATTACCTTGTATTCACATGCAAAATTACGAACATCAAAATATACCTAACTCCAAAAAACTTCAACAAATACATGTTCTTAACAACCTAACCAGAACAGAACAGAACAGAACAAATATTTTATTTACATCCAAGTACATTACTGTACAATAAGGACAAATATAAACAAATACATGAAAGAGAAAAGTAATTAAATACAACCGGTTTACCGAAATAGAGAAAATATATAAGCATATCAACATTTCGTTTTTTCTCTCTTGTGTTTTAAGGGATAGAATCTTGACAGTTCTTACATCTTTGCCTCCGAGAATCAGCATCCACGACTTGTCATATAAGCAAGCCGTTGCTACAGGTTTCCCAAGCCTATTTTTTAACATAATCTGTAAATATCAGTGTTTTATGGAGTTGAACTCTATCCCCTTTATACTTCCTTGTCCGAAAGGAAACGACAAGGACGTGAATGCATATAATGGACCATGAAGGGGGGGGGGGTAAAATGGATATGGATTTTAAAATTTTGGTGGGCCGAGAGAAAAAAAAATGTTTATGACTTACTACCATTTTCTTATTTGATACCTGTCAAAGCTGATTAGCTTTTCAATTACCAATCTTCCAGCTGTTGAGTTCCCTGTTCATTTCCGTAGCAGCAATTACTTCACAAACACGGCGCTTTAGCTTGTTGGTTTGATGCCCTGAGGTTTGATGAAATTTTTAATGTGCACCTTTTTTCACATAGTAATAAGCCGTTTTAATATACTTAAATTGTTGCTGACGTCAAATGTTTCGTAAGAACCTCATCAGCTAAATTGGGTCTATGAAAGCAGGTCCAATGGTTAGCAGCGAAGCTTATGAATTTTATAATGCTATCGCGAACAGCTCATGGAAATACTAGCGCTATGATTTATCTCTTATCGTACGTGTGCAGGGTAGTCTAAGTCTATGCCGAGCAGTCTGATCTTAGTCTATAATGTCTATCAAAGGTTTGCATAAGTCGAGGTTAGCTCGAAAAGTGTTAACTCAACACCATTTTGTCGTAGGGGTAAGAGGCAAAGAAACGATTGTGATTGAGTCATTAAATATCATTGCAACAAAATTTGTTTGTCTATCAATCATTTGGACAGTTCTCGTAATTTGCTTTATTCCAAATTATAATGAATGACATGTGGATCTGAGTTTATAAATTGGTGTCAGTCTTTTTATTATAAGGGTATAAAATAAATTGGCAGTTATTAAGAAAACTGTCTGAAAATTCGCATCGCAAAGACGAAAATCTTTTAATTATTGAATGTTAAGCCTGTCTTCTTAAATGAAGGAAGAATTTTCCTTCTGATAGACTAAATTCTATCACAGAAATCGTTAGAGAAGACAGATTTAGAGACTTACTTTGATGAGTAAAATAATATCTATAGATTTGCTTAAACGTTTTTCCTTTGATTCGCTGATCGGAATGTAATATTTAGTCATTTTAAAAGATGGGATATTTTAATATTATTGCATACAATGTATGTTTTCGGGTCGTTAAAGGCATACGTTAACGAACAAAATCCGGGCGTTATCGAGAGAAAACCCTGGATAAACAGTTAATTCACGCGCCGTTAACGCCCGGCTTTTTAATTCAAATATGCTCGGTCTTGGCCTAAGAACTTTATCAGTTTCCTTGTCTAGCATTATTAAAGAGCTCACCTTAAGGCGTTGCTCTAAATCCCGCGTTAAATTGTGTGACGTCATATATTTACGAAGCAACGTCGGTATAAATAAGACGGGCGGTGTAAACGGCATATAAAAAGGTTAGTAACTGGTTTTATATTGTTTCTTTGAAATAATTTTACTCTTCTCTATCTTTTTATGCAATAATAGCGCCAATTCACGCTTTCCGGGCGTTAATATTTGCAGAGACACTCAAAATGTTTTAACGGCCGGGTGAGAGTTAAACCATTCTTCCGGTCTATGCAAATGTTATCGCCCTCGAAAACGCGAACCAACCCTATATTGAAATCTACCAGACTTTTTGAATTGTAAAACTGATAATTCATTTAAAAATTAAGTCTTTTCTGATAATGCATGTCATAAATATACGTTAACAATGTAATTGATCGAGCGCTTTCTAAAATATCGTAGGTGCCTACTTAAATAGCGCTAACTACATTTAACCTGTTATCCAAAGGCAAAATTGTACACTGGTCAAAATCTTAAACAATATAACATAACATATCATAATATATATTATATATTTTATTTCACTAAAGTACAAACAAAAGTTAGGTTTATATCGTATACAAAGCCGACATTTGTGAGAAAAGACTGATCTTTGATCTTAGTTAATGCTAGTTCTGATTTTGCTTGAAGGTTAAGCGATTTGTTGTATATTCTATTAAGGACATAATGAAAGTTTATTAAAAAGAAAGATTTTTGTTAAGTCGGAAAACATTGGGAAAATGACAAGATAAACGATTTTGGAATCATTTTAGAATGAAATTGAATGAGTGTGCGGAGAGAGTTTTGAGTGAAATTCAAGAGATGTAATCCAAAAAAGCTAATTTCGTTCGATTTTTGTTTATATATTAGCCCCCTTTTTAAATATGCATACAGGTTCAATGAAAAGCTTTGTATGTGCACCCATCATACGCTTACAAAAGTCATTTTATCAGTCAATTTACTATTGAATGTAGTTGCGGATCTTACTATTGTTAGCGATTTTGTAACGTTTTTTGAATGGTTTTGTTTAGTGTTTGGAATGAATGATGGGACGCTGAGCGAATGATTTTTGAATGGTTTTGATCGAGATGAATTTCAATAACATGTTGTTGTTAACTCTGGGAATAGTATGGGACAGATAGCGAAATAACCACTCAAAATCCTACAGATTTAGAGAGGTGCAATCATTGTTTGTGCAAATGATTGGTTGATTGAGTGGAGTTTCACGCCGCTTTCAACATTTTTTCAGTTATATCGCGGCGGCGTGAGCACCTAAGAATGGATTCCTAATATTTCTCTCACCAGTACAACCATCACATCCTTTCCTAGCCTCCAGCTACTATCTCACATAGGTCTACGATTATAAACCCATTTGTGAGAGACAAATAGTCTGAAAGAATGAGTGCCGCCGTCGGAGATCGAACCCGGGACCTCTAGATTGAAAGTCCGACGCGCTGCCAACTGCGCAATGAAAGCGGCGTGCTCAAAATAAAATTGCCAAAAAAATTATTGTAAATTATAACTTTTGGCAAAGGATAATATGTATCGAAATACAATAAACACCAACAAAAATACAATTTAGAAATATATGAATAAAAGTCGCTTGGAAATTTCAACATGAACTGGATCATATGACGCAGGTCATGCACGGGTTGCCAAAATGTCGCAACTTCAGTTACATAATTGTATAGCTGCAGTTACAGCGTTTTGCTTCCACAGCTCTTTATATCAATTAAAGTCAAACAGTCACACGGGGAACTAAAATCCTTCCTCTCGCTGAATATGCTGTAGTTACAAGGGCCCGATGACTAAGAGTCTAAATTGTGAGCGTGTTTATAAATCTTCAAACCAAAGACAAGTCAAATGATTCATCTAAAGCACTATATTATTTTACAATTTTTAAATAGCTATTCAATATAGAGGGGAGTTCGTTAGATTGTGGGAATTGCTTTTAGTAATGAGTATTGATATATAAAAAAAAACATCCCGGGATATATGGTGAAAGCGATATATTACATGTACAGTATATATAACACGTACTTAGTGTTTTGTATAAAAAAAATCCCACAACCAAGTTAGATTTTTATTTTTTCATACAATACAATAAGTTCGTATATATTTATATTATAACCTCTATTCGTCTTGTTTTCTTCGAAGTTTCTACCAGAAATGCAAGTTTCTTAAAGATAACCGCATTATATCATTGTTCTAAAATATCCACGTGATATCATAAAATATATCATATGGGATGTTATCACACGAGTATGAGTATACTCATAAGATAAGATCATAAGAATCCCGTAATTGTTCTGATTGTGGTACACTGTCCTTTAAATTAAATCTTCTACAAACATACGCCAAAAGTAAGTGATCACATATTTGACATATGAATGGTTTCGGGGATGAATTGAAATCTTACCACAGTCTGTCTATCTGATCGTCCGCCTGTGCATAAAAAATGTCGTGTGCTCGTAAACTGTCTCCTTTTTTATATAAAACTTGCTGTACTTATGTAGGAAGCTAATTTCAACTTACACTGCTTCAATAATACCCCCCCCCCCCTGAACTAAGGCATTATTTTCCCCGTTTTACTCATATTCTAGAAATGTTGTATAGCGAATATTAACGTCAGTTTTCCTTCATAACTTGTTGATCTTTATCAAACATTAATGAGGTATCGAAGTTTTGTAGACGCAAATCTTAAGTCTCAAATCAACTTGACATTAAGACATTATTTTCACTTTCCACACATTTGCTAGATAACTTGTCACCAACTCATTTTTGATCGCATATAGTTAAGATACTCTATACAGACTTTTGTCATGTCGTGATTTTTGCAAGACGCAATTTTGTAGTCTCGATTACCGCTTGTACAAGAATTACCTCACCCACACTATGACTGAAGATGAACAAAATTAGCTACATTCATTACCTCCCTGTAATGAAAAATGCATACAGGTTCTTTGGACAGCTTTTTATGTCTTCGTACACCCACCAAACGCTAACAAGCTCGAATTTTATCAGTGAAACCGTATATGATAATCTTCAGATATCATATATTTTTATTTTTAATGTAGTTGTGGATCTTATTATTGTTAGTGATTTTCGGGCGTTTTTGAATGGTTTGAGTGAGTGTTTGGAATGAATGAATGGAGCGTTGAGTTAATGGCTTGGAATGATTTCGATCGGAGTGATTGTCAATTTCATGTTTGTTTTTTTTTTAACTGTATATACTAGTATTCTTATGTCGCCTACATTTCCTTCAATTTCCGTTTACTTGTATTGAAACCTTGCATAAATATTCAGCATATGTTGAAACTTATTCAAGTTACAATCCATTCTTTGCTTTTTCTTCACTGGTAAAAAACTTTATTAAGGATTGATTATAAACGATGTTTTGCAAGACGCGAATCTGGGGCCCGTCTAACTTAACTTCTTACGAAAAAAATTAATCGTAAGTCAAATTCAGAAATCGTGCCTGGTGTTTCATTCATTGGTTTCTGTCGTGCAATATCCCATTGAAATCGCCTTTAGAAGACGATTCCAATGAGAAAATACGGCAGAATATGGCAGAATTCTATAATAAGAGACTTCTGGAGAAGCAACTTTAATTTTTGACTGACAAAAAAAAGATGTTTAGTAAAACAGGCCCCTGAAGTCACAGGTTTTCAAGTTCAAGATTAGGTTTCCTTCAATAGTAATGAAGTATATAGAAACATTGATCACACGATGAAGTTGTGCCTCGTTCACAATTGATATTTTCGTGAGGTTTTCAGCCTCTGAACATTTGGTGAATCACAATAATTAATTTACTTCTACATGTATATTTTCAAAATAAAATTGAGCTTGCATGGAAGATTTCCAGTGCTATAGAATATTATTATACTGCAAAGATACTTCTAGCATTTTCATTGGCTAATGCTGACCTGATTAACATTGATATCGACAGCCAATCCATTATAACAGCTATTATTTCCATAAAGCGCCTCGCCGGGAATATAGACAAAAATTCGAGCCGGTCATGGCAGCCATGATTCTCTTGCTTCGCTGTTCACACGACCCGAATATATTCAAAATGCTAAAAGTTAAAAGCAATCAGTCCATTTAGCGTGCTATTTTTCTCGCAGATTAAGCCAAGGACTATCGTGACGTCGCAGGAGATAGTGGTGTGACGTCACTATTACCTGTGACGTCACTACATATGAGGCGCATTGGGGGATATTGGCATTTTCAAAGAATTGGGTGTATATCAAGGCCTTAAATAGGCAAACAGGAATTATTTAGTCTAAAACTTTGTGGTATAATAAATTCGTTATACGGTTTCTTGCCTTGGTATATGGCGATTTATACCCAACAGTAAAAATGATGTCAACCCTCGCCTGCGTCTCGGGTGACATCATTTTTTTCAAGCAGGGAATAAATCGCCATATAACCCGGCAAGAAACCCTATAACTAATAGTGTCTCTGTTTTAAGAACAATAATGGCTTGCTTAGAATTTCTATTGTTAACACCTATTTCGTAACCCTGAATGCGCTATCTGTCTAGTCAAACTTGGAATACCAATTATTAAAAGATTAAAGGGAAATGAAGTAAATGAGACCACATATATAATATTCTTATATCCGCAGAATTAATTATCTTCAAAGCCAAGGAAATTGAATTCATATCTCGTAACGCTATACACACTGAGTGCATTTGAATTTTGTCATTAAAAATATAATTTCCGGGGAATGGAGAATTCACAGTTTCACAAGGTATGTTAAGTTTATCAATACCAAGCAAGTTCAAAAAGATTAATATATGACGAAAAGAATACACAAAGAACTTATTGTTGCTTCGCATTACTAATGGACGCAAGCAGTTTCTTTGAATGGCATTGCTATCATTTCTTCTTTGCAGTGGATCGGTTCCACCCATCGATGGTTGGCTTTTAACTGAGACAGTAGTCAATAAGATCCAGAATTTGTAAAATATTTCTAGTTATCATTCAAAAACTCTTTTGTCAGAAAACATATGATGTACTTTCGACACCCGCTGTTAAGCTGCTATGTATAAATGCAAAGAACTTTAACAACATCTTCAATCCACAACAAAAGGCCGGCATATCTTGGACCAGAAACCGATGCAATTTGACTTAGTTTTCGACAATTAAAGCTAGCATACATCAGAAGTTTCGTCGAAATTTCGGTAAATTAAAATAGAATTAACTGAACAAAAAATGTCTAAACAATAAGGGGAAACATAAGAATTTAATTCTAAAAATTCGATTTAATATTGGAAAGTTTTTATACCATTCTCAAACGTTTAATATTGTGAAAGTGACACTTGCTTGTCCAACTTTTATTGTGTTATGCTGTAGCTGTGACAGATCCATTATTGGATATTGAAGAAAACAAATAACAAAACTTCACTTTGTCTGACTTTCCGCTAGAAACTGGCTAGATAGTGTTATAGGGTCGCAGACCACGTCAAAACTGATTTGCAGGGCGGAATAGTATCAATCTGAATTAAATTTTATGGTCACAATTTTCAAGGTCAAATTGAATATATATCTCAAAACAATAACAAGACTTGTCCTTATCTACTAAAGAAATCAATCTCCAATTAAAAAATTGTCAAGAAAATGACTTGAAATTCACTGTGATATAAAATTGTACCTTTTTTACTCTTTATCCAAAAACCTTAAGTTGGTAGTTTTAATAGAATTCTAATAAACTTTGTTCGATCGGATATCGTGAAAAATGCCAAAATGCCACGGCCTTCCACGTCCATATTTATGAGCCAATCAGAATTTTGCGATCAAGTAATAATTTGACAAATTTTATTGAAAGATGCAGTACAAAAAATTCATGGTGAAATAACTACACACTCTGCCAAGCCTTTATTTATGGGCTAATCAGAATTTCATGACCAATTTTTGGAGAGGGTCACCAAAGGAATCTTTTACAAAATTTCATTGAAATCGTCCCTGTGGATTAGTAAGAGATAAAGTCTTTGAAAGATTTCCTAGTGAAAAATGCCACGTCCACATTTATGAGTCAATTAGAATTTCGATTAATATTTTGGAAGAGGCTTACCCGATTAACATTATGGCAAAATTTCTTTGATATCTGTCCAGTGTTTTAGGAGATGTCGTTCAAAGATTTCAGTGAAACAATGATACGCCTATTTAAATGGACAAATCAAAATTCTGAAAAAAATGGAAAACGGTAATTCAAGGACATTTTTGACAAAATTTTATTGATACTCGGCCATTTGATTTAGGAGGAGATGTTGTTCAAAGATATCCTGGTGATAAAATACCACGCTCTTCCACGCCCATTGTTATGGGCCAATCGGAATTAGCGAAAGAATTATGAAGGGGGCACCCAAGGAACATTCCGAGAAAATTTTCGTTTAGATAAGTCCAGCGGTTCAGGAGAATACCAAAGAAAGTTAACGACTCACGACGCACGACTGAAGTAGGACGCAGGACTCAGGGTGACCTAAAGGCTCCCATTGAGCACGCTGTGCTCAGGTGTGCCAAGGAGCAATACAAACATAATGCGTGCCTTTTGTTTTTGTGATATACTACATTTGTTTGTCGGTATATAAAAATTCCTTAATCTGATGAAGATATCATTTAGGGAAAGCGGTGTTAAGATAGTAATATTCAATATTGACTAGACTATCTTATTCCATATAAATTGAATATGATGCTTTTAACTCCGCGATGTATTGTTTGATAAATAACAGTCATAAAATTCCCATTTCGGTAATTGTTTTTGTAGGAATAACAAAATCGAACCGGACAGACTTTCCCATTGCAAATGGACGTGGCCGTTGTGTCGATTTCGTGTGCTACGCATGTAGGAATGGCAAAGTTTATGAGATCGTGAAATTGACACTCAATTCGATTAGAACCAATGCAAATCACTAGCTCAGCGTTCCATTCATTCACTCCAAACACTCGCTCCCACCATTCAAAAACGGTCAAGAAAACGTTCAAAATACTTCGGGGTTTTTTCCCAAAACGATCGCTATTTTCTATTTGAAACCAATAAATCATTCTACGATTTAAATGGATGGAGTATATTTTTAAGCGTTTGATTGGGTCGTGAAGAAACAGCAACTGAAAAGTACGTAGTTTTTTTATTGATATATATATATAATACTTACTAAGTGTGTTATAGGGAAAAAAATATCTAACGAGGTTTGGGAGAATTGAAAATTGTCGAGGCTCTGCCGAGACAATTATCAATACTCACAACCGAGTTAGATAACTTTTTTTCATACAATACACTTATTCGTATTATTTATCTTATAACCTTTATTCGTCTTCTTTTCGTCGATGTTTCTTACTGAAATGCAAGTTTCTGAAAATAAGCGCATTATATCATTGTTCTAAAAATAACTATGTGATATCATAAAGAATATCATACGGGATGTTATCACACGGATTTTTGTTTAAGATAATAATCATTATCGATAATTTGGTAGTTTTTTTTTTCCTAAACCCCACAATAGTCTCCGTCTAACCTTTTCAAGATTACGAAGAGCTTCATGCGGCTACGGCGTACAGCTTGTTTACGGAAGCTTTCGGGGTATAAATGGAACTAGGACCTCTTGAATGTATTATTACCACGAGCCTACATCTGTGTAGTTACACTTATAGCGCACAGTGTTACTAGTGCGGCGGCCTTTCTGCATCTGAGACGCAAATGGTTTTGATTTAAGGAAAAACCTCCTGTAGATGGGTAAAATGTCTATTTTATCGCTGTTCAAGCCGTCGAAGGAAACCAGACACGAGATATTGTTTTCCCGCATCGGCTGTTGGTTGAGCCGTTGATCAACATGCGTCTTTCTAAATTCATCGGTTGTTGCTCTGTGTTTATAAACCGAGGTCTATTGAAGAGGAGATTTGCATATACCCGAGCAATGAAGGTGTTCTGATTCCATGAAAAGGTATAAGTTGAAAACAAAATTGGTTAGAAATAGATTTTTCCAATGTGTTAAATTCAATGATACGAATTCCAAGTCCTCTCTTTTCCTACAAAAGAAGTTAAACTGCGTTTATATTGGTCAAGATGCGTGCTTAAATAATTTATTGTGAAACGTAAATTATAATCAGATATCTGAATCTAAGCAAAGATTGTTTCAATTGTTAAGTCCTTAAATGCTTTGTAAAGATTCTTGAATTGTATATCTTTTAACCCTTTGCTGTTTAATCCCTGCTTTTTATGTGTCTGTGATATTATGATTGAGAAAACATTGTGAAAAAAGAAGAAATTGCTTCTGACAAGCAATTTCTTCTTTATCCACACTATTGTCTACCCTACTGAATGGTTATTTTTCAAATTAAATCCACTTTAAATTTTCGTCTGCAAAACCTTTGAATTTGGACAGGTCCAAAATTTTGTAAAACAGGAAAGTGTAAAACAATGTGTCGTTGATAATTTCAAAACAACCGGTAACATTGTGGCGCATATTTTATGACTCTTATTAGTGTATATGACCTTGGATGTAATACTTTGATTTTTTTTCAAAACGCCATTTTGATTTGTACGGAGGTAGCTTGCAATGCTACATCATTATTACTTTAAAGTTCCTTTTTATCTGAAAGGTCAATGTTTGATCGTAAAGATAAATTTTGTTCAATACGGAAATCAAGTACCGTTATCCTTTGGAGGATCAACATATTCCGCTACCAAGTGTTCACCTTGAAATATATTCATTCGACAGAAATTCTACGTTTATCATTAAGGATTAGTTTCTAAAAACAAATATTGGCAGTATTCAGTGATACGCATTGACGCTATTTTTAATTTATCTTACCTATATTTATCAATTTTATTTACATAAAACAAGCAATACGTGTAGGTTGTAATCATATAGTAATATGGATGTAATACTTTTAAATGATGAAACATAAGATATTATTTTTACCCTTTTTTTCTTCTAGAAACTGGTTCCCACTCAATTAGCAATAGAACAAGATATTGTTAATCTAGTTTTGACAAAATTGACAGAACATATCACTTCCAAAAAACTAATTAATAACAAAGTAAGTTGTAAATTAGTTAAATCACTCAAATCAATGTATAGTATCGTTAAATCTTTTGTTCGATACAAATCCGAAGAGTCTGATTATATCTACTCACATATTGGTGTGAAATAGGGCGATCCGCCAAGCAACATTTTGTGTTTATTTTATCTAAATGATTTTCTAAATAATATAAATAGTAATATAGACGGAATATTAACCGTTAACGAAATCCAATTATTTCTTTTGTTATTTGCTGATGATGCAGCTATTTTTACACATAATCCTGTCTCATTGCAATCTATCTTATATGATGTTGAACAATATTGCGATACATGGAAATTATACCTCAATCTAAACAAAATAAAAATTATGATTTTTGAAAGAGGTAGACAAACAAACTATGATTTTTATTTAAAGAATACGCGACTCGAAATTGTAAAAAGTTTCAAATATTTAGGTGTACATCTGTATAAAAATGGTAATTGGAAACGAACACAATCTGATATTGCAAACCGCTCTTCGTTTTCAATCCACAAATTATTTGTCACTTTTATCCAGATTGATTTACTAGTAGCAAGCAAACTGAAAGTGTTTGATAGCTTTGTATTACCAAGTCTTACCTATGTTGCGGACGTGTGGGGAAATCACCCAGCTCCGGATATTTAATCTGTTTTGATAAAATTTTGTCGAAAAATACTTGTGGCAAAAAAATCTACCAATTTAGACGCTATTTATGGAGAGAGAGTTAGGAAGTTTAATTTTATCTCTACACGGAAAATTTATCATTGTCAAATATTGGATACAAATACTTAGTACAGATGAAAATTTGCTGCTATATAATACATATTTAATGCTTTTAAATGATCTTGAAACCGGGCTTACATATATCAATTTTAATTGGGCTTACCAAGTGAGATGTATCCTCGATGATTATGGGCTACATTTTATTAAGCAAACAAGTTTCTTGCCTCAGTCAACTTTGATATAATGAAACTACGCTTATTAGATATTTATCACCCAACTTGGTATTCTGCCATAAACAATGCAAATCGACTAGAAAATTACTCGTTATTTAATCATGAATTCCATTTTGAAAATTATCTTGATTCTAAAAAAAAAGAAGAAATTTGAAATCGCTCTAACTAAATTTAGACTCTCCTCACATGATTTAGAGGTCGAACGTGGTCGATACTTAAATATTAATAGAAAAGATAGGATATGTAGGTATTGCAAAACTAAATACATCGAAAATGAATTTCACTTTCTTCTAACTTGTCTAAAATATACAGACTTAAAAGCCAAATTTATCAAAAAATATTATATTACTTGGCCAACTCTTAATAAGTTAACAAATTTGATGTCCTAAAATTCGAAAATCACCTTGCAGAATTGATCAAAGTTTATATATATTACGCTTTTCAATCTAGAAACTAATTATAAATACGTAATTCGACGTTCTTCTGTTAAACCATGTATTTCCTCTGTTTTTTGTTTATGTCATTTGCTGTAAACATTTTGAATATTTAATGCAATAAACTTGTTGTATTGTATTGTATAGAAGAAAGATTTAAGCATTTTTCTACAATGGTAGGATTACAGTTTGTCACATAGACAAATACATTCGTTACGTTTTTCTGTCGCAGTAAGGCTTATGTCGAACTAAGGAATGACATATTCTTTTATTTTTTGTCGTGTTTTAGAACAAGGCTGGTATGAGATATAAAGCAGCCCAAAAAATGTCAAACAATATTAAGTAAAAAACAAAACTAAAATAATGACGAGTTTAACACCAATATTTTGGGATATAAAGATTTTTAACTTTTTTTCATAATATCAATTATTTGTGATCGGTCATTTCGATAATACAAAATTATTTATTTCTTAGCTACCGCTTAATTGATCAGAATGATTTTTATCACAGATATTGCCAAATAGGTCAGGTGATAGGCTCCAAACATATTTCCTATGTGGAGTGACGTATCTTACAATACCATGGTAGTCTAGGGGTAACAGGTAGCAAATAAAAATTTAGTTGCGAAAAAGTTATATTTGACGAAAACAGAAAGAACACAAAGAAATCAGATTATTAGCCACAATAATGTTTTCTATGTTGGGTTGCATTTTACCATTATCCTGAAAGTCGGGGGATACGTGATTGCAATTTTAGATATCATTTTCAATTGTGAAAAGTTATGCTTGACCCAAACTGATAAAAACAACAAAAAACTCGAAAGATACGCTTGGGACAAATGAGATTTGTTTTAAAGATATGCTGAAAAAGTGAACACAGTTGTTCAGGTGGCTCCTCTAAAAAGTGATGTTAATAACAGACAGGTGGACAAATACATTGTATATGAAAATACTTGTATATGATGTTAAGAAAACTAACTTGTCTTTAGATTAAATGCATTTCAATCTGATTCTGATACGCACAGCTTACAAATACCCGTCATTTTTAGCCTAGGTGCCAGATTTATTGAATTTTACTCCCTTTTGCACCCAATGCCATTCGACCTCATTTATTTACCTTTAATTATGATATTTCGGATGAGCAACAGGAAAATACTGAAAGGGCAGATGTCACTCTAAAACTTAAGCCCTTTTTTGCCTTTCATGCCGTGAAAGTGCCCACAAACTCGATTTCTAGCGCAGCTATTCCCATATGGCCTTTTGACTAATAAGGTTTATGATTATCAATGGCCTTAACTTTCGACAGACCGTTAAACACGACAAAAAAATATGAGAATACACTCGCGATAAGTTTTTTTGTGTGTAAAAATATCATCATCTTTCAAGCAAACTCTAGCTATGATGAAATTGCGACCTCACAGACACAGCGCAGAAACTATTTGAAAGAAGCATGATTGAATTCCTGAGTATTAATTGTCACTGGTTATAAAAAAGGTGCAATATAATTGACAAATCTCCACATAATATTGATGCTTTATAACTCTGATATGGTATTAAATACTTCGTGAAAGTGCACGTCTTTGGAATTTATGGTTACATCTTAACGTTTTAACCCTATATTATAAAACCGATAAAACCTGTCGGATAAATATTAAAAAATTGCCATGACGATATTTAGTAAATCTTCAAGCTTGAAAGTAACACGTGAACGCTCTGAAGAAGAATAAAAACACGAAGAAGTTTTAAAATATAATAGCACATGGCAGGAAACTTAATATAGAAAATAATCATGTATGATTTTTTAGTCGAATTTGTGTTTATTATAATCTTGAAAAATGGATACTTCAAAAGGCCTGTCCACTATTTTCGCAAAATTAAAAGAGATTGAGCTAAATTCTTTGAAAGAAAGAAGTTTGTATTATAGAACCAGGATTAAACATATTGATAAAGATATATTTATTATACACTTTGATATTGTCTCTATGTATTTGAACGGGAGGAAAGTGTGCAATATTTTTTGATATTGCATACTTTGATATTGCACTAAGATTATTTTCACGTGCACAAATGGACTGGACTACTTTCTGGTTGCTACCTCGCCCGTGATAAGTCAACATAAAATCACATTATCAACGCTTTCTTTTTGCGTTCAATATTCGAGAAATAGTTTTGTCAGAGTAAAGAAATACATTTCACGTTCTTTGAATGCCTAAAGGTCAATTCATCATTGTTTGTATTTCATCTATTTGAAAACATTTTCCGAGAAATCAACCACTCCATTTCCTCCTCCTCTCTGTCTTAACTCGGACCCCCCCCCCCCTAAATTTCTTCCAAATCACTGTTTTTGTTTCTCCTTTATCTATGTTATTTTATAACTCTTTCAAAAATAATTAATGCCCGTCCCTTCGTGTCGATCATAATTCTAGTATCTATCCCTCTTCCTCCCTATCTTCCTTTTTATCTCGTCTTTCACTCCGTCCTGTCCTTCGTGACTATCGCTAGTCGGGCCCGGTATCAAGTTCGCCGATTGAGTAAGTTATGGAACACGTTACTGGTAAGAATAACAAATGAACAAGTTTTTATAAATGTATTTATTTCATTTTTATTCGAAGTAAATCGAAAGCAGCGTGTATTTTAAAATCGAAAATGCGAATCGACACAAAAATGTCCGCCGTCCTTTTTGTTTACACTGTTACTTCATAGCAACGGATGTATTCATCCGAACGTAAAAATATAACGGAAAGGATTTTGCGGGAAAAGGTGTATGGTGTAACTGTTTTTTAAAAAGCGGTTTAGATTTAAACAAAAAAATCGTTTTTGAAGTATAGGTTATGTTAAGAATTAATAATTAAGAAGTAAACATCGTCCAACAATATCAAAGTATACAATAAAAAGGTTATTGAATTTAAATGGGAATATATTGTGTCGGACTCGTTCTTTTGGCGTAGTTGCCCGACACAATATATTCCCATATAAATTCAATAACCAATAATACTTCTTTGTAGAAGTATCTAAATATTCATTGAAATTTTTTTTAACTGTTTAAATACTTAGCTAAAACTATAAGGTTTGGATAGAAATATTTTATACAACTTGCGAGATTTTCTTTCATGAATAGTACATAACAACGTGCTTCTAATTTCAGACAACAGGAAATTTCATCGCAGTATGTACGCTACGCTGTATAGTTTGAATTAACTTTTTAATGAAAAGCAAGTTGATCTATTGTTCATTTTGTTTAGCTCATCTGCACTTTATTGCCTTACCGTCAACATTCGATTTGCTTGTTATTGATGTTACCAGCAAGCTTTTCAATTCCAAACCGATTTGTTATAGTTAAACTCTGCAAGCGTTTAATTCAGAAATGATTAAATTGTCCAAGTTGATTTATATGGCATTTTATGTTTCAAACTTCCTGAAAGAGCCTGTAAACTACATGGTAACGCTAATAATTAATACACTTTTATATAGTTTGTTTTCCCAAAGCAACCTCTTTCATCTGTACTGAAATTTTCAGTTACTTCATAAAGTGTTAGGTTTTGATATTCACCGTCATTTGGAAAAAAAGAGCATCCAGTGGCCATTCCACTCACGCCATGACCATGTCTGATTTTAGTCAAATGACATTAGAAATTTTTCACATTGATCAAATTTAAAACTTCCTCACCAATCAATTTTGATGTTAATGCATGGGTTACTCCACGGACCCTAAATAAACTTATATTTAAAGTCCCTGGTTAGTCTTCAAATGATCTCCTACTGCATTACTTTCCTCGTCGATTTTAAGGTCAAAATCATTATTGACCTAAAAATTACTATACTTCTTCTTTAAAGAAATAATATATAGAATATATTATTAATGGTTATTAATATGCGAGTAAAACAAACAAGGGACTGCTTTGCAGGTCGTTTTAGTGATATCAGTGTGCTAGATATGCGTATTCAGCGACATTCTTCGGATGGTGCTAAGTTCTACCTCTCCAATTTTGTTGTTATTTTTCTTGCCTTTGTTTCGAATTCCTTGCTTTGTTTTTGTATTGTCATTTTCGTAGACTTAATCTGATTCACAATACGTTTTCTAAATAAAACTTGAAAAAATGCACTATTGTGAAATGCTCATATATCAAATACAAAATAAACTGAAAAAGAGAAGTGGAATAAAAAATAGAAATAAAAATAAATATAAGTCTAAATGCTACAAGCAAATGTTGGTAATTCTGAAATTGATGGAATACGACTTGTTATTGTTATATCAAAAAGCTTAATTGAAGACGGCAAAGAATTACGAACAATCGGCAGATAATTCCGATAAGGTCCGTGATCTCATTAGAACATCTCCATAAGAAAGCATCAGGCGCTCAGACTTTTTATGGCTCTTCTATTTGTTTTTCTCAATCCAATATCACATCTGTCACTCGTGCAGGAGTTTTAATAAACCATATTTATTTGTTATTAATGACGACCACAATCGATTGCCTTATTCCCGAGAAGAACCACAGAACAAGACAAACATACGGAATCCGCATTTTGGTACTTTCTATAGGGATGAGTGTCTTTTTCACTGCGTTTATTGGGGTATAAAGTGCAATTGCCTTAGCACATGGCAAATAACGCTCGTGAACGCAAACCGACAGATAAAGAACGTTCTGTGTTATGTGTACACATATATAGGCAGCGGAAACCAGATTAAAATAAAATAATTAGTAATGAAATTGCGATAGAGTCAGTTGCCTATTGGTAAGACCAAAGACCCCTAATTAGACCCCTTATTACTTAGCATATCTAACTCCTCTCCAAAATTGTACAAACGGGTAGCTGTTACCGTTAAAACATCGTTACATGTAAATTGGCAAAGTGAAAGATTTCTGTAATGAATAAGGAATAAAATTTAATGAGTGAGAGGAGCAAGTCTTAAATAGAATTAAAGGGAGGTAATATAATATCGTTAATTTCGTCCAAATATCAATGTTTTGTTACATCCCTTTATTTTAATATAGGTATTCTTGTTTGTGAGTCTTCACGGACCAAAAAGACACTTTGATGGACCTCACAAATAAATTTAAATAAGAAATTTCAACATTAAAAACATTCTTTTGAAAAAAAACGACTTTTTTGTGAATTACCTCCCTTTAAATTTAAAAAATAAGTCAAATTATGTAAAAATGTAAGACTTTGACTCCAACTTTTCTCGTAGCAAAATGTTCTTCATTGTGTCACAATTTTATATTGAGATTTATATTTATATTTGAGAAAAGGTTTAATTCTAGAACTATGTTTAATTTACTATGAAGCATATATAAGAAGCTTTCGAACTTGAATGATAAATACCTCTATTAAGGACAGAATGTAGATGTCATATTTACCTTTTGCTCCATCAGACTTCCATATTTTGAATAATTCTGAAGCATTGTTTATATTTTTTAAACAAACCATATATCTAGGGCTGTCTGAACATTAATATGACAAAAAATAATCAGGGATGTATTTTTTTTCAAGGCAAGAACTCCAGGGCACTCTATGAAACATAAATAGCATGGTGAATCTTTTTTTTTTCTTCTTTTCAAAAATCGAAATAAAACATAATTAAGTTCTTTGTAAAAAATAAATCAGATTAACAGACAATTATAATGTTGGGGAAAAGCCGAGAGAACTTCTTAAATCAAAACCAACCAATAAAAACGTAGAATGATTTTATCTTATAAAATGGTGTTGATCGTTTTATCGATGTCGAAGCGTTTTCGAATACTTTCGGTGCGTTTCCGACGGATTTGAGTGAGTGTTTTGAATGAACGGGGGAATGAGTGCGTTATTTAGAATAATTTTGATCAGAAAAAATGTCGATTTCTTTATGTTCTTAACTGTACATACGGGTACATGTTAAAGTTATAGGCCAATTCGCAGTGTCTGGACTCAAGGGGCCCGTTTTACTAAGGATCTTTTGATCATTTTTTGCGTAAGTCGCTTCTACGATAGTGACTAAAAATGAAATTCTGCTAAGCATTATCTCATTGTAATCGTCTTCTGAAGACGAATGCAATGGGATTTTGCAAGGCAGAATCTAACAATGAATGAAACACCAGGAACAATTTGTGATTTTGACTTACGATTGATTTTTTCGTAAGATGTTTAGTAAAACGGGCCCCAGATTAGACGAGTTGTCACTTAAAGATCGTTGGTATTATATAGCAGTGTAGTGAACTTCGGTTTGAAAACAGGCATCCTTACATGTATCTAGGGTAGTGGAACGGTAAAAGTTCCGCAACATTTCGGGACTCATGATCTTTCACATTACTGACCTAGGTTTCCCAGTGAAATCACTAAAAATAGCCTTGCTTAACACTCTTAAAATTCATTACTTCCGAAACGTTGTGGGTCTTTTACTGGTCTACTACCTTAACTCCAATTTGATACATCAGTGTATACATTTGTAAAGTATTACAACCAATACGACCAACAATGGAAATATTAGAACTTTAACTTCCTTATCTAAACTGTTTATCAGATTTTCGCTTAATTAGAGCCGAAAAATTGATGTCTACTTTCTCATTCTACCAGAAATTCAATGGCGCCTTTCGTTGGTAATGCTCGACAAAGTAATATGACATGATTATATGTGTAATGAAGCAGAACTTTAACTTTGCAGAAACATATCAGGCCAGATACAGTTAACAACATCGTGAAATTGACAAGGTGAATGATTTTGGAATGATTTAAGAATGAAATTGAATGAGTGTGTGGAGTGAGGTTTGAGTGAATTTAATGGTAGGTAATCCTACATCGCAAATTTTGTTCAATATGAACAAAATTAGCGATATTAATTACCTCCATTTCATAAAATATACATAAAAGTTCTGGAAATTGCTTTCTATTTCTTCTAGAACCAATCAGGCACTTAGAATGTCTATTCTGTCAGTGCGATTTTTTTCCATAAATTTTAATTTTGAATGTAGCTGTTCATTGTATACTTTAATCATTTGGAGCGCTTTTGATCGCTTTGAATGAATGTTTGGCATGAATGAATGGAGCGCTTAGTGAGTGAATAAGAATGGTTTTGATTGAGATGAATGTTAATTTCACGATGTAACTAACTGTAAACATAAGAAAGACATTTTTAGCTCGACTGTGTTTGCAAAACAACGAGGTTGGGCATCATCTTGGGGTTGTTGGCGTTCGTATAGGCGTGACAAGGTTTAATCTTGGCCATATCTCTATTTTTATCAAAATAACTCCTTTCAACTTTGCATGTTTGTTCACCACAACAAGATCTATATCATTCTGAAAGTAGTGTTTAAAGAGTTTTGCGCCCTTAAAGGTTTAGATGTTTTGCATTATCCAGCACATATAGCTGTGCGTTTGTACAAGTAGGCGCACTCATAATTATGAATAGAAAAAAGATCTAGAATATCTTTCAAATTAGATCAGTTTCAATCGTTCTCATCTTGTTATATTTAAGGAATAAAAATGCGGCAAAGTACCTTAAACAGGTTAGTTCAATTTGCCATATGTTTTCATTGCACTTACAGATGCACATGTTTAAGTAGGTATTCAAAGGTCAATATTCTGTTTACTTGTAGAGACAAAACATACCTATCTATTTATCTATAGATGAATCTAATCTTAACATCCTTGCCAAAGCCAGTGTTAGGAATTTCTATAAATGAGTTTTTTACTTTTTGCTCTTTTCACTTCTTTTAACAAGATCCAGCCGGCCCACCGTTCATGATGACAAAATGGTGCAAACTGTTTGGAAAGTATACCCAGCTTTGTACGCATTTGCGGATGCTAAGCAATGTATAATTGGCAAACGTTTTTTACCGTTTGTTTCCCTGAAACTAGGGAAGGTTGTGCGTTAATCACTTACCAGATAAATGGAATATAATAATAAAAAGTGAAAAAATGTATAATGCATTTTTGTCGTATCTCTAACTGTTGTCAGTTCCAACAAATAATTCCTTTTTCTATAACTAGGTAGTTCCGCCTAGCCTATAATAATTTCGGTGTCTGACAAATCTAAAAAAGCTTCTTCGTCGGTGTGGAGGTGGACATATGATACCATATAGAAGAATATTCTGTCTACAACTCTCAGATTTACTACCTTCGAGAAGCTATCAAATAAATCCCAATTCTACGAAATTTTCACAACGTTGCCTTTGAAACAATGCGTACTTCAAATACATGGTTCAAAATCCTTTATCATCTGTCATGGTTTGTCATTCATAAAGATAATTAATCCTTTTTCATACCAATATATATATTGACGGTTTAACACTGAAACTAAATAGCAGTCAGAGCAGCATATATTGTTTGAAGCGATTTCGGACGCATTTCCAGTTTCGAAACATATACGTGCTTCTTTTTTCATTAATCACTGTTTAAATTTCTTTGTTTCGCTTTTCCTTGTTGTTTTACATCGAAAGAAGATTTAAGAAATAAGTATTCGTTAAATATGTTATCGCTTTAAAATCAATTTTAACAGATTTGACACCCTTTCACTAAAACTTAAAACTCGTAAGCGTTTATGGTGTTTCGAATTAAATTTAGAAAATAGAAATACAGTGGCGTCTCGTTAGCCCACAGACCAACTTACGTGAATAAAGCCTTTATTTCGGGACCTTGTAATTGAAACATTGTAATATAAATAAACCACGAATGTTACACCGATATTTCCCTTTACAAAGTTATGAGATATTTATTTTCTATGAGAAAGTTGAGGTAATCATTATTATTTTAAGCGCCGAATTAAAAACGTCACTCCAATATTTGATACATATGAGTGAATCCAGAGCCTACTTTATCTTTTTACTATATATTCATTTCTAATAAAGCAGCCTTTAAAGGGAAACTCGGTCAATTATTTGCATTTTGAATACATAAATCTTCTAGAAGAGTCACAGGAAGCAACTAAAATTGTAATTCTATGGAATAAAATTCTATCTAAATACTTATTTAGAGAAAAGTAGAAATGACAATAATGTTCTATAATATCCTTTTCTTTTTGTAGAACAGATAGGACATTATTCTTAACAAAAGGGATATAGTTCATTCTTAATTCGGAAATTCAGTAATTTATGAAATATCCTGACCAAGGAATGGTCGAAACTTTACCCACCAGATGGTCACTCTTGCGTATGCCAAGAATGGATAAAAATAGAATATGATAATATAAGTGAGAATGTGCACGAGATAGCTCCAAACCAAACGCATCAAAGTGAAACTGTTAAAACTGTTTCATCTCCGAGCCGTTTTCATTGATGTTTTACCTAGATATAGCTACATATACAGTCAATCTTGTAAGATGGGTCACGTCTTTTAAGCGACCATCTTTAGTAAGCGGCCTCTTTTAAAATCCCCTTCTTTAAATCAAAATATCCTTAAAGAAGAGGGCCAGAATGGCCCTGAACCGCTCACCTGAATTTTATTGGTCCAGTGGAACTCAACCAAGTAACTTTCTGACAAAGTTTCATTCACATTTGCCTAATAGATGAAGAGTAGATGTTATCACAAGAATTTAAAGTGAAAATAGACCCTGTCCATCCTTTCATTACTGAGAAGACTCAAAATAAGCCAAATGTTGAAAAGGGTCATCATAGGACCCTTCTGGTAGAGTTTCATTGAAATCGGCCAAGTGAAGATGTCGTTCAAAGATTTCGGCCTTAAAATAAGCCCCAACCTACCACGCCCATATCTATGGGCCAATCAAAATTTCGCGAATAATTTTTAAAAAAAGGTCACAAAGGAACCTCCCGGTAGAGTTTCTTTGAAATCGGCCCAGATGCTCAGAAGAAGTTGTTGTTCCAAAGATTTCGGGCTCAAAATAAGCCCCGTCCTGCCACACCCATATTTATGGGTCAATCAAAATTTCGCGAACATTTTTTAAAACGGATTACCCAAGAAATATTCCGGTAGAGTTTCATTGAAATCGGCCCAGTGGTTCTGGAGAAGAAGAAGTTTTTAAGATTGTTGACGACGACGCAAGACTAAAGACGGACTCAGGGTGATCCTAAAAGCGACCCTTGAGTACGTTGTGCTCAGGTGAGCTAAAAAGTGGATATTGTTGGTCTAAAAACCTTTGAATTATTGAAAGCGAATCCTTTTAGAAGATGCTATTTAGTTATAACAACACTAGATTTTGATTTCGCAGTAATATGTATGTCCAATCGTAAAGCATGTTATATATTTGTAAAATTAAAAAGCGTGATATAAGCTGCCATTTTTAATCGGACGATTTTGGTGATCACTATAAGTGATCGCTTAAAACAAGTTTAACTGTATTTGCATGAAATTGAATAAATGAAGAATATTTTCTGTGTAAACGCCAAGAGTAAGTGGACACAATATATTTACGAAATGCTGAAAGGATGGAGTAGGACTGGTGCCAATATGCCTGGAATATTAAAGGGTAACCCATCTGTGAAAAGTAATTATTCAAATATCGACTCTAATGCAACGAAAAGTATATTTACAGACTCGCTGGAGATAGCAAACCATTTCATGGTGAAACAGGCTTTCTGCCGAATTTGAAATACTTCCTATCGAATTTGAAAAGTCGAGTAGTTGTTTACATTTGTTGCCCCTAGCACGTTTTTGGCAACCGTTTATTTCGGCGGAAAAGATTAGCGGTAAAGTGAACTAAAGTCGAAATATTATTTGACTTACTTATTCTTTCTGTGTAAGTGAATTCGCATGTTCCGGAAATTCTTTAAATTGAGATTTTTGTACATTGTATACTCCCACATAAAACCGCACACATAGTTTATAATTATGTATGTTTTGAATTTGTCTTTAAAGTACGACGTAATTTCTCAATTCATTCGACTAGAAAAAAGTAGGTTTTTCAATATTTCAAAAGCCTATACATCATGACATAGCAGAAACAACTTTTTCACAGTGACTAGTAATGTCTGAACGAAAACTTATTTTAGAATATATTCGCTTTGTAAACAAGACTTTTGTTACGAGCTCTAAGTTGTCCACTAACGATATGCTCTCTCGCACAAGCGTATCATTTACTTCACCAAATACATATTTTCCAAGTCAATGTTCACATTTATATTCGACAACAACTAAACCCCCTTTTACAGTGACTAGAAATGTCTGACTGAAACCTAAATTGGTATGAAAAGGTTGCTGTTTCATGCTTGTCTGTTTCAAGAAACGCCCGTGGTATCATATTTAGAATATGTTGTCTCGTACACGCGCCATTATTATTTCCGTAATAGCTTCAATTGCTTTAACCATGGTAGATTATATCATAATGAAGACTGATATCATCGTTTACACAGATTCAACGATTTGAATAGAAATGAATAAAGATCATTTTCTGTTCTATAAACATTGAACTGTAGATCGAAAAGAGTCATGTACTTACCAAAATGTATAAACGTTTTTTTGGAATGTTGACGAAGGAATGTTGACTTTCAAGAAATTAATTGTGTGAAATGAGATCATCTTCGAATAATCAAAATAATGTTATAAATAAGGCAAAAGAATTCATCTCTCTAGAGTGTTTCGTTCAGTTTTACCATTTAGTACCTTATGAAGGCTTTTCTTTTCGATTCGGCTATATTACAAGACCTTATAAATTAGTTGACTGTACCTGGCAAAAGTTACTCTTTACAATTTGTGAAAATATTTTCATGAAAAAGACTTCAAAAGATCTTAGTATTAGCCAATTAATATTTGGGTTCTTTAGCTTGTCCAACGAAAACATTCTTCTTGATACTATAGTTCCGCAAGAAAGAGTGAGATCTGAGAAACCGTTATCTCCTATCATTTTCAATGTAAAATTGATCTTTCATCACTCACTTGAAATTGTAGGTCTATATAGTCCATGAGCCAGAATGGGTTTTGTTCCCCCCCCCCCCAAGGGGGGATTTTGTAGACCATATTTTTCTGAAAGTCCATGGTATGTAGAACATTTTGAGACATGTAAGCACTCTGGCGAGTGGGGCTTTTGTAAGATACGTTACTTTAAAGTAGCACATCCCTCAAAATTTTGAAAATGAGTTATAAAAGTGTTCCCAAAAAAATTGAAGTTAAAATGACAAAAAGTTGACTTCCTATACATATATTTGTGTTACTTATTAACTGTAGGGTCCATTTCTGGAATTTTTTGAAAAATCTGGTCATCTTAAGAGTCGTGATATTGCAGTAAAATACGTTACCCTTAAATTTCAAAGAAAACTATGAATATAGAAATTAATTGTCTATCCCTGCCTCACTAGGAATTTTGTTTACATTGCCTGTTTGATAGTCCATGGTATATAGAACATTTTGAGACTTGTTAGCACTCTGACAAGTGGGGCGTTAGTGAGATACGTTACCTCAAAGTGAATTACCTATCAAATTTTCAAGACAAGATTTTAGGTTTGTACAGTGAAAAAATGAGTCAAAATGACCAGAAGTGATCTTTTAATACCAAAATTTATGTTGCTGAATGTATGTAGAGCAAATTCAAACTAATACTTGATAAATAAATCCCCATTGAAGGCATGATATGGAAGTAAAATGCGTTACTTTTGAACTTCAAAGAAAGGCACATAGATAGGAATGATTTTTCCCATAGCTGCCCCATTGGGAAGATTGTTAACATTGCTTTCCTAAAAGCATATGCAATGTTGATCATTTTGAAACTTGTAAGCAGTCTGGCCACTGGGGAAAATGTGAGATACGTTACTTTAAAGAAACTGACCCATAAAATTTTCATAAAACCAATTTCTGTTGTTTGTCTTGTTATAGAAATTACCTGTAATTTAGTAAATATTAAATGATATTTTGTGTTTTGTTAATGATATTTGTAATTCTGGAGATAGTTGAAGCTCATTTACATTATGACTTGAAATATATAGCCCTTACAAGCAATGCATGGGAGTAAAATATGTTACATTTAAATTTCAATTTAATGCATTCAAAAGAAATGTTATATTCATAAATGCGCTACTGAATGTTTTGTTTACTGACAGTGTGTTTTTCTATAAGCTTCTGTTCTTTGGGAGATTTTATTTTTTTTTCATGCATCTGCCAATCAAGCTATTTGCAAAATACGTTACTCTAAAGTAACTAATTTACCCATCAATTACCATGGGCTTATTCATATCTCATCTGATTGCAAGTATTGTAACATCTCTCATTGTCTTAATCAACTTTAAACCACAACTGTTTAACGTATTTTTGAGGTATCAATATAATTTTTAATCATTTCAAGACTCATTGTGGTTTTAAAAGCATGCAAAATACGTTATCATTTATTCATAGGTATAATTATTATTGAGCCGCTATCATAGTTTATGGAAATGCACCAAATTCAATGTTGAAGCAGCTTATGGTTTCTTCTATGTTTGAGACTTTTTTCACATTTTTAGAATAAAACACAAGTTATATATGTTACTTCTGATGATAAGAGACAGTTTTCATTGTGAAAAATGATGACCAAATAGATGAAAAAAGCGGTCCCTACAATAATTTCCATCAATTCAGTACAGAAAAGTTAAAAATTTCTTAGAGTTGATCATGATCGTAGCCCAGTTTGTAGCACATTGGATTTGGTAGCGCAGTTGACTCCATATTATAGGTACAAGGTTTCATCAGCCAATACAAACAAGTTGATTATCATTCATCTTCGTTGTATAAGCAGCTAGAGGCTTTAAAAGGATGATGTGATGAATGGGATAATGTGTACGATAAATACAAGGAATTCATGGTTAGGTGGATAAGCCACCTTGATAAGAGTGTTATACTGTTAAAATGGCCTGAAAATTCTTTGAAGCATTTTAGCTCTCTATTGTTCCCAATTGAATGCATAAGTACATTGCATGCAATCCTAGTTTTGCCAAGAAACTGTGCAATTCAGATCAATACTGAAAATTTACATGAGTATGACCATATTATATTCAAATGAATAGAACATTGCCATATACGTTTTGATTTAGCTATCAAAGAGAGTAATATATGTTACATTTAAAAGACCCGTTTTTAGAAAATAAAACATAATTGCTGCTTCCAAAGGACAATTAGATGCACACCAATTGTTATGCTCTTGAACATGATTAGTTCTTACAAAAGTAAAGATTTTAGTAAAACAAAGTAACTTAAAAAATGCTTTAACTTTGAACTAGATACAAACTACAAGTAAGCAATAGAATTTTATCAATATCAAGCCCTCATTCAAATACAACCAAAGACTTGATTCATAAAAATAAGAAAATTGCATGATGGGTCTATAAGTCGCATGCTTTTAAGAGCTTTATAGGTGTTAATGTGTACATGGCTGGTGATTTAACATTCTATTTGCATTCCTGTTTGACATTGATGGCTGACTTTCAATATACATGTACATGCAGTTTGTGTTAAAGTAGAGAAAAGAATTGAAAAATGCCCATTCTAATTAATATACTCATGGTTCTTGGGCATAACTCTCATAATTTTCTCATGTGCACAGGTACAAGACTCTTCTACTTACCATTAAGTTTTATTCTAACCACTTGGCCAACATTCCAGACAAACAATTTGAAAAAAACATGCAGAAAAACCAAAATATCCATCTTTATCAAAGAGAAACAATAATTTTGATTTAAATGGCTACAGTATTGACACTGAAGTGCATTTAAGATAATTGTGACTTGTTTCATACAAATGGTAACATACGTTACTAGATTATGACCATCGGTATTCTGTTTCAAAACATCTATAGGCAACGAATAAAACCATGCACGAAATTAGAGTTAAATGATAAACATGCTGAAGTGACTAAGTTATTTTGAAAAAAAAGTTTCAATTTATTAAATTATTTTAGCTGTAATGCTGCATTGTGTGATTGATAGATACGTAATTGCACTGAACAGATATTTCCCTATGATGAAATTAAACAATGGGTATAGTACAACACAAAGTACATATCCATATCTATCAAAAAGTCAGTATTTGTATTGAATATTTCAAGATGTTTGTAATTTCTAAAGTAAAATGATTATCAAGATCTGAGCTGATTTAGAAGGGTGTAGGTATTTTGATTTCAGCAATTGGGCATACATGTATTAATGATTTGGCTATTTCAAAATTATGATCTCAAATCTTGTTATCAATTTTTTAACCTTGTGGGATCCCGGATGGGATACTACAAATGATACTAACTTCAATTTGTGTGATTTATCACTTTACATTAAAAGACAATATGTAAAAACTAGCATTTAATAAGAATTTCCTTCTTGGATGTTCAAAGATATAACATTGACTTCTCAATTAAGGTCTAAATTTTAATACCATAAGTGCTAAGGGATCTTTGATCTTTTGTTGGTCACGCATTTGCATTCAGTACCAATGCATTTTCTAAGAAACAGAACTGAGAGCTATAAATTCAAGGCATTTTAATCCTTATTTATAAAAAATAAAGCAGTTTAAACGGGGTTTGGTAAAATATTTTCAGGTAACGTATGTTACAACATTCCTTTAGAGACATAAAGCATTTGGTGTTATAAGAACATCAGTTATAAATGATATTCTTGTTTTATTTTGCATGATCACAGTAGTAAATTGCACCTGCCATGACATGTGCTCAAATCTTTTCATTACTACGTATAAAACAAGTAATATGCAGGCCTATATAAACTATATAAATATGAATTCATCATATTATCTTGTGAATTTTGCCAACAAGTGTTGACTTTGAATATTTTTGGCGCCCAAATGCCAACATCTTTATATAGGCGAATATAGAGACACAATTTTGTAATTGTAACGTATATTTCACCTTTTTTCTTGAATCATACAGGATTCTGTGGATGTTTTATAACCCATACTCAAGAATCATGTGTTAGATAGTACTAAAAATTGCAGTTTGCCCAAAGAATTTCACAAAATTGGAGCAAAATGTAGCATTTAGTAAGGATCTAGGGTGGGTGATTTCAAAGTAACGTATCTTACAAAAGCCCCACTCGCCAGAGTGCTAACATGTCTTAAAATGTTACTTATACATGTTCCTTTCAGAAAATCATAGTGTACAAAATTCCCCCCCGGGGGGGGGGGACAGGGGTCCCAGTAGCCCATAGTCTAATACTTACGGTATTTTATAACTGTACTTATCAAAATTAAACATCTTTATGATCGAAATTTCAGGACAGTGAAGCATATATTTCAAATAACGATTAACGGGTTTTATTGATACAATTCGGCCAATTTTAAGATTGATTTCGCAGTGGTTATCTGTACCTAAGGTAGTGGACCCGTAATAGTTCCGCAACATTCGGAACTCATGATTTTTTACAATGTTGACCGAGGTTTCCTAATGAAAATCATTAGGAAACCTCGGTTAACACTGTTTAAGTTCAATACTACCAAAGTGTTGCAGATATATTACGGGTCTACTACCTTAAAACTAACACAAGATCTCTGCTCGCCGATTTAAAACTCAAATTAATTGGAATGGACGATCTATCGGTACCTCATCGCGGTTGTGAAAATAACAAGCTTTAAGAACACGCAAAAACTACAAGAAATAAAAAAAATGCGTTTCTAACACTATAATCATTCATGATTTTGCGTCTAGCTCAATGAAATGTGAACTTTGAACCGGTTACACTTTCTTTAACTTCTTTTGTCAAAAAATAATGTAATAAGAGATTTTTTTCGTAGAAATCAAAAACTAACACATATTTAATTTCTTTAAATTGACATGTTGCTCATTTTTTTACTTGTACGACCATTGTCATTAATGGCAAAAAAATGAATCAAAGGCTGCAATATTGTGCATTAGGCCAAAATTCATCAAAGCCTTCAGGGGGTTACCTGAAAACGTGGAATATCTACATATAATAACATCGTGAAATTAACATTCGACTCAATCATAAACATTCTAAATCGCTCACTCAGTGCTCCAAGCATTCATTCCAAACACACACTCAAACCATTCAAAAACGCTCAAACCCATTGAAAAATATAGAATCAACAAAGTCATTCAAAATAAATTTTGATAGAGAAAATTCACGATTTCACTGACATAATTCAAATCAAATTTTAGCGTCTCATTGGTTCTTGAAGAAATTGGACGCTGAATTGATCGCATGGATATTTTTAGAATAATGACATAAAGTGGTTATTTTTAGAAACTTGCATTTCTGATAGAAATATCGACGAAAACAAGGCAATTAGAGGTTATAAGATAAATGTAATACGTACTTAGTAAATTGTATAAAAAAAGTAACTCGGTTGTGGGAATTGATAATTGTCGAGGATATTATCAATTTCCCCAACCTCGTTAGATTTTTTTTTCATACAATACCCGAAGTTCGTATTATATTTGTATTAGGTTCAACATCTGAGGAAATTTCTAAGTGTTTGGATTTCATAGAAATTACACAAATAAATTCCTACAAGGCGTGAATAATGATTGAGCCACTTACACCAAAATTCAAATATATTTTTATCACTGGTACAATCTCTCGATTTCCATGTTTGTGTTCTGTCGTAATTGCATTTTATTTCTTATCTAAGGATCACTTCGTTTTCATGCATGATTATGTAAAGTGAACGTTTGAAAAGTCAGATGGGATCATAGTCTTACTCAATGAAATACCACCTAGCTGTCCGAGACTTACTTTTCATTTTGTAGGAAGATCTTCGGCTTCTAGTTAATAACATGTGCCCCTACATCGAGAAATTGCACTGGTCGAGTAATGGTTATTATTACATTGTGTTATCCTTTGTTTTCTTCCTCTTCGTCGAACTTATTTTATGAACATATATAAATAGATAACAGCTTCTATAATCATACATTATTATTTCAAGTCAATTCTATTCTGACTTGACCTGTATTACAATTACAATTATTAGGCATAATATAATTTGAGGAAACGGCGTAACACGATTCGCCAATCTCCAAAGTATTGCAAGAAATTTCAAACTAACTTTAAACTTTTTATTTGTGGATATAAATTCGATAACAGTTTTGAAATAGAAACAAGATTGTACAAATTATTCCTTATTTTCCACAGTGGTAGTGCTCTATAATTGAACAGCATAGATTTTCTTTTCTCTTAAATAAACCAGTTTTGTTATCAATTTGTTTTATAATTTTTGGCCATTACTGCATTCTCCGAAATCTTTGCGACAATTTAATAAAAATATCTTTCCCCAGCCCTCAAGCTTTTCTTTTGGTTTGCTATTCCCACAACAAACGTTAAATAAAAATCCCGTGGACCGGTTTGTCTACAGATGTTAAATGGCACGACTTTCAACAAAATATCTTAAAGCAAGGGAAATTACTCTAACTGGAATACATGATAAGCTGGTCTCCCTGCAAGCCGATATTGGTTATTTTGCTACGGCGTGATCCAAACTCTCCGTGTGTAGCACTGTACTCCTGTTTATACCGCTTCGATGTTTTCATTTAAATTATTCTAAGATAACAATCCGTTAAAGTTATGTTCATATATGTAGCAATCAAACAAGACACAAAGGTATGAATCTTTAAATTCATTATATGAAAAACAAACAGTGACCTTTTTAAAAGTTGTCATAAAAAATGAACAGCAAAATAGTCCCTTCAACGAATATTTATTAATTGACAGTCAATCTTTTTGAGAGAAGGGTTGTTTTGAAATCGCTTTCTTAAATTCTACAAGGTTCGTATAACAAACATTGCTTTTATCCTTGTTCATGAGTGTACTTTCATTTTGTGTTACTTTACATTTTCTTAGGTAAAACCTTATTACGCATGAAATTTCCAACAAGAGTTCTAAACTCGACTTTATCGTAAAATGACAAGATGGATGAATTCGGAATGAATAACAATAGAAATTGAATGCGTGAATGGGGCGAGTTTCAAAATTCGAATTTAATTGAAAGGAGGTCATACAATGTAGATAATACTTGATTTATTGAAAATAAAAAGTGATCGTTTTTGAACAACTACAATGCGTTTTTAACGATTTCTGAGCGTTTCTGAATTGCGAGAGTGAGTGTTTGGAGTGAAGGAAAGAAAGAGTGGCGCGCCGAGCGAGTGATATGGAACAGTTGGATCGAAATGAGTAACAATTTCAAGAAGTTATTAAAACATGTGTGCATATAATCCCCATTCTTTTGCTGAATCAAAAAAAGCGTCTATGGGGCTGCTTCTTTGGGCTCCTTTTAAATCACAGAATCATGTGAACCAATAAAGGTGATTGGAATGGGACTAGGTATTGAAATAGTTACATAAGATACAATCATAAAGGTTCCACCTATTTGCATAGTTATTACGGTCCTAGCGTTACAGTGACCCATGTAATCATCAGAATATTGAATGGGTTTATTATACGTCCGCGCCACGGGTTATGTCGTAAATCAGAATCTTTGATTGAAGTAAGAACGTATCGAAGAATGAGAGCAAGAAAGCAATACATGTTTACAAAATGTGTATATTGTGTACACTCTTATTACATTTTTGAATTCATCCTGTGATATATAAGGATCCCTACAGTCCCGTTCCATTTACGTTGAATAAATAGGCGTTTTATTTGGATGCTGATTTTTATGCTTAAGAGGAATCTGCTCATTTTGGATTTTCCAGCATTAAAAAGGAATAGAAGAATAAAAACCATGTGCAAACATTATTCATGCATAAGACAAGATATTCGGTTGCCTAATTTGAATTTGAAGTTTGAGTTTCTTTATATAAATTATTGTTTATTTCACGGAATGTTTTTTTTCCTCTCTCAAATTTCTGAGATAAGGTCAAATAAGAATTTAAAAAAAAAAACACACAAAAAAACATATGGTGCGACTTTCAAAGAGGAGACCGAAAATTTCACAGAATGTATCGGAACTATTCTTCTCTCATTATTTGGAACTAAGATATTACAACAGAATTATTCTATGTATTTCCCATACATGTATTTCCCATTAAATAGCAGAACTACAATAAAATTTTCCCTAAAAACATGGACGGAATCAAAACATCATACTTTCTTTTAGTATATATTAAATCTTTTTTTTTTATCTTTTTCGGTTAAAACGAAAACCGTTTGCATTTGAATTTATCGCATATAATTAAAAGCCAAAGTCTGCGTTTAGAGTAAGAAAAAATCACCCTTTTGTGAATATTCTTTGATTATTGTTTTCTTGATTTATAATTAGTCTTATGAAAGATGAGTAACATAAAAATACAAATTAATCGACAAGCAGCGGCTTTTTCGGGAAACGCATAATCTGCCGTATACAGTAAAATATGTTAATGAAATTTTGGTCACGTGAAATTCGCCCACATGCAGGAGCAGTAAAAGAGCGGTATTCAAAATATTTCGGGTCATAATTATTTTTCAAGGTAGGCCTATTTTTGGATCATCGCGTCATAATCATTTGTATTACCGAATATTGGAATGACAAATTCAAGTTTATTTTTGAGAATAAAAGTCTAATTTTTGTGCACATAGTCGTCTAAGACCACTGTCTTGCGTTTCGGAAATGTTCACGAACACTGACGGGGGCTTTAATCCAAGGGGTCATTTGTAAGAAAGACGTTATAACTTATTTTCAAGTAGTTTTTTGGTAAAATGATCACACTGGTCCATATTATTCTTAAAGGTAATCGCAAGAACTTTAACATTTTTGTTTAAAAAATCAGAATGTTAGAAAAGTTTAATGGCCGGTGAACTTAAGCAAACCTCCTCAAAAGGCACATTGAAGATTACGACAACCAGTTTTTGCGTTCAATGAAAGTATTTGTATTTGGCAAATATGGATCTTGACAACTATTTCGATGATTTAAGCGATAACCTTGAACACTATCTCTTGTCATCTTAAGTTCATTAGTGAAAAACAAAGATTCTGTCTTTTTTTAAAGTAGAATCAGAGATGAATAATTTTTTATCATTATTTACATTCTTGCATGACCTTGCAATATGTGGGTTGTTCAACTGATGTAGGAAATGAGCATTAAAATGACATCGATCTTAGCGAATGATTGCCTTAAAAAATACCACTAGGTGTATATCACAGATCTCCTTTTCTTTCTGAAGACTTAACTTCACTTTCGTAAAGATAGGTAGGCTGCCATAAAAGATTCAAAAAGCTTCAAAAAGCAGTTTGTCAGCCTGATAAGTCATTTTATAGAGCACTCGCCTGAAAACCTTGAGATCAAGTCTGACCAAATCATAAACTATTTGTATTTGGTCTAATCAAGTATGAAATTCCTGAAATTCATATTTCTGAGGAAAGGTCAATGAAAATATCCCATTTTATTATATCGGAAAACTTAATTTAGTCATAAAACAGGATATGGTTATTCGACCCTACTTCAGTTGGCAACGTAAAGGACCTCTTGATGACATAACATGTCCAGTTTCAGGTTCATGCGATTCATAGTTACTGAAAAAAGTAGAACAAAAAGTTTGCATTGTACCTTGTTTTATAAGACAATCACAAAACTTATAAAACAGAAAAGGGATACCCGACAGACCCTAATTTGAAAAGCGAAATATAAAGACTTCTAGCTGATTTACCATGTTAAGAGTGAAATGCTGTGATTCATAGATGCTGAGACAAGTGCAACGAAAGATTTGGAAACTGACCATGTAATGTCTGAAAATTAACTACTCGTAAAACAGAAAGTTGATATTTGACACCCCAGAATTAGGTTAAGAGCCATTGTCCGAATTTTTCAGGAAATTGCCCCCTCGGAACATGACTTCCCCTAATCCACACGTACCTGCTCTGCTTTCAGGATGCCAAACTGTGCAAACAGTTTGCCAATTATACACCGCTTTTCACGTGTACTTGTGTGCAAAGCGGGGTATAATTGGAAAACTGTCTGCACCGTTTTGTCATCCTGAATGAAGGGGCTGGATAATGTTTTTCATAAAGGACCTCTAATTGATATACCATACCGCACCAAGTTTCAAATTGCTGTGTTTCAATGTAGAGAAAGATGTAATGAAGTTTCTGGTTATGCACGGATACAAGGACAGACGAACGAATGTACGGATATAAACTGTCAAATAACGATCCTCTTTTCCATTAATATATTCTCTAAAATGTTCACAACAAAGATAGTGTACTTCCTGAAATTACAAAGCGCATATATGCTGAGTGACATTAAAAACGCAATACCTTAAACATCACTAAAATAGAAATATAAATACCCAAAATCGAACGAAAAATAATTTTGTAAGCTTAACAAATAACCTCTAGGGTAATGTCCTTTTGAAACATTGTCTTGTTTTCCAGTCACGGTGATAGTTTAAACACACCCTTCGGAATTGAAATTTCTCCGTTGCCCTTTTGCATGAACGATAATTTCTTTTCAATGAAACAAAAGCAGAATAAATTTAAAATAAAGTTAAGCCCAATGAATAAAGGGTTCAATTAAATTATCAATACTGTGTACGTACGGTTGGTCCAAAGGTTACACCAAATTGACCAAATTACGGATTCTCAAAACGTCATTAACATAATGTTAACGTCATTTTGTAACACAGAGTCCTCTGAAACTGAGCGAGTTTATGAAAATGAAAATCTATCGTAATTCCTCGTTAAAACACCGAAAAGCACTCAAGAAGTCTTAAACATTTAACTCACCTTTACGCTGTGGCTGTTCCATTTCTTGGACGGTGAAAATTTGCAAACTTACCCTATACTGGTATGAGGTCGACAAAGGCGAAAAATAGACGATATTGGTATCGATCGCCAATGCGGTCAGGTGGTCAGTGTCATTCATGGAACATGCAAGCCAAGATTCATTGAACTTAATCCAGTTGTTCTTGAAGAGAATTTTTTAAGATTTTAAAGTGAAATTTGGCCCCGCCCTGTCACTCCCACATTTATCGGGCAATAAATTTCATTACCAATTTAAGTAAAAGTGCATCTTAGGAATATTAATGCCTAGTTTGATTAAAATTGACCCAATGAGAGGAAATGAAAGAAATCAAAGTTTTTTAAGAAAAAAAGCCCCGCGCTACCAAGCCCTTTTTGCGAGTGCAATAAAAATTGCTTGAACAGTTAAGTAAAGAGTCATTCAAGGAAGATTCATGCAAAGTTTTGTTGAGATCGGCTCAATGGTTTGGGGGATTTTTTAAAAAAGTTTTAATGTGAAAATAGGCCCCGCCCTGCGACGCATAATTTGGGGGATCAATCACAATTTCTTGAACAATTTGAGTAAAAGGTCAACCAAGGAACATCGATGCCAAGTTACACTGAAATCAGCCGAGAATTTTTCTTTTTATTTTTTATTTTTTTTTTTCAAAATTATGGAGTGAAAATAAGCTCCGCCCTGCCACGCCCGAACTTGGGTTCAAAAAAAATCTTAAACAATTTAAGTAAAGGGTCAACCAAGAAATATCTAAGCCAAGTTTCATTGTATTCGTCCCAATGACTTTTTAAGATTTTATAGTAAAATAAGCCCCGCCCCCCATGCCCATTTTCGGGGTCAATCAAATTTCCCTAAGAACATCCATGCAAAGTTTCATTGAAATCGGCCCAATGGTTTTGGAGGAGAAGACTTTTAAAGATTTTAAAGTGAAAAAAAGGCCAGCCATGCCAAATCCGTATTTGGGGGCCAATCATTTTTTTTTCAACAATTTAAGAAGAGGGACATGTTGGGACCACTTCTACCAAGTTCGGTTAAAATCAGCGCAATGGTTTAGTAGGAGAAGATTACGCATTGACAAACACATGCGCTACGGGCACACCGCTTTGACAAAAGCCTGTTGGCTCTCGGCCAGTGGAGATAACAAATATAAATAAATAAATGTAGCACATTTATTTCCTGTCATGCTTTAGAGATGTCCGTCTGTATGGCTGCCATTTTATATAAATGTCTGTAAAACTCGACTATAACATTTAAAATACATTCAGCTCCATTCAAGATACTATGCTTATATCTTGCGAAGCGGTTTATTTCATCAATACAATTACTAAGGACAATCACATTTGTCAAAATTGGGATCAAAAATTAAGATTCAATAGTCCTTTTCTAAATAGGGAAACTCGAGTAGGTGCGCATCTGCTGATTCCAAATGACATCCACATATCAACATGGCTCATGTTTTCCCCTTGAACCAGAGTTTTGAGCTCCAAAAAATCTGAATAAATATTTAATTTGATCCCCCTGAGAAAAAGTTCCAATGGTGAAAATTTGGTTAATCTCTTAATGATACATCTTTAAATCTTTCTAACATTTTACTTATTGATTGCCTAATTATGAATTTTACAAGAAATGGTCATCTGACTCTTAAACCTGAAAAATTTACTTATATTCGGCTCACTCTGTTATTTCGACCCTTTAAAATAGTTCCAACCCTTAGAATATCATGGTTTAGGAGTCAACGACTTATCCATTTCAAACATTGGCACAAACCCTGATCAAGGTCATGATTAAATGAAAACAAACACACACACACGCAAACACACACTAACACACACGCAATGTTATTTTAGGGGCATTATAAGTTTTCCAATACATCGTCTTTCACTTTGCTTTTTATACCCCTTTTTAAGATTTTATAGTAAAATAAGCCCCGCCCCCCATGCCCATTTTCGGGGTCAATCAAATTTCCCTAGGAACATCCATGCAAAGTTTCATTGAAATCGGCCCAATGGTTTTGGAGGAGAAGACTTTTAAAGATTTTAAAGTGAAAAAAGGCCAGCCATGCCAAATCCGTATTTGGGGGCCAATCATTTTTTTTCAACAATTTAAGAAGAGGGACATGTTGGGAACACTTCTACCAAGTTCGGTTAAAATCAGCGCAATGGTTTAGTAGGAGAAGATTACGCATTGACAAACACATGCGCTACGGACACACCGCTTTGACAAAAGCCTGTTGGCTCTCGGCCAGTGGAGATAACAAATATAAATAAATAAATGTAGCACATTTATTTCCTGTCATGCTTTAGAGATGTCCGTCTGTTTGGCTGCCATTTTATATAAATGTCTGTAAAACTCGACTATAATATTTAAAATACATTCAGCTCCATTCAAGATACTATGCTTATATCTTGCGAAGCGGTTTATTTCATCAATACAATTACTAAGGACAATCACATTTGTCAAAATTGGGATCAAAAATTCAAGATTCAATAGTCCTTTTCTAAATAGGGAAACTCGAGTAGGTGCGCATCTGCTGATTCCAAATGACATCCACATATCAACATGGCTCATGTTTTCCCCTTGAACCAGAGGTTTTAGCTCCAAAAAATCTGAAAAAATATTAAATTTGATCCCCTTGAGAAAAATTCAAAGGGTGAAAATTTGGTTAATATCTTTAAATCTTTACACCTTTAAAACATTCAACTTATTTTTGGCTCATTCTGTTATTTCGACCCCTTTAAAAACAGTTCCAACCCTTAGAATATCATGGTTTATGAGTCAACGACTCATCTATTTCAAACATTGGCAAAATCCCTGATCAAGGTCATGATTAAAAATAAAAAAAAAAACACCCACACACACGCAATGCTATTTTAGGGCATTATAAGTTTTCCACCACATCGTCTTTCACTTCGCTTTTTATACCCCTAACAACGAAGTTATAAGGAGTTATACTGTAGTTTGTCTGTCCATCTGTCCGTTCGAGGACATAATTTTATGCCCTCATCTCCTCAGAGACTATTACAGCTCCAGTTATGATTTGTTGCTGAATTATCTCCCCTTGAATTTTTCATTGTCACATATGATTTTATTAGTGTTGCATATAAAAAAGATCCATTTGTTATCGATGGTGCGCAAAAAATGATAAATTAGTTTCGCTTTTTTGTCTGTTTTTACTCTAAAAAAATGTCTAAAATAGTACGTTTGTAATAGTTTTCTTAATTTAATTAAATACTTATATCTGTTTTTTTTTTTTTTTTTTTTTTTTTTTTTTGTTATTTTCATTGCAAATCCCCAAAACGAATGTATGTGTGCTTATTACATATTTGTTTTATCATTATTACATACCAAGTGTTAATTGTTTTTCATCTTTTTATGAAAATTGTGTTTTGGTGAATCTCCTTTTCAAACTAATAAGCCAAGCATGGTATGTCTGGGCTCCTAAATACTTAAAAAGACAGTTTTAGAATTTTCATCGATGAAAGGGACGTAAAAAACTTTCTCCAGCAATAATCCATAAACTACAGCGGAATTTGATTGATTCATTCTCTTTCCCTTATTCAGGCACCGAGCTCTACAGATAAACACTCTCAATCGGTCTCATTCACCGTTCTGCCAGAAGATTACTGTGTTCGATCGTTCGTTATGTGAGATGAAATTGTATTCGTTATATTCACTTTTATGGGACAGGTTTGAACATTTGGTTGTGAATATTGGTGATTCCGACACAAAACATGCACGAGGCGGGCCTTCGCCACAAAAGAAAACATTGATCGGAGATGCCATTACTGCGTGTGAGTAGAAATATCGTCACAACGTGCTGGGATGTTTGCTTTCTGTGTGTGACTAGGACTTTAGGCGTCGATTTAACACACAAATTGAAACCCAGTCATTGTTGACAAGCATATAAATCAGGTTGTGTTTTATTGTATGAAGAAGTGCATCGTGTATGGAATTAATTAATGTACGTCTATACCTTATTTGTTTTCTGTATTAAAAGGATACATAAATACAAAACTAGGGTAAACTTTGGCCAGACTTGTGCATAATAAAAGCACTTTTATTCATGGTCGTTAATTTTGTCCGGATTCAGACAAATATCTATCTGTATGCCATAATGTAGTGCATCACAAACACAACAAGGACAAAAATCTATTTGTATTCTTACCAATGTTTGTTTACTTGTGTCATGGATGTATTCGGATGTCTACTAACCCTGTTCGCTATATTGTGCTTCACAGAGGGGTAAGTTGGAGTTTCTATTTAATGACCCGTAACACCAAAAGGGACTATATGGACACCCCGTAAAAAATAAATGGAAAAAGAGGTCACACTCAGATCACAAACACTAGAGGTTGACTTTCAAAAATGAAGGTTTGGAAAGGTAGAAAAATCAAGCTTGGTGCGAAAAGCCTTCAAAGACAGAAAAATATTTATCCCGACCGGGTAGATTGAAAAGGTCGACTCTATTCACGCTTCCAAAATGATCCTTGATCGAATTACAGATCATTTTTTACGTGTGGCTTATTCATTCTCTTAGTAGGTTATAAGGAATTAAAGACGTTCGATTATTGGCGATTCTTAAGTTAAGATTTTTTAGTGATGAAAATTGGAAAAAGAACTTAAGACATAATTATTTTATTTAAATGGTACTTAAAAAAAACATTTAAAGTCATAAACACACTTCAATTAATTATCATGTTAATGTATATTAAAGGTGATTCATTATATCATTACATGATAGGAAAGATATCTTCTTAGGCGCTTTGAACTTTGACTGGATGTTTACCCTTGCCATGCTGAACCCGGAATATTGCTGCTTTGGCAGGAGCTTTAGACAAATATTAGCCTGCACATATGTGCAGTCTGATCTTTGTCTAAACCACCTGTTTTTCCTTTTTTGACACCAGAAAAGCTTAAACAGTTAATTTTCAAAATGAATAATGACTCACATTTAGTGCATCCAGTACTTAGAGTACTTAGATTTTGTTGCAATTTTGCCAAGATTTTTTTTATTCATCATGACAAGGGATAAAGAGAACATTCCTTAGTATGGACGTTACTTATTTATCACAAGTTTTGAAATTTAACCATTTTCTGTACTCATCAAAATGAATTTGTGAAAATGTAAGCAAACATCTTATATGTATGATCGTGTATTGACTGTTTCTTTGATCAAACGAATTTTGTTTATTATGAAATATGTAGAACTTCTCCCTTTTCCATTGCATACTTAACATGTACTAGTATTTGGTCCCGGTTAGCTCTTGATTCCATTGAAAAGATTCAGAATACTTAGTTGTGTGTTAAACACTTTTGTAAATGTTCTTGAAACAGTCTAAGGATGTATTAGAGTCACTCTACATTTGATAATTGCTAATACTCCACATTCATAGGAAAGAAAACCAAAAGCAATAAGCAAACAGCTGCGCAGTAATCGTTGCTAGATATACTTGTAAGCCCTGCCCTGTGTTCAGGATAACAAAACCAGCCCTGTGTTCAGGATGTAAAAACATTTCGCGTGTGCTTTGAGATGATGTCCCGCTTTGCACGTGCAAATACGTGCAAAGCGAGATATCATTTCGAAAGCGCTTCGCTAGTGTTTTCATCCTGAACGCAGGGCTGATTTAACCCGATTATGTAAATTTAATTATTTGACAATAATATGGATAATTCGGCTAAAAATTTACACTTTTGAGAAATGTAGGTGTTTATGTAAGAATCCCTAATCGATTAAGAATATTGGTAATTTTTGAAAAAGTGGGACTGTCCCCTATTCTCTCTGCCTCGAATAAACACTATCGGCATCTACATTGTTGGTTTTCTAAAAGCAAGGCCAAAAAAGCACTTTTTATACACATTCTTGATGTTTTCTATTCTAAACCTTCTTTTTCGGATAAATAGAAAATGTGTTTCAATCTTTACAAAATAAGGCGTGTAAAGGTATCTATTTTTTCTATTGAATATTTGAACACATTTACCCAATGAAATAGCGGAGAGTTTTCAATGTAATCGGCCAGCAATACGCAAGTTGAAAGGTGATTTATTTCCGTGAACCGTCACTCTGACAGCTTATTGGATTGCCTACAAGCATTCCCTATTCCTAGATAGCTGTGAATATGTAAAGTAAGCTTTTATCACATGAGAAAATTCATTGACGTTTTTGTATTACCGTATTTGGTTTTATTTTTCTTCTAACAAGGTGCTCTGATACGTCCGACCGTGTGTAGGCATTGTCTTCTGAAACTGAACCCTCCGAAAATGTTTATCGAAATTCCAGTAAACAAATAGCAGACTTTTAGAATCGTTAGATGCTCTTACAGTAAGTGACATCGAGAAATTGACATTCATCTCAAAACCAGTATAAATCGCTCAATCAGCGCTCCATTCAATCCAAACATTTACTTAAACCATTCAGAAACGCTCCTAAACCACACAAAAAAATAAGATCAACAACTACATTCAAAACAATATAGCTAGATAAATCGCGATTTCACTGACATAATTGAAATTATTAGCGTCTGATTGGTTCTTGAAGAAATAGGAAGCTATTTATAGAACTTGTATGCATAATTTCATTTAAGGGAGGTAATAAATATCCTGAACAAAATTAGCGATAGTTGATTTTCTTCCTTTAATTTCACTCAAAACATATTCTAAAATCATTTCAAAATCATTCACCCTGTCAATTTGACGCTGTTGTAAACTGTACTATATGAATACATTTCCAGAAAAAGAAACATATGGTGTAAGATAGACAATAAACAATAATCTTTTAGTAGTACTATAACTTACTAGTATATGTAAATATGAAATAAAAATGGTAAGAAAAAATAGATAGAGGATAATCGTTTATTTCAGTGTAAGATCTATTTTTATTTCATTGAGTGTACAACAAAAGCTATATTTTTTTACAAGTAGCAGAGCCACGAGTGAAAATATAGCTTTTGATGTTCACAAAAATAGATCCTACTCGAAAAACAAACGATTATTCTATTTCTTCATTGCAAAAATGAGACAAAATGTGAAATTTCTCGGACATATTTTCGTAAAGTGCATCATTTTGCACAGGATGCTACGAAAAGTTCATTGTGACGTCACTTATTTCGCCCCGCATAGATGACGTCAGATGGGATGAAATGCTCAAAAGCAGGGTATAAGTTTTTGATAATTTCACTGCTTTTGCGGTGAAATTATCAAGTGATACTCAACAGTTATTTCTCGATAAACCACCAAAAAGCATTTAAGAAAAATGTACATACATTGCCAAAATAAATGCTACTTATTTATATTGATTAAACTGAAAAATAATTCCATTCCTTTTCGAAAACTTGTTATCGGTATTCTTTAAACTACGTATTGTAATTTGGCTTGTTTTCTAATTGAGTCGTTGATAAATTTAAAGAATCCATTGGTTAATCTTATTTCATTTTAGTATGAACGCGACGAGGGCTTTAAACTTAAATGAATCAGTCTCGAACAATAATTGTTCATAATTGTGACCCGTCGAGCGAAAAAGGACCAGACTGACTTGGGTCGAAACTTTTCTCAATGTGCTTATTTTCTGAATCTAGAATGCTCAATCTACCTCCCAGTGAAATAAATTTTTGAAATACGACCTCTGGTTTACCTATGCTGGACCCAGTCTCTATTTCAAATATTCATTTGTCAGAGTTCCGAGATGGTTTCTTTTCTTGTGACTGGTCACAATTATTTTCGAAAGGGAAACAGTGGATTAAGGTTCATGGAAAGTGTTTTTACGCGGTATTAAGGGCATTCCATTTACAAAAAAAAACAGTCCGTCCAGCTCCATGTATATGTGAGCTGTCACGCGAAAAGGGACCATCTGGTTAGTGCATAATGTGTCGACCCTAGTCAGACTGCGCCTTTTGCGCAGACTGACTAGACTCGAAACTTTTCGAAAAGTGCTTATTTTCTGAATCTTGAATGTTCAATCAAACTACCAGCGAAAGAATTTTTGAAATGCAACCCCTGGTTGACCAATCCTGGATCCAATCTCTTTTTTAAAGTATTCATTTTACAGAGTTCTGAGATGGTCCCTTTTCGCGTGACGGGTCACATATTCTATATCATTATGAAGCTCTAGATGAGGACACCATACTTCACATCGTTTTATAAAAACCTGTTTACATGTACGTTGACCAGATAAATGGAAATTGATTGTCTGCAAAAGAAGCCTTTGAGTCAGATTTTTATATCTACGCTTGTAGCGGCACCTAATAAGTACTTTCGTCTTCTTTCTATTCAATTAGAGACAATTTTAAGGAGGCGTAATAAAGGTGCTGGGTTTTTTTTAACAATATTTCTCTTTTTTATACTGGAATTGCTGTACTGATAGAGAACTGAAATACTCCAATGTTGTGCAAATGGTTTCGCTTAAGGTCAATGTCACATTTCCAAGTTCATTGAATTTCAAAATATAAACTTTGAAATCGACCAGTTTTTTTACTATAAAGTGAAAGAGTCTTCATATATTTCCTTGTGTGTATGTGTTTATTTATTTTTTTTCTTAAGTTTTTTAGGTAACCCTTTTAACAACTAATATACTGAATAACAAATGTAACGCATCACCTTTGAATGACAAATTAATCTGCGCCGAAGTCGACCGATTTTCGAATATGACATTATTTTATTTTGCCAGACCACTAGGTAACTACTTGTGGTTAAGTTTATTCCAGAGCCAATAATCACTTGAGCACAGACACTTGAACAAAATAAACATGTTTTCTGCTCGTGCAACAGGTCGAGTGTATAGTATGAAGTTAAAGTTGGTTGAGTACTATAGCATATAGAATTGGTAACGAAAACCCGTGAAGGCAATTTTCACAAAAAGCTAACTGTTCGAGTTTGGCAGTAGCGAAACATTGAATTTCGGAACGTCATCGCGCAGTCATATTGAATTGATTAATTTACATGATTAAAAACAAGGACACGCGTACCTGTCATGAGGGGTCATACTTCGACTATTGTAAGGTTAAAACGTCGATTTTAACAACTCCAGGTGCCGAACTTTGGATGCTGACAGGACGCTGTCATGAGGGGTCATACTTCGACTATTGTAAGGTGGTTAAAACGTCGATTTTAACAACTCCAGGTGCCGAACTTTGGATGCTGACAGGACGGGCAGGCTGCATTGTAATGTGTTTTCACCGGAAATTTCTTAATCTCTAGGTCACGTTATCGTGGACTAGTGAAGGCAGTGGACAACAAAGATGAGGTAGCTGAGTCGAGTATCAAACCCTTCATTAACAGTCATAGGGTAACCCCCTCCCCCCGGAAACAAGTCAATGTTATGGTCCATTCAGCTCATGCCATTATGGACTTCACAAATGCTTTCTCTTTCTCTTTACTTATCTAAAACTTGGGCATATTAGACACGAGCTTGAGTCAACAAAAGAGCTGCAAGGTTTTTAGTTAGATAGAGGCAGCATGAAGAGCAAACGGATAGCCATGTTTGGAGTTACCCTGGGTAAAATTCAGAGATCCGCGTGTCAGACATTCTTTGAGAGCAATATTACACATGATCTCAAGTTCTATCGACTTTTACATAGCAATGAAAGCTGGTTCCAATTTCAAATTTTTGATTTTGGGTTTCGTCGCCTCTATGATAGTGTAATTCTTCAATGCGTTAGTCTACGATGTCATCCCTTTTGCCACAACTCAGTATTGGTTAACGTTGATTTTGGTATAACTATTTTTCCAAGCTTTAGATTTTGAGAAAAGTTATATATTAAAAACCAAGTGAAGCGTTATATATTCGTGAATCAAACCACCGTTTCTAAAAAAAAATGACAATTGCGTTGGCATTTGTGTACACCTTGCAGCATTAAATCGGGACAAAACTACTCCCATGAACCTTTAACCATTTACTTCAAATTTGCACCACCGGAAAGACTGAGCCGGGAATTACGTATCTTACCAAAGGACACGTTTGGTACGAAGTCGTGATTTTCAGATAACGAGCAAAACACCTTAATAATAAAGGAACTTGAGGAAGTCATATAATTTGTGTTAACAAAACATGCTTTTTAAAGCACAACCCATCCCATTCTTTGAGCATTGAATAATTATCTAAAGACCGCGGTTCGCTAAATGGTGAAATATCCCCTATGAGACTTTTTAATAGTTCGAATCAATATTCCAACAAAATCCGTCTCAGATGTTTAAAATAAATTCAGTTTATTGACATTAGCTTGGCTTAATTCTGTGTTAGGCAACACAAGTTAAACTGTTTTTATGTATCTGCTCATACTGTGCAATTTCAAAGATAAACGTGATTAATTCTAAATCATTTATATTTCTTTTAGGTTGTCAATTAAGTTTAATCCCTTACTAAATTTTCTTGAAATCGAGGACTTGTAATTGAACGTAATATTAGTTTATTCATAAGATATAAATAAAAAGAAATTAATCTAGGCTTATATAGATGTACTTCTATATAGATGAATCGGGTTTGACACTTTGCATGGTTATGTTAGGTTTTAAAAAATGTATTTGTCTGCAAATTTGAGGTATCAAAACACGGAAGGTCCAAGATGGCCTGTGTCGCTACACTGGCATTCTTGCTCAGCAAATTATCATGGCCATTTAAGATTAAATTGATTTACAAATATAAACGAAGACCTAGTAAAATTGTAATGAAATTTTCACTAAAATTCAAAGTTATAGTGAAGGCATGTCATAAAACCAAGCGAGTTTGGAAGGTGAATTATAGTGACGGTCATTTTGTAAGAGTTTAAAGTAAATCTATTCATTTACAAGGTGTTTTGAAAACATAGAACTTAACATCACAATGTCCCTTTGTTCCGTAATATGACATCATTTTATCTAATGTATCTTTGTACGGTCATAGAATGAGGAACACTCTGTAAAAACTTCTGGATAATACATCGATAAATATAGGAGGTAGTAGTGATTGGCAGATTAACCGATTATAATCGATAATCAGTTGGTTCGGCTTCAGATTATGATAATCGACTAAGAAATTTCATAATCGATTAATCAGTTCCTAACACATAAATGACACCCATTATATTGTTTTTGAAACCAACATCAGTTTGATAGCACAGCATGAAACAGTTGTAATTGTCTATGTTACAACTGTTTCATGCTGAGCCGTCGGCATGAAGTTGGTAGAAAAATCTGCAGAAAGAGTCTTTAGATCATGAGTTTTGAAAACACTTTCACATTCTATTCTCTCAATGATGGTACTGGGAGTGCTGTATTAATTTGTAAGAAATCGATTGTTTAATCGATCATTAGTTGATTTACCCTTCCAACTAAAAACCGATTTTCGATTGTGACTGACACCGATTGTCCAACACAAGGAGGCAGTATGTTGAATAACACATCGTCAAAAGGTCAAATAGCCACAGTAGGTACATTTGCTAGAGAATATAGAAATCTCCATGGACATTTGAAAAACAAATCCTTCCATAAAGTATTAATGGTTCATGTTGACAAGGAATTTTATTCTCGAAGGGACCGTTTCCCATGACGCAAAATTCAAATACCAAATACGTAGAAAGCTGAGATATGCCAATATTGAAAAAAAGCATTATTAACAAAATGAATCATAACCAATTATTGATTTAAGAGAAAAAGTTTTTTCCTTGCATGAGACAATTTTTGAAACTTTGGGTGCCCGAGGAGCGCGTGATTAGAGACCATATAAAGTTTCATTAATATATCTGAAATAGAATGTTCTAAACATCATTCCTAAAACGTTTGGTTGAATTCTGACCATTGGGTCTAGGAAAGAACACTTTTCTCAATACGAGCAGTATTTTTCGAAGAAATCAGAAAAAAAACATGCCAAAACTGTCATTTCTGTGAATTTTGGTTGAACGTTGACCAGTCATTTCAGAGAAGAACGTTTTCATATCATATTGGACCCTTTTATGACTCGACAGCCCGCAGAATGGTGTTTAAGATATGCCCATTTCAGATTTTTTTTCGTTAAATTCAGAATTTAACGAAAAAAAATCTGAAATGGGCATATCTTAAACACCATTCCTGTGAGGTTAGAATTGAATTATGGCATGAAGTTTCGTAGAAAAATTTTACCACGGCTGTTTTCTGAGAAATTTCAAGGCATTGTGATCACCTTGTTGTCGTTTGTGTCAACGTTTTTGTTGGCGTTGACCCGACAAAGTTTAACCTTGGTCGCATCTTTGTCGTATTTGAGTTATGACCCTTTTCGACCCAAATCTTTTGTGCCTGCCAGCACCTGCAGCCGAGCTTCGCACCCGTGGGATATTCTCTTGTTATATTACGATTTCTTCAAAACTGATAATGTTGATTTCTAAATGTAAACTTGAACAAAATGACCATGATAGTCCTGTATCGATCTATCGAGTCTCTCGGCCCCTGGAATATCACATGAATAGTTGGTAGATATTTACCATGAGGTAATTTGTTCTAAATATATGTAACCCCAGAGAAAGATTTTCGTTTGAAGACTCTGTGTAAAGTGGGATGCACACGGGTTGAGTCTAAAAACATAATCAAAGGGAAAAACATATTGGGCGATTTTCTCTAATTCAATGTAAAATGAGATGCCCTGGAACCGAAAGTATGGCAGCAGGGACATAATATGAATACCTTTAAGTTTTCCCAAGGGTCCACTAGATCTAGATTATAATATTTATCAAACATGAAAGATGTCTAGTTTACCCTTTGCCTTCAGAGAAGAAGATTATTAGACTATTTTGATATTTTTCCTTTTTAGTAGCCGTGGCAAACAGAGTTAATGATGGATTTCAATGTCTTGAAGAACTTTGTCAAAGTTCACCAAGGAAAATTCCTGTCAGTTTTCAACAAGGTTAGCTTATAGGTCTGGCTTGTTGGCCGACTGGTTAGCGCGCTCGATTCGTAGCCTGGTGGTTGCGGGTTCTAACCCCACCAGAGGCGGGTAGTGTATTTGGGCAGGACAGTTTATAAACAGGGTCCTAGTCCACCAAGATGTAAAAGTGGGTAGCAGTGGTTAGAAACCATTGCCTCTATCTATATGTACAGGATAAGATCTGGAATGAGCTAGGGCCACGATGGCAATAAGAGTCATTCTACCCTTTATGATGTTATCCTCGACCAAAAAATCTGTAAGTTTAGGAGGAAACTATATTTGTGAAATCATCGTAATTGACACACAACGAAAATGGCAGCAAAAATTGAACAATCACAATAGATAGATCATCTTAAACACTTTGTACTCGGATGAGCAAAAGTGCACTTTTACAATAATTATTCTATAATTAAAATCTATAATAACTCTTATTATTATTTAGAAACGAAGAGGGGGCGGTGGGGAATTGAAGACATAATTATTATATTTGATGTTACAAAAACCATGTTGAGTGACTTCCATACGGTAAAAAATAATGATTACTTTGTCCCCACAATGGGACGTCTATATGAGTTCAGAAATGACAACCATGAGATTCAATGATTTCATAATGATGAGATTTACAAGTAGTGAGTAGTTCAAATCCGAGTTCAAGTCATTTTTTTCATAATTAATTTGATCTTACATTAGATTTTTTTTCTCCGTGAAATAACTCGCAGTCCATCCGCTCCGTACTCAGGGTGATAACACGGCACAAACTGTTTGCAAAATACATCCCGCTTTGCACGCAAGAGCGCGTGCAAAGCGGGGTATAATTTTCAAACAGTTTGTATCGGTTAGTCATCCTGAACGCAAGGCTAGTCGTCCAGTAAAGAGCCTGTCACACAAGATAATGACTACAGTTAGTTACATCGTGAAATTGGCATTCACCTATATCAAAACCATTCTAAATCGCTCACTCAGCGCTCAATTCATTCATTCCAAACACTCACCCAAACAGTTTAAAAACGCTCAAACCCATTGAAAAATATCGAATCAACAACGTGATTCAAAATAAATTTTGATAGAGAAAAATGGTAATTTCGCTACCAAAATTCGATTTGTAAGCATCTCATATGTTCTTGAAAAAATAGGAAGCTATGTATAGAACTTGTATGCATTTTTATTAAAGGGAGGTAATCAATATCGCTAATTTTGTTCATCCTGAACATTGTTTTTTAATATAATTGGATTACCTCCCCTTAAATTCACTCAAAGCTAGCTCCACAAACACATTCAATTTCATTCTTAAATCACCAATCACCTTGTCAATTTCACGATGTTGTTAACTGTACACCACGCATCGCCAGAATAATAAAAAAAAAAAGATATATTCGGCGCTTTCACGGCGTTCATGGCGATGTCAATGCGCTCCTAACACGTTCCACTGGCGATTTAACTGCTTTTGAATATAAAGACTGGCGAAAACAAAAAAATGAACATTTGATAATTTCAATTTTGACGCCAAGTACTTTCCATATTTATTGGATTATTGTTTACAACGTCATGAAATTGATAAAGAGAATTATTTTGGAATGATTTTAGAATGAAATTGAATGAGTGCGATGAGTGGCCTTTGGGTGAAATTAATGAGAGGGAATCCAATATCGCTTATTTTGTTCAGTATTTATCATATCCCTTTAATAAAATATGCATATACGAGATAAGTTCCATAGATAGCTCCTTATTTCTTCAGATCCAGTCAGACGTTTATAATTTCAATTATGTGAGTGAAATAAAATTTTAATGTAGTTGTTTATAATATCATTTTCAGTGATATTGGGACGTTTATAAATGGTTTGAGTCCGTGTTTGGAATGAATGAATGAAAGAACGATTGAGGATGGTTTTGATAGGGATGGTTATTATTAACTGTACCACCGCTATGCAGATTTCATTAAACAGTTGATCAAATTGGTATTGTTTCTGTAACTGGGAGTATTGTAAACGAAGAGGATTCTTTCTATCCATATTTAACAAGTTCTACAGGTTTTAACAGTGCGACGATTCCTTTGTTAGTCAGTATATTGTATATTGTATTTCAAATCATCTGTTTCCATCCTGGGCTAATCAACGGTGCCCAATATGAAAACTTACGACCTATATATTACAAATCTTCCGAAAAGAGAAATTTAAAGTTTAATTTACTTGACAAATTCGTATTCTTGGTAATCGTTTTATATCTTTATTTATTGCTTATTTTTTTTAAAGCTGAAATACCGGTATATTCAATGAACATATATTCTAACAATGTCTCTCGACTGAAATATGTGCCTGTGTGTGACATTTCCAACAATTTGACATGCGCATGAAGCACCAACATTAGTCAACATTGGCTACCACGTAGCATCATAAGAGGTTAACCTGACTTTCTAAAGACACTTTTGAACCTTATCTTTCTACAGAGCACAAAAGTAAAGACCCTGGTTAGACTGTGCGGATGCACAGGCTGACAAGAGTCTTTGCTTGGCGCACATTTGAAACTGTTGGAAATGTCACGCACAGGCTCATATAGACTGCGCAACCTCCTCGATTTGCCATAAATATGAAACCTGTCCTGTCAATTACATCGATGAAATGTTCGTAAAACTTGAATATTTTTCCCATTCCATTTCATTTCTCGGAAGACCCCGCAGACATTTCTAGGAAGCTAATATCAATATTTTAAGAATGTTTCAATAACGGATATTTTATATACGTATTTTCAGATACGATTCGGAGGATTTTGGTAGTTTGCCAGCCAAATTTGAAAACGCATCCGAGGCAATTGAACGACTTTTACATGGTTATGATATACGTCTTAGACCAGACTTTGCAGGTAAGTCCTTCAGAATAGCATATCCCTTGTTTAGGTAAAGAAAAAAAAAATAAAGCCAGTTTCCACTTAAGAAACTTTTTTCGTATTTGGTCCGGTTCGTCAGTCTCTAAACTGACCAGACAGTAAATTCCACAATTATGGTTGAACCGCTCCCAATTTGATTTTTGTTTCATTATAAACAAAGTGACTATTTCAATTTCTAAGGTGGTGTGTGGTGGCAAAGGATCCCCTATAACCTGAAATCACTTTCGTGCACAGTTATCTGAATTCATTTGTAAACAAATGTTCAAAGCACAGGTGAAAATAGCAAATTCGGATTATTATTCATCATTTACACTTGAAGTTGATTATTAAGGAAGTAGAACCGTAAGAGTTTTGCAACGCCTCAAAGGTAACGAACTTTAACGGTGTTAACAGAGGTTTCCTAATGATTTTCATTGGGATACCTCGGTTAATATTTTGAAAGCATATGTGGTTCGAAATGTTGCGGAACTATAACAGGTCCACTACCTTAATGGAAATGTCAGCATCCAACGTAAGTATACAGTCTATCTTGCTCGAGCGCCCACGTCTAGTAGTAGACAAATTTTATAAAACGACCGTTTCCAAAATCCGCCTTCTTTCAACCATTCTTTTTTTAAATGTAGCTATTGTTGCTAAAAAAAAACTTTTGCAAATGAATCATAATTTCTTAAAACTCAATGGAATCGTCTCATTGGACATATGATTTATGAGAAATTCGCAAAATACATATTCAATCCAAATTTTCTTACTGGTCAACAAAAAGTGTATCATTCGACCATTTTTTAAAACGACCGATTTTTTGTGGTACACGTTTTACTGTATTTCATTCGTTTTATGGCATCCCAAATAATACCCAAGGACATCAATAAAAAAGCTTGAACAAAAACACAGCTCAGAACGTTTCCTTTACAATTAAGAGCAATCAATCACGGCTTTGAAAGTTATCGAAGCAATTCATGAAAACTAATGAAAATGGTTACAGGAAAATTCCTTCAACCAGATCAAGTTCTTCAGATTAGATTTCTACAGAAAATTAGAAGACATGGTAAATTCAAATCAAATCTTATTTAGTGTAAATTCTTGTATAGCCTGAGCTCGACGTTCTACAATACAACGTCGTGATATTGACAATCATTCCGATCAAAATCATTCATAATCACTCTCTCAGATCTGCAATCATTCATTCCAAACACTTACTGAAATCGCTCATAAGCGTTCCTTAACCGTTCAAGACAATTCGAAATAGATCAAAACTCTATCAACATTTCACTGAAATCAGTCCAATTATTCAATATTGTTTGGCTGGTGTGGATTCTAAAACCTCTGATTGGTAAATGAAAACAACAACAACAACAACAAAAATGAACGGAGATATTTTAAAATGAGGAAATAAAACACACAATCAATCAGTTGCATTCTTAATCCATACCAGAATCATTCATCTGGTCAATTTATGAAGTTGTTAACTCTACCATGAGACTGTCGGGCGTTTAAGATAATCTGGTACAACATCGTGAAATTGACAATATGATTGATTTTGGAATGTTTTGGAATGAAATTGAATGAGTTCGATGAGTAAGTTTTCAGTGGAATTGGGGGGGGGGGGGAATGCAATATCGCTAATTTTGTTCAGAGTGATCAAAATTAGCGATATTTATTACCCCCTTTAATAAAATATGCTTACAAGTTAAATGAAAAGCTTTCTATTTCTTCAAGAACAAATCAGATGCGTATAATTTTAATTACGTCAGTGGAACGCATTTTTTTTCAAACTATATTTTTTTTAATGGGGTTGTTGATCTTATTTTTTTAGTGATTTGGGGCCGTTTTTAATGGTTTGATAGAGTGTTTGGTATGAATGATTGGAGCGCTGAGTGAGCGATTTAGAATGGTTTTGATTGAGATGCATGTCTATTTCTCGATGCTACTAACTGTACCCGTTTTGGGCCTGGTTTGGCAGACCTTTTGAAACAATCCTGTATCCTTGAAATTGCCAAGGAAAAAGATAATCGAGTCAAAAACCGAACAACGTGTGTACTACGTAACTTTTTGTGCTCATGCGCGCGCAAAAAGGTCTAGTGCTCGTCATCAACTTTTGTGCGACAAGAAGTGCTTTTTGTGTTCAACGCAGTGCTTGTTTATCACTACGCTGTGCTAAAATCAAAGTACTGATAGTACTGAAGGCGAGGGAACTGAATAGACGAAACAACACACGATGTCAATTTTCTGGAATATAACCTTGATTATTCACCCTGTCCTTATCATGTATACCAGATATTTTCTTACTTATCACTGACAAAATCACTGTGTTAGATTTTCTGTGTTAGAGTTAAAGATACATAGCTTTCATATTTGATCTTGACGGATGACCTTACTAATAGGGAAAAGAATAAAATGCAGATAACTAACTCTTTTTTCTTTCTCCCTAATATTATCTACCCTTTCTGCTATAAAGTATGCTAATTTGCCCACATAATGTATGTAATCTGCAACCCTTTACAATTTGGACCCGTCTAATAATTGTTGTCTTTTAATGGAATGATTTAAATTAGAGAAATTTAAAAGCCTTGTCCCATCCTTAAACCCTTAAACAGACGACAAAATTTTAGACTCGGCCAACTTGGAACAGGTTGCAGACAATAAATCAACATGAGTGTAATTTGATATCTATGGTAGAAATTGAAAAAAATAATGAGTAAAGGGTGGGCCATATTGTGGGAAAGGGAGAAATAGACCCTATCAATTTCTTGTGTTTCCACAGTAAAATACAACTTCTTTATGGAATTCAATTCAATGTAAAAGAAAGAGCCGACGAGCTTGTGCCCCTAGAAAAACTGCATAACTACGATTGTTAGGCGGAATGATCGAATGGATAAATTGACTGACTAGTAGCAAACATATCAACTCAACTAAAATTATAAAAACGCGAGTTGCGCCTGTCTGCAAAGCGGTATCGGGCGTAGTAAAATATACCTTTGGAATGACGGTTTTTTTACGTTATGAAAATAGTTGTGCTATGACAGAGCTACAGATAGAGGAGGTATTTCGGTTTGTCAAATATAATATTTAATTAGTCCTTACTTAAACAATATGTTGTTGGTACTCACTTAAAGCGTCTTTTCGAATAACCAATATATAGGTTTCATTGTTAAATACAGATTTAAGACAGGCTTTAGCGCCGTATATCTAGACTGATGTAAAGATATGAAGAGAGATTTGTTTTACTCTCATTCGAGTATGAAACCTAATCATCCAGTATAAAAGGGCGAAGCCGTTTCAAACATAACTAGGTTTAAAGTTTCATACCAACATAAAAATTAAGATAATCTCTGTCCATATCTTATTATTTAAGAGCGAAATTGTCAAAATTAATCGTTAAGTGTCTTTTTCTGTTTTGTTTTCTTGTTTGTTTTTTAATGGTGCTATGCCATGGCGAAGTATCCGTTATGTGTGTCCATGCGTAAACTTTTTCTTTAAACATCCTCTCCTCCTAAACCAGTGGGCAGATTTTAACGAAACTTGGTAGAAATTTCCTACGGTGAGCCTCTTCTTAATTGTTCAGAATTTTTGTTTGACCCCAAAAAGTGGGCGTGTCAGGGCGGGGCTTAATTTCACGAAAAAAAACTTTAAAAATGTTTTCCTTCCAAAACTATGTAGCCGAATTCGATAATACTTGACATGGATGTTCCTTGGCCGACCCTTTACTGATATTGTTAAAGAAATTTTGATTGACCCCCAAATGTGGATGTGGCTGGATAGGTCTTATTTTCATTTCAAATCTTTAAAACATCTTCTCCTCCCACTCAAATTAAGCAATTTCAATGAACCTTTGCACGAATATTCCTTAGATACACCTTCACTTTAGTTGGTCACGAATTTTGATAGGTCCACAAATCTGGGCGTGACAGGGCGGGTTTTTTTTATCACTTTTAAATCTTTGAAAATCTTCTCCCTGTCAATAGGACTTATTTTATTGAATCTTGGTATGAAATGCCTTAAAATACCCTTAACTTAAATTGTTCCCACTAAAATGTGTTAAGAATGGTCTTCTTGTTGCAATCACCTTTATGTTGACAATAAGATGTGAAAAGGGTATGCAGGCTTATAGTGATTGAATATTTTGGTGCAATGCAAACCAGACCCTGTTAATCATATAAAATACTTCTAAAGAGACTTCAAGGTGTGTTTTTTTTTCAGACAAAGTAAATTTTGTTTAATGAAAGTTTTGAGATTTTAAAGCCAATGGAGCGATACAGACCCTCTTTGGCCTCTTAATTTAAAGATATATTAAATTCATTTTATTGGATGAAAATATAATGTCCTGAAGAAAAAGTCTAACTGTAGTGCGAAATCCGCATATTCACTTCAAGACGATTCCAAACTTTGTTCCTTAATATACTCTTCCATAAAAACTATACAAGAACACACTAAAGTATACTTGACAAAAAAAGAAACTTTACATGGCTTACTAGGGGCTGTAGTGTCGCTTTGAAACCATATAGATTGAAAAGTTTACTATTACATACATCTTGAAAGCAATATCCGCCGGTATATGGAGGGGTCAGCACCGGATGTCTGTAAAATGAGGGTTTTATTGGTGGTCAAAAGACAAAGGGGTCGATTTCAAAAAATCACAGAAATGAATTAAAGTGTATTGGTGATGTTTCGAGTATCGGCCCAAGAAGCTTTCGTGCCTAAAGTCGTTCCAGTATCTAGAGTGACCAACGTCTGAGCTCAAAACCCACAATAATCTTATTCTTTCTGCGATGAAATAAATGTCAAAATATGCGATGGTAACAACGCCTCTACATGAAGTCACTCTTGGCCTATCTCAACTCGATCGACACCTCTAGTGGTTGCGACCCGATTTTTTTCATAATATGAGATTAAACGTCGCTTTCAATAGTTTTTAATTCAAAAGTCGATGACTGATGCACCTATCCATAGGTTCTTGTCTTTTTTTACGTCACGGCTAAACATTTCCCCTTAGCCACCAGTCGCCCTTCCTTCTTAGGTGCATCACTCGCCCATTCTGTGGGAGACAAATAACACTAGACACGATGACATTTGTCAAATATGAGATGAATGATGGCCGAGCCTGATATCGAACGCAAGATCCCATGATTAAAAGCCAGACGCGCTACCGACTATCCTAACCGGGCTCAGCAGTTCTAAACAAAGATGCTAAAGTGTGAATTGCCGGTAACGAGTAGCCAAACATAAGAGTGGTGTTGTAACCAGACATGCAAGCTCTATGCACACCCGTAGTCTAATTTCTTTTTTCAATTGCTGTGGCATACCCATTTCAATAAAACTGTGCAAATAATTTTGTTTTTTTTTTCGTGTCAGAGATAACGAATACATCTGACTGAGTAATAAAAAACTCCTCAAAATGAACAATGGGTAGCTGAATATGAGTATGTGACCACAACCGGAAGTGACGTTCACATTAGACTGGGCGCAAAATCTTGTTCTCTGTAGTAAGTCCGACTAGACCGTGCCAATAAAGTTGACATTCAGTCACTGTAAGTCATTTAAAAAAGACCAAGAAATATGTAAAGTTTCTTATTTTGCTAAGTACATATTATTTCCATGACCCAGCGCGAAACAGTTGTAACTGCCTATATTTCATACCCTATATTTTATAGGGACCTACAACTTGTTCGCGCTATCAATTGATTTGATCTGGATTCATCTTTGTATCAAGCTGATGCATTGATAACCATATGAAATTATGTAATTCTATTCATGCTCTCTAAAAGAAAGCAATTCCATTTATTTAACTACCCTATATGGGTTATAGAAAGGATGACAAGGGTAATTCAATAATCCATAACTAAAATAATTCCATCTCGGAATCAATCAAGTTAAACAGAATATCTAGAGTTACTTTTATCCTGGGAATTGAAACCCAGATTTTGTTTTTGACACATTATTGGGTTTGAGAGATTGTTTAAGACTGATTATTTAGAAGCTGGTTTAGACATGAGGGGTTTTTAGGAAGCGCCCCAGGTATATAAATAGATTAGACAGAAAGATTTTCAGACCTTCATTAAGTAAGTTTTATCACGGAATTATATGCCTTTCATTTAGATTCTATTTCATTGGAAAATTATTTGCCTTTGTGAAATATTTACATACAACAAAGAATTCAGTCACTATTCCTATGAACTTTTAGAGGTGGCTTCAGTATATTTCGTTATTGGACGGTTTGTTGATGATATAAATTATAACTTGTTTTTCATTTTATTATGCCTCTATTAACCTGATATCACAAACTTTATGACATGAAATAATATCAGACAGTCTAGGTTTAGATAAACAAATTACATACGTGTATTCATGATCTTAAACTTAATCACTTTCATCCGAATTTCTTTTGTTTTAAAGGTTTTACAAGATTGAATCGCAGGAAACTGAAGGCATTTAAAAAAGAATATAATATTGGTGTCTTTAAATTTCAATTCTTAATGGTCTCGGCTGTGATAAATTATCATGACTCGGCAAAGCCTCGTCATGATAAATACTCGGCAAAGCCTCGTCATGATAAATTCTCCAAACCTAGACCCGGTAACATTGATATTTTTAACACTTACAAGTTAAATATTTTCCTATATATACCAGGGTGGATGAAAAATACGCAGACTTTTACTATAACTTTATAACAATTATCATTATTATTTTTCAATTAAAATTAATGTTCCTGCGTAGGAATCGCCACCAAACTCCTTTATTTGCCGTTATTTCTATTGTAACCACCTATATTTGTCACATAAATTCATGTAGGCACCACTTATTCGTTTATTTACGCACTGTTTAACCTGCATTGCTGTATGAAAACAATATTTAAAAAGACATTTACCTTTATGGGTGCGTCATTTTTCTCTTCGAAATGACTTTGGCGGAAAACCGCGTTATTATATTAAAGTTTTATTTGGAACAATTGAAACCATCAACAAACCTTTAATTGACGCTAAAAGATCTTCAGATTAAAGCAGATCTCTTCTTTTTTTAAATGATATAAACATGGTGACAATTTGGGGAACTTGTTACGACTTGTCTACTACATCTGTAGTAAATATTGATGTTATTACCTTGCGTAGGTAACAACTGACATTACATTTAAGAATGTTTTCTTTAGGTGTCTAACTTGATCGATTGGATCAAAATTTGCAAGGTAAACACACAAAAGTTATGTTCACTTCTTAAAATTTTGGAAAATCAAAAGTCTCCATATTTTTTTTTCAGCCTTGTATGGCCTGGAAATCCCATTGTATAGTTTTGATTTACCGTTGGTGTAATACGACTTCTGTTATAAACTACATAAGAGACCTATGCGCGTATATTGATACATTACGTTATTCCTGTATGTACGGTTGCGATGACGCCAATTGAATTGTGTTATCAAAGCAATATAAAGACGTTTGACACACCCCTCGATTTTTTAAAGCACTTAGGAGCGATTGGCATCATTTTACCTTCTGATAATTACCAAAATAAATACAATATACCCCTTCATTGATTGAAATTGACTATTATCAAGCCAGACGCCTAATTCTCATAGGGAATTCTTAAAAAGATGATGATTATATTACAGACGGCTATTGAAACCCGTGATTCCAAGAGGGATTACCGCTGTGACAGAAGGCGAACAAACCTGTCGGATCAATGTTAATAACGGGAAAATTTGAGGACAAGTATTTGATAAGGAGCTTCGTTTACAAACCATTGTTAATGTAGATTTTTCCTCCTTACAATATTACGTTCTCAAATCATGGAAAGCATCTTAAAGAAGTACACCCCTTAAAAGAAACTAAGAAAACGTCTCAATGTCTCAGGGGTTTGGAAAGCGAAGTTATTAAAAGTAACTTCTTAAACCCGCTCAATGTCGCAAAGCTTCGGAAGGTGATATTAATTTCGATATTTAGAAAAATGTCTGTTTCTTTACGTCATCGACGTTGAAGCACTGACATTTCATTGGTGTCTAATGACAAACATACTACATAATTATCCCTCGCTTGTAAATATATATTGCCGATTTCAACAAGATGGATCACCTTTATAGCTCTAAGGGACACACTGACATAACTTTGTCTCTTGACAAATACTAGGGGAAATTCAGTGCGCCCCATCATTGGTTTAGATTGACCGTTTTCAAGTCACACCTAATTCTCAAAAGGGAAATCTTAAAAAGATGATGATTTTATTACAGCCGGCCATTGATTACCAGGATTCCTTGGGGAATAACTACTGTGGAAGAACGCGGACAATTCTGCTTAATTATAATCAAAGTCCTGTCAGAACTGAAAGTCGGGCATCATTGAGAGGCTGGGATAGTTCAATAGTTCGTCAATCAAAAGGGCTCAAATTTGGACAATAAAAGTTGGTAAAATATTTGCCCAATTTTTGATTTTTTTGTCTTAACACTCCATCTTTTCGAGGACATCGGCAGCTCATCCATTTGGAGTTTACAGAATTATATCCACTCAACTTAAGAGATATGTCAAAAACCCAGTTCAACTAAGATTGATTATCCAACATGCTACCAACTGCGCTATACGGTCGGTCAGACGTCAAGGGGATAGAACCGGCATCAATTTGATGCCTGAGGGAAGCATTTATATAGAGGCATATTATGGCAAATCCCATGTCTCTGCAGTATATAGGCACAGTAACAGTAGAGATGCCAAAATTGCACATGAAATTTCCACAAAATTATTTAGCCTTGATCCAGTGAAATTGAAGAGCCCTTTTTCGCGCAAAGAGCTCAAATTTAGAACACAACTGCAACTACAACTGGTAAATGACCGTTCGAGAGAAAAATCAGAGCAGTAATATTGTAACAATTGTAACAAATTTATTATATAGTTAACCTATTGTACGCTTCAACTCCTTAAACAACCGAAAATCTTGTTATAAACACTGAAAATACTAATGGAAATTACTAAAAGCAAAAATTATATCAAATTTTGTATTAGCCTCTTCATTATTTGTCGCAAATGTAAATAAGATAAAAAAAAAAGTTTGTAGATTGTGACTTAAAAGGCCATTTCTTCTGTGTTTGAAAACACATAGTTTGGCTCAAACACATTGCTCAGAAGATAAAGGTAAAAATGTAGAGTGTCCAACAGATCGGATGTCTGGAAAACGGTTTATATAAATTCGGGCTTCACAGCCCGATTTAAAAAACGGAGAAATTCTTGGACAGTATTTGATAATGAGCTTCATTTTTAATCCATTGTTAACGATCATTTTCTCCAATCAATATCACGTACTCAAATTATAGAAAGCATACTGAAGAAGTTCAACCCTTCAGAGTAACTTCTTTAACCGGGTCAATGTCGCAAAGCTTCGGAAGGGGATGTTGAGTTTCGATATTTCGAAACATGTCCACTTTTTACGTCATTGTCATTGCAGTACTAAAATTTCGTAAGAGCCTTTACAATGTATAGGCACTTAAGAAAAATTTGCAGTGCAACGACATTGTCAATGACAAAAATACTACGTAACTATCTTACCTTGAAAATATGTCATCCAAGAAAACGCATGTATTGCCGCGTTTAACATTTTCAACAGAGATGGAGTACTCCTACAACTCTAAGGGACACACTGACATCACTTTGCCTCCTGATAATTATATGGAGATATACAATGCACCCCTTCATTGATTGAGATTGACAATTATCAAGCCAGATGCATAATTCTCAAAGGGAAATCTTAAACAGATAACGATTATCTTACAGACGGCTATTGAAGAACAGGATTCCTAGAGGGATTACCGCCATGGCAGAACGCGGACAATCCTGATTAATGTTAATAACGGGGAAATTCTCGGACAAGCTTTTGATAATGAGCTTCATTTACAATCCATTGTCAATGATGATTTTTCCTCCACAAAATAACACGTTCACAAACCATGGAAAGCATATTGATGAAGTACACCACTAAAAAGAAACTAGGAAAAACGTTCAATGTCTCAACGGTTGGGAAGTGAAGTTATAAAAAAACTTTTTGAGCTGGCTCAATGGCGCAAAGCTTCGGAAAGTAATATTAAGCTTCGATATTTCGAAACATGTCTGTTTCCAAACGACGTTGTAGCACTTACGTTTCGTAGGTGTCTTTACAATGTAAAGGCACTTACGAAATCTTAACACTGCAACGACATTGTCAATGACAAAAAATACTACATAATTATCCTCCGCTGGTAAATATATCATTCAAATAAACACAAGTATTGCCTATTTCAATATTTTTTCAACAGAGATTGATTACCTTTACAGCTCTAAGGGACAAAATGACATCACTTTGCCTCCTGAAAATTACCAGGAGAAATACAGTGTATCCAATTCATTGACTGAGATTAACAATAATCAAGCTGGACGCCTTATTCTCATAAGAAATCTTAAACAGATGATGGTTATATTACAGACGGCTATTTAAGACCACGGTTCCTACAGGAATTACCACTGTGGCGGAACGTGGACAATCCTGATTAATGTTAATAACGAGGAAGTCTATTACAAGGTTTTGATAATGAGCCTCATTTCAATCCATTGTTAATGATGATTTCCCTTCACAAAATATCACGTACTCAAATCATGGAATATTGAAGAAGTTCAACCCTTCAGAGTAACTTCTTTAACCGGGTCAATGTCGCAAAAGCTTCGGAAGGGGATGTTTAATCACCATATTTCGAAACTTGTTTGTTTCCTTACGTCAACGACGTTGCAGTACTGAAATGTCATAGGTGCCTTTACAATACAAAGTCTTTGCACGACAACGACTTTGTCAATGAGAAAATTACTACGAAATTATCTTCCGCTTGTAAATATTTCATCCAACAAAACACAAATATTGTCGATTTCAACATTTTTTCAACAGAGATGTATCAACTTTATAGCTCTGAGGATTGATCGATTGATTGATTGATTGAATGGAGTTTTACGCAGCTTTCAACATTATTTCAGTTATATCTCGGCGGCTGGAGCACCTAACAATGGTTTCCTGGTATTTCTCTCACCAGTACAACCACCACATCCTTTCCTAGCCTCCAACTGCTATCTCACATAGGTCTACGATTATCAACCCATTGGTTAATAGCTCTGAGGAACACCAGACATCACTTTTCCTCCTGACAATTATGTGGAGAAATATAATGTACTCCTTCATTGTTGAAGTCGACCATTATCAAGCCAGACGCATAATTCTCAAAGGGAAATCTCAAAAAGATGATGATTATATTACAGACGGCTATTGAAGACCTGTATTCCTAGAGGGATTACCACTATAGCAGAACGTGGAAAATCCTGATTAATGTTAATAACGGGAAAATTCTAGGACAAGTATTTGATAATGAGCTTCATTAACAAACTTTTGTTAGTAACTTCTACGCACAATATTACGTTCTCAAATAATGAAAAACATCTTTAAAAAGTACTCCCTTAAAAGAATCTTCTTAAATCGGATCGATGTCGCAAATCTTCGGAAGGTGATGTTATACTTTGATATTACCTAAACCTGTTTGTTCCGTACGTAGGTGCCTATACAATGTATAGGCACAAACTACATTTGAAAACTACAATGACATTGTCAATGACGAAAGTACTACGTACACGAGTATTTCCGGTTTCAGCATTTTTCAACAGAAGTGAATTACCTTTACAGCCCTTATTGGCCTCCTTACATAACTTTGGCCCCCGACAATTACCAGAAGAAAAACAGCGTACCCCTTCAATGATTTTTTAATGTTAATAACGGGGAAATTCTAGGAAATTCTAGGACAAGTATTTGATAATAAGCTTCATTTACAATCCATTGTTGATAATTATCTTTAGCTCAATTCAATATCGCGTACTCGTTGGAAAAAACTTTTTTTAGGGATTTCTGAGGTTTTTTTAAGAAGTCAAATGCAAAATAGACGACATATTGAAGAGAATATGTGATATTCAGTACAAATATGAGCCTGTGCATGACATTTCAAACAATTTCACATGGGCATTTCTTAAGACTCAAATCAGCCTGTGCAGCTGCACTGTCTGATCAAAGTCTTCACTACGCACCCAATAAGTAGCTAGGGGTACCATTTTCTTTGCTCACAATTGAAGAATATTTTCATTGTACTATGTGGCTGTCCAGGAAGCCCAATGTCTCCCCATCATGCACACATGAAATTGTTGGAAATATCACACACAGGCTCATATAATTTATTTAATTATAGGTTTTAATAGGAAGAAACCATATTTGATATACAAGAAGATACTGGTAAGTCATTCGGAACATCACTCGGTCATTTCCGTAAACTACAACATACCTCGGATGTATGTAAGGCGGATGGGTATGTAACGAAATCGTGCATTTTGTTAGCCGGAAACAGTGTAACAAAACTACCACTGTGTATTTATATCTTTTACAGTAAATAACGACTGAAAAGTCTTAATTTTTGAGAATGACGAATCATTCTCAAAAATTAAGATTTTTTCAGCCGTTATTTAAGAATCTAAAGATATTTATATTAGGATTCGATGGTTTCACGTCAGTGACTTAAACGAGTAGTGTTGGCGACGTCGAATGCTTTCACTCACAGTTTCGAGGGCTAACGTCATTTTAACTGACGTCATCGAGTTTTTCAATGGTTTTCCCGTACTTTTTAAAAATAGTCCGTCTATGTACATCCGAGGTTGATCGTGAGATTGGCCGAGTGTTGTTCCGAGATTGGCCTAGTGGTGTTTCCAGATTGGCCGAGTGGTGTTCCGAGATTGGCCGAGTGTTGTTCCGAATGACTGGTAAGCGTTTACCTGTCCTGCGTTTACAACAAAATAACGTGGCAAACTGTCTGAAAATTATATTTTCATGGCATTATTGTTTCGAACATTACTATAATAACTGATAATATATCACATTAACAATTTATGACGTAAATGCACGTCAGGTTCACATTGAAGTAAACTTATTGTGTGTTCAGAAGAGTATTTTCTAAGTCTATGCCATGTAAACATGTACTTTTGGGCGTTGTCCTAAGTTTTTGAAGCCGCTATGAGAATTCAATATTCTATCAGAAATCTTTTTTCCTAAGATTGCAGACCCCGTTTAATGGGTGGTGGTTTGAAACTTAAGATTCACACAAAGTATCAACGGAAATTTTGTGTGCATCTTCTAATGACATGCGACTATCAAATGTCCCAGTTAAACTATGTGTTAAATCTCTAAATGAGCACAAGCAAATACGTGAACAGAATACTAAGATTATCTTAACAGGTACTACAAACATAACTAAAGTTGATTTTTATGCCCCCGTATCGAGAGATCGGGGGCATATTGTTTTACTCGTGTCCGTCTGTCTGTCTGTCTGTCCGTCCGTCTGTCTGTCCGTCCGTCTGTCTGTCCGTCCTTCTGTCCGTCCGTCTGTCCGAAAACTTAACCTTTGCCTTTTCTCCAAAAGTATTTGACATACAAAGCTGTTCACCAAAGTCAAGTTCATGTGACAAGGTCAAGGTCATGTGCCAAGGTCAAGGTCATCTGTCAAGGTCAACCTTTAAAAAAATGCTGTTCCGGGGGTATTCGTGTTTCACAAATACATCTTGTCTTTTCTTAAACCTCAATATCTTTTTTGCCGAAAACAAACAAATTTGCTTTTTTGGGGATTCGTAAAAGGTGTAGTGTAATATCATTACACACTTAAGGCGTTTATACATTGTTAATTGTTTATACTTTTGTGTTTCTTGTGTAGTTTTTATTCAAATCCATTATGGCTTTGTAGGACAAAGAAGTCTATATGCAAAGAACTTAAATTAACAACCTAATAATGTTTGTTTTTTTAAAAAAATCAATATGCGTCTGTAGCAAAAAGACAGGTGTGTTCAAGATTGGGTGTTTGTTTGTATGTATGTATGTATGTATGTATGTATGTATGTATGTATGTATGTATGTATGTATGTATGTATGTATGTATGTATGTATGTATGTATGTATGTATGTATGTTTGTATGTATGTATGTATGTATGTATGTATGTATGTATGTATGTATGTATGTATGTATGTATGTATGTATGTATGTATGTATGTATGTATGTATGTATGTATGTATGTATGTATGTATGTATGTATGTATGTATGTATGTATGTATGTATGTATGTATGTATGTATGTATGTTTGTATTTATGTTTGTATGTATGCATGCATATCTGATATGATATCTGATTAAGAACAATTAAATCTTAAGCGAAAAATGATTTTGGATTTAAACTTAATCCTAAATTACTAGTACCTGGTAATTTTTGTGTCAGAAAAAAAACATTTATGCTCTTGCTTTGTTTCCTTTGCCTTAATTCATTGTCCTAATGGACATCTCTGTTATGAGCTTAAAAGAAACGTATCTGGAAGGTTTCAGGTATAAAACCGATAAACAAACGCATGTTTTTCACATTCTTAAAAACAACAAATATCATTATTATGATTTGCATCTGTTCTGGTAAAACTAAATCAATATCGAGTGCCAATGAACTTTAAGTATTTCAATTCGACCCATGTAATGCTATTCTTTTGGCAACATAAGAAAGTATAAGAGTACAACATTAATGATCGGGGTTCATACAACTGTAACAACAGTTTTACAAAGCTTTCGATGCGTCGTTAAGGTTACGAATTTTTACATTTATACGCCTAGTCATCAAAACATTTGCACGTTTATGGATAGAACATTGAGGCGTGAAATAAGATTTTGTCTCAAAGGATTGGATAAAGTGTACTCATAAAGAAAAGAGAACTTGACGCTGTCTTTCTGGAAAACAACATTATATCGGTATTTCAGTGGAGTGGCTCGGCTCAGGCAACATGAAAAAACTAACCTGGCGTATATAATGTGTTCACAACATCAAGCTAAACAGATTTTTAGTCACAATGTTTATTCCTACATTCGTATAAAGGGTATGGATACAAAGGGATTAAAATATAGGCTATGAAATTATGTAGTTGCCTTCCTGCATTCATTTTTTTCTATATTTCGGCCTAACTTTTCTTATTACGAACAACTAGAATTATGCTTATGCTTATGTGTTGCTTTTTTAAATGAAAAGAAAATGGGAATTCCGAGGTTTGAAATAAACGTATATATTTTCCAAACAAAGAGCATTGTTTTTAAAGTCTTTGACCAATACCACAGTTTATATTTTGGTGAATTTGTGCTTAGCTATTAGAAGTCATATACAGGTCATAGTCCAATCATGTTCATAGCATGAATTTCATTCCTTGTTGTAGAAAGTCCGTGTGAAAGCATCAATAGTTAGTACCATATTACTTAATTCTTTGCGCGTAAATGATGTTTAACTCACTTTGCTCCTTATTTAGCTTGTCATTATGGAAAGGTTTTTTTCTTTAAAGTTGTCTTTTGATCCCATAGGGTTCCCTTACTTTGAAGCGCATAAGGGAAAAGACATAAGTTCGTGGCATATGAGCCTGTGAGTGACATTTCCAACAATTTCAAACGTGCGCAAAGCAAAGATTCTAGCCAGCCTGTGAAGTCTGTCCAGACCTTTTATTATGCGCTCTGTAGATAGATATGGTTTATCCCCAATAATACGATCAATGAATATTCTTAATACACTGTATGGTTGTCTAGACTGCACAGTGTTTGTCCATCAGTCGCACATAAAATTGTTGAAAATGTCACGCAAAGGCTCATATTCGAAAATCTTTGTGCAACTCATCTTTTTGTTCCTTTCATCTTATAACTATATAAATATCCGTGTGATAACATACCCGCGTGATATTTTTTTATGATATCACATGGATATTTTTAGAACAATGACATAATGCGGTTATTGTTAGAAACTTGCATTTCTGTTAACTAGCATCGACGAGAACAAGGCAAATAAAGGTTATAAGATAAATATAAAACGTACTTAGTGTATTGTATGAAGAATATCTAGCTCGGTAGATCCTCGACAACTATCAGTTTCCCCAACTTCGTTTGATATCTTTTTCATACAAAACACCAAGTTTTCTGCGTTTTTAATGGACTGACAGGGCGGGACTTAGCAGTGACGTAATTTGACGAGTGAACTTTTAAATATTTTGGGTTCATTGAAAAGTTAGTCGGCAATAATCGTGAACGCGTGTAAATAACTGTATCCTAAAACCAAAAGGATTCAGGTGCTTAGGGAAAGCGAACACATTTCACCGTTGGCTTACCAAAGCCTCGTAACTTCCCTTTGGACAAGCTGAAATTACGAGGGTTTGGTGACCAACCTACGATTTACGGTCCCAAGTTATTCACGCCAACCATCTTTAGAAGAAGGTAATTATGAATATAACCAGATCTACCTTACCCTTAAGTGCAACGACCCGTTATTTTGGCTCCGCCCTGCCAGGGCATTTAAAATGGATTATACGTATTTTATATACATAAAGCAGGCAGTAAAGTACACTGTTAGCACAGTCGTATACCTGGTACAGTGCAGTAAAAAAAGTGCCCAGTGTAGAAGCATGCAAGATGGCGGACGTAAACAACGATAAAAAGTATAGTTCTGCAAGAAAGAGTGAGGTCCGAGAAACCGTTATCTCCTATCATTTTCAATGTAAAATTGATCTTTGATCACTCACTTGAAATTGCAGGTCTATAGGTACATTTTCAATCGCAAAAAATACAGGTTGATTTAACTGATGGTGTTTAATGATAGGCATTGTGACCAACATGAAATGTCCGATTTTCTTATTTTCCCATTGATTTCTCGTGATGCCTACTACACAACTTGGATTCAATCGATAAAGTTGGGTAAATAGCAAAAACCGAAAATGAAGCGGTGATCGCAAGATTCATTCCAGAATATTTGATTCATTACTAATAAAATCACCTATGTCCAACGACCTATCGAAAGCCCTAACCCCCACAAACCATCCCGATTTTTGATAGCCCTGAAAAAGCATTGTGGAAAGTGATATTTTTAATTTTCGTAAATGGACAACGGTCCAGTGCAGCAACAGGCCGTTCTTTCCATCGGTACAGTGGAGATACAATGTTTTGAGGCGATTTTGAACCATTTGAGATACATTTGGAAACTGTGTAGACACATGGTTTGGAGCCGTGTAGAACAAGCATGGCGTTTGCAAATAATGACTAGCGTTGTGAATTGAAATTAGCCGAATTATTATTTCTAACAGTGACATAAGGGAAATATTTAATATATTTGTCCATTCTTTAAATTTAGAACTATTTAATTTTGCTTATAAGGTTTGAAAGTTAATCATGCGTGATTCTGACATTGTGTGGGCTTGTTAATTTGTCGGTGACCTTTGACCTTCTTTCTTAAATATGGAATTTTATGTCTACGATAATATGAAGTGGAAAGTAAAGTTTGGTGAAATATCATCATTGAGTCTTACACCATATGCACATGACCGTTGTCCATTTACGAAAGCTAAAAATATCACTTTCCACAATACCTTTTCAGGGCTGTCAAAAAATCGGGATGGTTTGTGGGGGTTAGGGCTTTCGATAGGTCGTTGGACATAGGTGATTTTATGAGTGATGAATCAAATATTCTGGAATGAATCTTGCGATCACCGCTTCAATGTCGGTTTTTGCTATTTATCCAACTTTATCGATTGAATCCAAGTTGTGTAGTAGGCATCACGAGAAATTAATGGGAAAATAAGAAAATCGGACATTTCATGTTGGTCACAATGCCTATCATTAAACACCATCAGTTAAATCAACCTGTATTTTTGCGATTGAAAATGTACCTATTTTTTATCGTTGTTTACATCCGCCATCTTGCATGCTTCTACATTTACTGCACTGTACCAGGTATACGACTGTGGTGAGTACCCTTAGTTAGAAATGTATAGGATTGATAACGAATGCCGTGGTGTATAGGCAGTAGACACGAGTGTTTATTTTCCATATATCGCGGCACGAGATTTTCTAACCGACTAAGACCACGATTTCCTATCACCTTCTGTATTTTTTACCCGAACAAGTAAACAATGAAAGCCGTAGTAAAATTCGCTGTAAAAATGTTTAATAATGTTAAAATTCATTATGAATCTTTCTCGGTACACAAAAACTGTCGAATAAAGAGAATTGTCCAATCAGTATTTCAGTATTAAACAGTATTTCCAAAGTATATATCACAGATACCACTTCAAGTGTTGTATTTTCAGATATACGATTGTAGCATGTCGCTAATATTGAAAGAACATTTGAACTTCGAAAATGAAAATATCCAGGGACTCATTTGAAATCCCTTGCTTTGAACTGATTGGGTTTCTCTCAATATTTTTTTATCCAAGACCACTCTTAATGCTAAAACCCTGGACAGTATTGCTCAAAGCCTTCGATATACATGTTACTTTTAGGATCAAGATACAGGTCTTGTACTCAACGCCAAAAGTACCTTTAATTTACTTTTTTTACCAATGCAATATCAAACGATTCTACCTTTTCCCCTCGTTATTGTCAAAAGACGACATTTAAAAAGCTTAGTTTCGTGAAATGAAAATTTTCTTGTACCAAAGTATTTGCTTAGCACAAATCTGTTGTAAGTGCTTTGTTTTCAAACAAAAGTCTCTTATTAAATGTTATGAATTTCCTAATATGGTGCACCATAAAGTTATAATCCACGATGTACCCCCTGGCAGGGTGGAACCTAAATAACGAGTCGATGCACTTAAGGCTTAGGTATATTAGCACTTATTCATTATTATTTACCTTTAAAGATAGTCGACATAATTAACTTGAGACCGTAGAGCGTAGGTTGGAAACCAAACCCTCGTAACTTCAGCTTGTCCAAGTTGAAGTAACAAGGCGATGGTAACCCAACGATGAATTGTCTTCATTTTTTCTAAGTGCGTGTATCCTTTTGGTTTAAGGATACAGTAATTTGCAGGCGTTCACGATTATTGCCAACTAACTTTTCAATGAACCCAAAATATTTAGAAGTTAACTCGCCGAATTACGTCATGGTTTAGCCCCGCCCTGCTAGTTCATGAATAACACAGAAAACAACAGATCACTTATTAATAACATGTATAATCAACATGCCAATTATTCATAATTTTTTGCTACCGGGATCTTTTTCGAAAGTGAACAGCTACTATTTTTAAGTGCGAATGCTTTATTTTCATTTTATTTTTATTATTATACTTGTCCATATTCTATTCCATATACGTATGTATGCAGTATTGTATCCATGCAATCTTATAGAGTAAACACTTCATGTTTTACCGTGTATTGAACACGATAATAACATAGGGCCAGTCTCCTTGTATAACCGTGAACTGTTGCTTACATAGACGATTTTCTCCGGAGGAAAACCAAACAAAACGATAATGACTGGGGTCGTGATTTGTGTGGAAAGCTCTTCCTATGTAACAGAAGATAGACGGTCAAAATCACCAGAAATTATCTTGACAATTTCATTTCCTACTTTATTTAGGTTTCCCTGCCAACCATTGAAAACTAAATGGCCCTCCATCATTGATCGATTTGGGCTGGTGGGACACATTTCTCCCGGTTTATATAGTGACCCAGAGAATTTAATGGTCCCGTCTTGCTCTCGGATAAAAACACCGACTTCGAAATAGACTTATCAAGTGCACTGACCTTATGGGTTTCAATACTTTCGACTGCTAATAGGCTGTTTTGTTTGAAAATATCTTTGTTTTATAAATGAAGAACCAGTAAAGAGCCGATAATACCCGCAATTACTTATTAAGTGACCTGTTGAAGCGTTTTCTCAAAGTCTATGATTGTTTTCCTCTTATATATTGCTCATATATAAATGCATACTTTTCATAATTATGGAACAAATCTTCTTGTATTTTCAAAGCTTCATAATAATAAAATGTTATTTTCTCCATCTTAAACTGCATTTTGCTTGATACAAGTGCATACTATTCACTTTACAGACAATAATTACTAGTGCAGCTAGCGTTAAATGTATTTTTGTGATAGATTGCTATGCTTAAATGTTCCTATGAATTTACCTAATTGTTAGCACTTATAGCCGCCAATCATAGTGTCTGTACCATATTTCCTTTATTGACAGACGTCTGGACTTTTGTAAACTACCATAGAAGCAGAGATGGACAGGAATTTAAGTAGTATTGCAAGTTTCTCTCACGTATAAAGGGATGAAAAACACTCAGAATTTCATATTTCGGCAAAATCCTTTTTGCCGAAATAAAAAAAATCTGATTGAATTCATTTAATTTATTAAATGTTTCGACTTTTTCCCGATGAAAATGTTAAGATAAACTTCTTCGAATGTACTTTGACGGACAAAGATATCGAATGAAACCCATATGATTTGAAATAATGCAGGCATATCGATGTATCGTTAGTGCCATCTATTAAATTTCTTAGAGGAAATTCCTCAGAAATCACTCAATCTAGTACGCCATGTCAGTACCGCATGTCACATCTTAAAAAAATATTGATTTTTTTTTCACGCTCAATTTTTAACTTCCGCATACAGTAAAGAGGTTAGCAGTAATCAACTTTACAGATTGGACTTTTCTTAAACCTAATATAATTTATTATTTTTTTTTTTCTTATTTTATTTACTCGAGGAAAACACGATAAAGGGTCGAATGACTCTTATTTCCACCGTGGTCCTAACTCATTCCAGATCGTTTCCTGCTCATGGAGAGAGAGGCAATGGTTTCTAACCGCTGGTATCAACTTTTACAGCTGGGTGGACTGGGGCCTTGTCTGTAAAGTGTCCTGCCCAAATACACCATCCGCCTCCGGTGGGGCTCGAACCCGCAACCACCAGTATACGAGTCGAGCGCGCTAACCACTCGGCCAACGAGCCAGCCATTAAAGTATTCAAATCTTTTAAAAAGAAACTGTTAGAACTGTTTTGTTCAAAAAAGATATTTCTGGGCAAGAAATTACACTCGCATTTAGTTGTGTGCTAAGGAAATTACGAGTCAGGAGAGCAAATGAATTATAGTTGCCCCACCAATAAGAACATATCCCGATATTTGAAGGTCAAATTCTACACGGTAAATTGAGCTTAGGGGGATTGTTATAGGGTAATTGAGATCAATTTATTCAATTCATCTTGGAAAAACTAATGATGGATTCTTTCCTGCCTTCTCTGAAACATCTAGGAATTAGTGGAAAAGTGGTGTAAGAGCGAAGCAGCAGTAGACATGTTTACGCGAGTAAACTTCAAGTAAATCAAATCAAGAGTATTTTTTTTCCTTTATAGCCTTAAGAATTGACTTACAAGGGGTGGTTTGTTGTAACGAATATATATATAATACATACTTAGTGTTTTGTATGAAATTAAATATCTAACGAGGTTGGGAGAATTGATCATTGTCGAGGCTCTGCCGAGACAATTATCAATTCTCACAACCGAGTTAGATATTTTTTCAAACAATACACTTAGTACGTATTGTATTTATCTTATAACCTCTCTTTGTCTTGTTTTCGTCCATATTTCTAACTGAAATGCAAGATTTTAAAAATAACCGCATTATATCATTGTTCTAAAAATAACTATGTGATAACATAAAAAAATATCATACGGGTTGTTATCACACGAATAATAGTATAGTTATAAGATAAAAGGAACAATATGATTATCTGTAGAAGAATATAATCAAACGGTGATTTAACTTAAAATGCGTCCACCCATATTTGTGTATTCAGACTGGATGAAATAAATGATTTCAAAATTCAGTGAAAACAATTTTGAGAATGCTGCTATTTTATAAGGTTAGGCACAAAGAAGTCCCATAAAATCTAATGCATTATGGAGAAGTAGTTCCAATTCTGCGACTGGAATTTAATCATTTGCTTAAAACTTCAAAAAATCATTAGTTTATATAAAGAGCATGTTTCAAAAATTTTGCATGAAAAAAAATAAGAAATGAGCGCATTTTCTGCCTTAAAGATGAACACTTTTCGTATATTGACCCTTTTTGCTGCAGGAGTTTCTCTTCGAATAACGTAGTATAGGTACAGACGGTGTCCACTTCTTTGTCTAGAGCATGACTCCGTTACTTACAGTTAGTTACATCGTGAAATTAACATTCATCTCAATCAAAACCATTCTTAATCACTCACTAAGCGCTCCATTCATTCATGCCAAACATTCATTCAAAGCGATCAAAAACGCTCCAAATGACTAAAAAGTATACAATGAACAGCTACATTCAAAATAAAAGTTTATGGAAAAAATCGCGATTGCACTGACAGAATAGAAATTCTTAGCGCCTGATTGTTTATAGAAGAAATAGAAAGCAATTTCCAGAACTTTTATGCATATTTTATTAAAGGGAGGTAATTTATATCGCTAATTTTGTTCATCTTGACGTAGGATTACCTCCCATTAAATTCACCCAAACCTCACTCCACACACTCATTCAATTTCATTCCTAAATCATTCCAAAATCATTCACCTTGTCAATTTCCCGATGTTGTTAAATGTATGTCTGATTGACATGAAAACCGACATTTATATTCCTCCCATGATAATGGAATGAAGTGCGCAAGAAACATAACTCTTTCTAGCTTGTTTTTGGCTCACCTGAGCGCAAAGACCTTAATCTTCCAAAACGATTATTCTGTGAATCCAGAAGGCAGACAATGATCATATTTGGGATGTAACATCATCTAATTAACCTTTATGAAGTTTGCTCTCATCATGTCACCGATGTCAAATTTTGGCCATTTTATTTAGAACACGGAGAAATCTTTATAAAACTGTTTATCTGAAATTAGAAGGTAGACAGTTAGACGTTTGGTGTTTTGCTTCATTTTTTTCTGTATGAAGGTTGTTCATATCATGCTATTTGGGTCATGTATTCGGGCTCAGTCCATATGCATTCAATGATACAAAAAGACAAAGAAGGAAGTATGTCAACAGTATCTGTCAGTCAAGGTATTGAAAGAAAAAATACATGTTACCTCCTAATAAAAGGAAGTCTGTCAATCTTATTCATTTGATGCCTAAGCGGTCAAGGAGACTCAGGTGAGCGATTTAGGAACATCATGGTCCTCTTGTTTTGAATAGTGTTCCTCGTTGATATTTAAATCCCCTCTCGCAGCCGAAATCTAGCAGTGTGACGGGCGTATATTGTGCCAATTTGTTAGCTTATTTTCTAATTGACTGAAGAATAATAGAGTACCAACAGAAAAACGTGGCATAGTTAAACTGGGTTAAAGGATGAAAATCACTGTAGAAGATATTAGATCTTAGATCTATTCTGTCTGTTCCAGATGCTACCATTACTTGTCAAGCTCGTCAAACCAGCCTGCGTGTTATAACTCGTTTATTAACATAACATGGATCAGGCGAAATGTTCTTTAGTATGCAAAAGACACATTTGGGAGAAATTAGGGGAGAATTATCCTATTGATTCTTTTCTTTTTTTCTCTGATAATAGTATTCATCATTTGTTATGACATATTTATGCCTTGGTACACAATTATTCGTAGATGCCGTAGCTTGCAATATGGCAATCGTTATAGACTTAAATTTTTATGATAAAATTACCATTTTTACACGATGTTTCTATTTTATTTTATAAAGAATAACCCAGGCATATTTTTTACAAATTTCCTTTTAGAATGAGCACCCTTTCAGATTCGTCAAATTAAAAGGATGTAAACATACAATAATTTCAGTAGAATTAATAACATTTCAAAATTTCATCTAAAAACAAAATATAGGGTCTAGCAACAGATCGTTAAATTTGAATTTGATATCTTTCAAAATCATTCACAGAGCTGAATCAATTTACATTTACAAGGACGTTACTATTCGCCCTATGGTTAAGATTATCAATTGAACAGATTAATGATTTTGGAATGATTGCGGAAGATATTGAATGAGTGGGAGGGGTGACTTTTAAATGGAATTAAAGGGATGAAATATTGTATCGGTAATTTTCGACGAAAAGTAACGTTATTCTATTTCCTCCGTTTTTAAAGTCGACGTATTTTTTCCGTTCAAGTGTTTTCAAACACTTCGCTTAAAAATACACACCAGTGAATAAAATCGTGGAATAATAAAATCGATTTGAAAGTAACATTGATCGTTTTAGAGATTTTTTAAAACGATTGCGAAGCGTTTTTTGAGTGATATGAAAGAGTGTTTGGAATGAACGAATGTGGAGCTGATAGAAAGATCGTGCCCCCCCCCCCCCCCTTTTGAAGAAGAGGGGTATATTGTTTTGCACTTGTCGGTGGGTCGGTCGGTTGGTCCGTCCGTTCGAAGACCGATTTTTTGTCCGGAGTATATCTCAAAGTATGCAAGCTAAAATCATGAATCTTAACAGGTGGATAGATCTCATTAAAGAAAAGTGCTGTCCACAAAATTCAAAACTCTACTAATCATATTTTGTGAGTTATTGCGCTTTAATGATTGACAAGGAATAGACTATTGATCTGCTTTTTTTGGGGGGGGAGGGGGGGCATAAATGTTTTACAAACATCTCTTATTTAGAACGGTCTTAATCGGAGTTATTGTCAATTTTACGATGTTACTAAGTTTGTGCAAAGGAATTTTAGAGAGAAATGTCAAGACAAGATATCACAAATGATCTTGTTTCCTTACAAACTGGTTTTAGTTGTGCATTTTCATTGGATAAAAGGTTGTTTTTTTTCCTCAATAAGAACAAATTTGAGTACGCAGCTATTTTGTTAGCTTCAACATACAGTAGTCCAATTACAAATCTGTTTCTTAATTAATAAATCTGAACAGTTTTGCCTCGATATATTAAGATATGAAGAGAGTATATATTGAGTTCATAGAGTAATACAGACCTTATCACACTCATGTTTGGATACGCTTCGCCATGCCCATATGAAATCAAGCAATACTCTCTTTATCTCTTAATTATAGATAAAGAGAATCCAGAGAACCTTTTTTTCTATAGAAGACAAACAAATAGAGGGGGTAAATTTGACTTAAATTTCGTTGTTTTATCAATTCTTGTACAATTCCTATATAATGGGTACTTATTGAAATCGTCTCGTCGAGACGATTCCAATAAGTACCCAGGAAAAACGGTTTTAATGAGAAATAAATATTTTAGACCGAAAATACGCCGTCTTACCTTTACCTCTGCTACAGACAATCTGAAATATACATGGTTAATTCAAAATTGGTCACCGTGATTCTATTAGTGAAGTGTGGTATTTTCTTTAAAAATATATCTGATAGAAACCCACAACTGCTAAAGACAATCTGAAATATACACGATTTATTCCAATAAGGTTACCGTGATTCTATGAGTGAAGTGTGGTATTTAATTTAAAAATATTTCTGATAGAAACCAACAATTGCTACAGACAGTCTGAAATATACATGATTTATTCCAATTTGGTCACCGTGGTTCTATGAGTGAAGTGTTTTTTTTATTTTTATTTTTATTTATTTTTTTTAATATATCTGATAGAAACCAACAACTGCTACAAACAATCTGAATTATACATGATTTATTCCAATTTGGTTACAGTGATTCTATGAGTGAAGTCGTTTTTTTTTTAAATATATCTGATAGAAACCCGCCATCAGAAACCTCATAGAACTTGTTAAGGCGTTAATTTATAGCCTTATTGTAAGAAACTATCAACAAAATGCTGCACATAAACATTTCTTAATACTGAAAGATGGGCACCTTTGTCGAACTTTTCCAAGCTTTTCCATACAAGTATACTCAAGGTTTAAATAAACTTGTAAAATAGTCTGGGATTTATCTTATTCCGTAAATAAATCGTGACGTTAATATATTTTCCAGGGAATAATGCTGAATTCAATTGATGCTATCTTGCGTACTTGTCTACCCCAAATAGGAATAGAAATCGGTCAATGACATCCAGCCTTGTGGTCGAGTTGAAATCGTTCAAAAACGTACGAGAAACGTAAAAACCGAGTAATAAAGTTTAAAATATCGTAAAATTGACAAGGAGAATGATTTCGGAATGAATTTTTAATTCAATCGAATGAGAACGATGAGTGAGTTTTGGGAGAAGTAAAAGGCAGGTAATCCAACATCGCTAATATTGTTCAGAAAGAACAAAATTGGCGACACTTATTACCACCCTTTAATCATATGCATACATGTTCTATAAATAGCGTTCTATTTCTTCAAGTACCAATCAGACACTTTCTTTTTCTCCAAGCAATAATCAGACGCTTATAATCTCAGTTACGTCATCTAAATTGCGAGCGACTTTTTCTAGCCAAATTTATTCTGTATGAAGTTGTTTATCATATATTTTTAGTGATTTGGGGGCATTTTTGAATGGTTTTAGCGAGTGCTTGGAATGAATGATTGGATACCTGATTTTGCGATTTAGAATGATTTTGATTCAGACGAATGTCATTTTCACGATTTTACTAAGTGTAATGCAAAGCAGTGTGCCATTTCTTCCTTGTTTTACTCGCTTTTCTATATTGAACGTTGGACTTGAGCCCCCATGCATTATTTCTCATTTCGACTGATCCAGCCGCTAAGCTCAGTCGAAAACGCGATTTGCTGTCAATGATTTGTTCGTGTGTATAATGACCTTACAACATCATGACGTCTTGGGTATAATGGGCCACGCTTAGATAACGTCAAGCATGGTGAAATTCACGATGCAGGGCTTAATGGTTTTTTTTTAAGAAATTCCACAGCTTTGGAGCTGATATTACAATGTTATAATCTACCGTGAAAATCCACCAGTCAGCATTTTAAAAAATTGGTTACCGGTGACTGGCTTATTGTAGCTGAGCGCTTCATTCAATGTATTCAAAACACTAAATTAAATAAGTCAAAACGCCCCAAAATCGTTAACAAAATACTTTTCGAAATTCTTTGAAACGATCAACATTTCACTCAAATAGTATTGCCTGATGAGTACTTCAAAGCGTCTGATTTGTCCTTGGCGACACACAAACAGAAGACTACCGGGTACGTAGTTTTTACATAGTTAAATTGGACGAAATAAGTGATATTTTATGACATTTACAAATCTATCTCGAAACTCGCTGCTCCCTCTAATTTAATTTAAATTCTAAATCGCCAAAAATCATTTACCTTGTCAATGGCATGATTTTAGTAACTGTAGCAATGTGGCGTTAATTTTCATGCAAGGGTGTTTTTTTTTTTTTTTTTTTTTTTGTTTTTTTAATTTTAGAAAAAAGCCGTTCAAAGGAAGATAAAATTTGTTTTCATTCTTTAAGACAAAAACCGGAAACTACGAAACCTGGCGTGTTTTTTTTTTTTTTTTTTTTTTGTCATAAAAACCAGACATTTTAAGACATTTTTTTCTGAAACAAAAGTCTTCCTTGTTTTAATCTGTCCAACCAAGCTCAAGACGTCTGCGTTGTAATACAAAATCAAGATGAAGGAGCTTGAATCAATATTGATGTTGTTTTAAACATTTAAGCTACCAGACAGTTTAAATAATCGAGAGTCCTACCGAATGATACTTTATTTTTACAGTAAAGAAGGCGACAAAATTAACACCCAGGTCTTTCCAATTTTGTTTCTAGATATATTATATTTTCTAAAAAGATTGAAAATTGCTGAATGTTAATTTATGTGTTGAATCATAACTAAAAGTGAACATATCCTAAGGCATGTCAACCCAAAATGGAATTAGTAAGTTTGACCATATAATGATTCAAAGATAACAGAACAGAACATATCCTTTATTTAGTAGATTTAAAAGAAGGTACAGAAAGGACAATGCTTACCGTAAATGTTCTAAAACAACCCCGGGGTACTATTAGAATCATCACATTTCTATTAGACGTCAAAGGGTCAAAAGTTGGCCAAAGCCACCAAATGCCGGAGACTTACTATGACCGCAAAGCTGAGATCAAATCTGAAGGTGATTGATGAATGAATATAAGTTACAATAACGTAGGACTGAGGTTTATAGGCGTTTGGCCTGTTTTACTAACCAATTTACGATCATTTTTTTGCGTAAGTCAAAAACTAAAGTTGCTTCTACAGTAGTAGGTAAATATGGAATTCTACCATGCATCATCTCATTGGAACTAGAACTAATGACATATTGCAAGGCAGAATCTAACAAGAAATGAAAACACCAGGTACGATTCGTGATTTTGACTTACGGTTATTCGTCAGAAGATTTGTAAAAAGGGTCCCTTGTGATTAACCCAGGGTGAAGTACGCTAAAAATAGCTTTAAAAAACTTAAAGAAAATCATTTTTAGATATTGAATAAAAATTGAAATTTGGTCAGGAAATGGTTTATCGTTGAAGTAATCGTGGTATTTATTTGGTTGGGGTGGGCCATTATTAGAGGCTTAAACTTTTCCGAAAATCTATCAGAACTTGGTCGATTTTGTTGCCTGAAGTTTTCAAAGTGAATTTAGGGTATGGCAAAATTGCAGATTTACATGTTTTCGTGGGATAGATGCTCTTTTAATTTATTACAGAAATTCAAACATTTTAGAAATAGTAACAAATAAGTTTCGTCATATTTCACGCACTACATTCAAGGGGGAGAGCTAAACATCATAACTGCAGCTCAAATGGCTTTCTTTGTCTGCAGTTATGAAATTTGGCGTGTCGGTCTGTATTTACCCCGAATAAGAGCTCTTTTCTTTGAGTGACATATATCTTTAATTCGATTGCTGTGTCCTGCAATCCACTTTAGATTAAGAATATCTGTGTAACAAATTATTATTTGTTTGTTATTTCTGAAATCTTAAGTTTAACAATGATGATTTACTTGAATGTCTTTCTCAATATGTCATATATCATTGTTGTTTCAGTTAACAACATCGTGAAATTGACACTCGTCTCAATCAAACCCATCCTAATTCGCTCACTCAGTGTCCATTAATTCATTCCAGACACTCACTCAAACCATTTAAAAACGCTTCAAATGACTAAATACACAAGATCAACAACTAAATCCAAAATAAAAGTAGCTCAAAAAATCGGTATTTCGCTGAATTAATTAACATTGTAAGTGTCTGATTGATTCTTGAAGCAAACAAGAAGCTATTTAAAGAACGTATATAGATATTTTTTAAATGGGGTAATATATATCGCTAATTTTGTTCCTTCTGAACAAATTTAGCGATATTGGACTACCACTCGTGAATTTCTTTCAAAATTCACTCATTGCATTCATTCAATTTCATTCCAAATCATTCAAAAATCATTCATCTTATCAATTTCACGATGGTGTGAACTGTTATCGCGGTGCATGGTGAAAAGATAAATGAGATGATATTTACTGCACCTAAAGGAATCTGATGCACTTTAAGCTCATAGCGCAGTTAGTATTTCGTCGGACTGTTCATCTAGAGATCCCGGGTTCGATCCCCGACGGCAACACTCATCCTTTTCGACTATTTGTCTTTCACCAATGGGTTGATAATCCTAGACCTATGTGGAATAGCAGCCGGAGGCTAGGAAAGCATGTTATGGTGGTACTTGTGTGAGAAATACCAGGAATCGATGGTTAGGTGCCCGGGCCGCTGCGATATAACTGAAAGATTGTTGAAAGCGGCGTTAACCTTCATCAAAACAAACAAAGCTGCACATAAAGCGAGCTCAAATATTTTAGATGGAGTTTTTTGTTTTTTGTTTGTTTGTTTGTTTTTTTTGTTAATAATCATGAATGGTCAATGGAGCTTCAGGCTTCTGACATCACGTCGTGTTTGTCTGTCTAGTTTGTTAAGATACAATTGTAAAAATCTGTCATTATAAAACTGTACAGTCAATCTTGCTCGAGCGACCACGCCTATTAAGCGATAATTTTTATTAAGCGACCGCTTAAAAATACCCTTTCTTTAAATCAAAATATCCTAAAAAGTAGGTATTGTTGGTCTAAAAATTATTGAAAATGAAACCAATGTTGTTGAAGGTGGTAATGAACAGCGGCCTCCCGACTCTATAAACCGGAAGTTAGTTTTCGTTTATTTACGGCTCTTTTTGCGCGTTGTTTAAAAAGACCGGTTTTCGTAAGATTTTGCTTAAAATGAACGATGAATAATGATGATAAAATTTCATAACTAAGCTTCTTTTCAACATTTGATACCAATGGAATGACTGGATCATTGAATTTAATAATAAAAATGCGTTAAAAGCGTCATTCAATTAGGAGGGGTCACTGTAAAATCACGAAAAACTTTCTTATTTGCATGGAAAGGTATGCTGAATTTTTTACCAAATAAAGGAAAAATATGGGTTTTAAACATATCGGAAAATAAGAAAATTTCATTGGGTAATTTCTTAAAAAAAAATAGGGTTTTGTGGCATTTTATCCAGTAAAATTACAAAAAATTGTCGATTTTTAACTTTTGAAGGAAAATTGTGCAAATGAAACTATTCTAAAAGAAATTTTCTTGGCAACAGCCATTGTGTACATGTATAAGGTCTATCAAATTGTATGTGTTTTATAGCTATAAGATAGTACTGGGTTTATACTAGACCTAAAATGATATAGACGTTTTACTGAAAAATGGCCAATATCACTCAAGGGCAGATAATTCTAGCATGAAAACGAGCATGGAAAGGTACCTTCAAATTTTTATATATTTACTACACAATGTTAATCTGCAACATATGTGAACAAGAAAAAAATTCATTGGGCGGAAAAAATGATGCCATATGCCCATTGCTACCTTAAATTCATGTGACGATTCTATTGAGATTCTATTTGAGAATTTCGCAAAAATATACTAATTAAATCAAAAAGTATGTTTCTTATTTGTAAACGAAACGTGTATCAAGCGGCCATTTTTTTTTTCAAATTACCCCGTTCATCCCTGTAGTGGTCGCTTAAAACAAGTTTGACTGTATTAAATCAGTTTTCATCAGGACATACTTTTGTAGCATTCCGCTATTTGTCAAGCAATGATTTTTCAATTCCTTGCTACTTGAACACATTTTATTACCTCAAAGTTCTTTTGTCCTATAAAGAGTAGCAGACATTGTTTATAAAGTAATCAGAAGACGTTCCCGCCTGATGCAAGTTATTATCAGGACGTCAATAGAATTCCATTATCCAAGTGATTCTTTATGCTGTTGTCTAGGGACCTACATCGACACCGGTTATAGAGGCTTGAATTGTGTGAATATCTTTGTATTCTGGCCCGGCATAAATAACTATATTTTATTGTTACATGAAATTATGTGTTAAATGTTATGCATCTGAATTGCTAAATTTTGAGCCATAGGCATTTAAGACCCTGAGTCCCGTTTTATGTATTGTCTTTATTTTGCTACTTATTTATTGCATGATCTGTTTTACCGAAATAAATCTTTTTTTTTTTTATTTTGCTACTTATTTATTGCATGATCTGTTTTACCGAAATAAATCTTTTTTTTTTATTTTGCTACTAATTTATTGCATGATCTGTTTTACCGAAATAAATCTTTTTATTTTGCTTCTTATTTATTGCATGATCTGTTTTACCGAAATAAATCTTTTTTTTTTATTTTGCTACATACTTATTGCATGATCTGTTTTACCGAAATAAATCTTTTTTTTTATTTTGCTACTTATGTATTGCATGATCTGTTTTACCGAAATAAATCTTTTTTTTTAAATCAAGGTCTTTTCCAGTCTACAAAAAAGCCCGAGCGATTTTCCGAATGCTGTTCTTTCGTGTATAATTTATTTAAAAAGTCATCATCTGCGAGAGACCGATGATTGACAAAGTTGTTCCTTGGTAATTCCGGCAACTACTTTATTTCAAACGCATGGCAACAAAAATGTGGATCTTTAACTTTTCTTCAAAGCAATAAATATTAAAACGGTGTAAGAGCGTCATTTCCTTCAATCAAACAGGAATTTTTATGAATTCTTTACATCGTCATGACAATTTTTACCATATATTACCACTGTTTGGCGATTATGATTTGACATGGGAAAGAGTTCCTTTATATCAAATTTCAGGGTTTACACATCTACTCCTATCTTTATATAGGGTTTGCATGAAACTTTTACAGCATATTCTTCAAGGAAATTCGTATCAATTTATTTTTAGATAGAAACAAAGCAGAACATAATTTCTCCTGACAACCCCTTAAGTACAGAGATGATATAATTTGTGAACCGTCATGCGAAAAGGGGCTTTCTCGGAATTGCGTAAATTAAATGTAAGAATTTTAGGTCGGTTCTAGCAGAGTTCAACCAGAGGTCACATTTAAAAATTCTTCTACAAGCAGGTAGGATGATCTTTCATGTTGCAAAAAACCAACTTAGTGCGAAAAGTTTCGACCCTAGTCAGCCTGCGCAGTCCGCACAGTCTGACAAGGGCCGACACTTTACACACTTCTAAGATGGTACCTTTTGGCGTGACGGATCACAATGCTATTTTACGTGTTATATGTCCTGATGGCCCTCTACTCAAGCTGTTGAATAACACATCTTGACAACCACTCTAACTGAGTGAAACCTTTTTTCATTGAAATAAATATGTATATTTGCAACGCGAGATATGTTAAACGTTTTACCTTCATCCTGTACAAAAGTCAAGATATTGCTTATGTATCGCGATTTTGGCCCAATCTTGTTGCATCTCTTTTTTCATGTAGCAAAGAAGAAACTGGGTTGAATAGGTCAGGACCATCAGGTTCCTCCTGCAATATTGATAGTTTTTTTTTTTTCATAAAGCCGTCGTATATAGTTAACCCGCTCGGACAGAAAAAAATGCTTCAGTGAACAAGAGGACCATAGTGGCCCTAAATCGCTCACCTGAATGGACTGTCAAAAATTGTTTAACGTAGATTTTGAAAGGATGAAGAATTCTGACTAAATTTCAGGTCGATTGGTCAAAAACAGATGCCTCTACACTGTTTACAAGGCTTTTCTAAGATCTGACCCCATGACCTTGTTTTTGACCCCACTTGACCCAATTTCAAACTTGTCTGAGATTTCATCAAGATGATCATTCTGGCCAATTTTCAAGCTGATTGGGAAAAGGTATGGCTTCTAGAGTGTCTACAAGGTTTTTCTTATATTTGACCCCGTGACCTCATTTTTGACCCCACTTGACCCAATTTCAAACTTGTCCGAGATTTCACAAAGACAATCATTCTGACCAAATTTCAGGTCGATTAGGCAAAAACTGATGCCTCTACACTGCCTATAAGGCTTTTCTAAGATTTGATCCCATGACCTCATTTTTGACCCCACTTGACCCAATTTCAAACTTGTCCGAGATTTCATCAGGACAATCATTTTGACCAAATTTCAGGTTTATTGGGCAAAAAATATGGCTTCTAGAGTGTCTACAAGGTTTTTCTAAGATTAGACCCCGTGACCTCATTTTTGACCCCACTTGACCCAATTTCAAACTTGTCTGGGATTTTATCAAGTCAATCATTCTGAGCAAATTTCAAGTTGATTGGGCAAAAAATATGGCTTCTAGAGTGTCTACAAGGTTTTTCCAAGATTTGACACCGTGACCTCATTTTTGACCCCACTTGACCCAATTTCAAACTTGTCTGAGATTTTATCAGGACAATCATACTGAGAAAATTTCAGGTTGATCGGGCAAAAAAATATGGCTTCTAGAGTGTCTACAAGGTATATGTTGACGACACACGCCACACGACACACAACGGACGATGGAAGACGGACATCACTCGACCACAAAAGCTCACCTTGAGCACTTCGTGCTCAGGTGAGCTAAAAACTATGTATGCGATCATAAGGATATGTCTTTCTATTTTTCTTTTTAGTATGATATATATAAACATTAAAAAGTTGTTAGGAGTTAACAGAAAGGATAGGAAATGTTCCATAAGATCAATGAATAGCTTTCCCCAGATCGAATCTAACTGTCAAAGGGCAGGACGGAGTGGCAATAAAACTGATATTGTCTTATAAATGGAAAAAACAATTTTCTGATGAGATAGAGCAGGGTCATCTGGAATCTGTGCCTAATGAAAATTGGCTCTGGCAGCTACAGATTCATTTAGACAAAAACGCTGATCTATATTAATCTAAAATAGACCTGTTTATTTTGGTAACTTTACACTAGTGTACTTCGTAGATACAAAATATGTGGTTTAACTATGGTGGTCACTTTGTTACGCTATTGTCTTGTTAGACCCGACACAATATTATTCTGCAATAACGATTTAAAGATATATACTTATTGATTTCAAGGAATAAAAAACACTGCTGTGTAAAAAAAACCCTTACGCTTTTGGAAGAATGAAAAGCTGATGATAAAATCTCATATTAATGGGATGCATATCTAGCTCACGGTTAACGATGAATGCAGTTAACAGCATCTGGAAAATGATAAGATAAAGGATTTCGGAATGATTTTGGAATAAATTAATTGAGTGCGATGATTGAGTTTTAAGTAAAAAATAGAATGGAGGTAATCCAATATCGCTAACTTTGTTCAGGGTGAACGAAATTAGCGATATTTATTACCTGCCTTTAATTGAATGTGCATGCAAGTTCTATAAATATCTTCCCATCGCTTCAGGAACCAATCAGGCGGTTATAGCCTCAATTATTTCAGTAAACTAGCGATTTTTCTCTAGTTATATTTATTTTGAATACAGTTGTTGATCTTATCTTTTTTTAAGGATTTTGAAACCCTTGTGAATGTTTTGAGTGAATGTTTTGAATGAATGAATTGGGCGCTGAGTAAGCGATTTACAATAGTTTTGATTGAAACAGTTTCACGATGCTACTACCTGAATCAGGAACCTTGTACGACACAGGGCATTCTATGAAAATGGCGATTGGCTAGAAATCATTCGGCCATCAAGTTCATTTTTTATTGTTAAAAAATCCTAGATTTGTAAATTAATCGGTTTAATGCTTTCTGTTTTCTGAGAGTTCAGTTGACGTAAATATAGGGTGTCTATTGGCATGGCGTCAAAAGAGTTGAGTAATAAACGTGGAAACAAGTTCGGTGCTTTTGTTTCTTTATCATCGTCAATTTATGAAATTTTGACAAATTACCATTTGTGTATTATGCATCAACGCAGAAAAGAACTAAATTTTGCATGAATAAAACAGTTAAAGTTACCAAGGGACAAGTTAACAATTACAAGCTCAAATGTAATGTAAACATCTGTCTACATACTTCCTCTGTAATTTTAGAATGAAATGAAGTAAAGTGGTAAACGAAATTTCACGTCGAAATATTATTTAGGGATCTAATTTCGATCTAAATGGTTTGCAGACCTCTCGTTATTTCAGAGTATCTTTAGACATTCAGGTAACCTAATAATCATATCGTATGGCTGTGTAGGCTGCAAAATTTTTGCACTTCATGCACATCTCAAATTGTTGGAAATCTCACGCACAGGCTCAAATTTTAACGTCACAACGTTGTGTAAATTTGGTCGTTCAATGACTCGCAGTACATGCCGTTAAACAATTATACTTACCGATCGCCCTATTTTTTCCTCCAATGAAAGGCCGCTATTTCGTTTGAAATTCAAAAAATATATCCCATAACCTGGTGGTCTGCTCGAATAAGTGAGCTACGTGACTTTAGGTCATAATGGGCGGAGACTACATTCAAAACCAGACAGTGACGTCATAACCTTGCCTGATAAAATGCCCCGAAAGACCCTTATCTTGCAATCTTGTATTTAAAAAAAAAAACGTTTTGTGAATATTCTTTTGAAGTTATGCTTATATTCAATTACTCATTAAAAGGAGGAGAGAGTTCTTGAATGATTTGTCTGCACGTTTATCAAGACAAGATTTAGCGGATAAATCAACGATTCTGATTATAAAATATTAATCTACATCTTATACAACAGTAAGAATGACATCGACGAGTTTGCTCGCCTTGAACCGGGCTTTTCTGTACTCCACTTTTTCACATTGACATAAAAAAAGAAAAGACGACAGGATTGAAACAATATTAAATCTCGCTTCTTTTTTAAAATGAATACTTTGGATCTTTTGAATGGCATTTTAATTTAATAGTACTGCAAATGTCCAAATTCTAGGGATACAAATATTTGCAAAAAGAAAGTGATTCGAAGCATGTTAGGCCTGTAATAGCTGACTAATATCGAAAACAGTGTGACCCGTTTAACTGTGACGTATCGGTTGGGAACCAAAACTTGGTAACTAGAGCTTGTCAGTGCACTTTGAATGTTTTCTACTAACGTGTTATTGCAAACTTGTTATTATTGATAATGAATATGCCGTGGTTTTGTTGGTTTCTATGTGCTTTAACACAGCTTACTAGCGGCTGGAGAACCCCACAATGAATTCCTGGCATTTCTTACACAAGTTCTACCATTCCTTTTCTAGTCTCCAGTTGCTATCCCACATAGGTCTACGATTATCAACCCATAGGTGGGAGACAAATAGTCGGAAAGGATGCGTGCCTCCATCGGGGGTCGAACCCGGGTACAATTTAAATGATTGTCCGACGAGCTCACACTGCGCAGCTAAATATGCCTTGGTAGATAACCGTTTTTCTAATAATACAAAATCCTTTAAGGGAGACAGAATGTCCAAAAAACCCTATCTAAAAAGAATACAAAATCCACTAGTATCAATCACGAGGTTTTGTCCACCGAACGTTCTCAACTGATATTGTCTTTCCAACTGACAAAATAATTACACAAACCCGACGTTGATTAAATTCGCTCCTCCCACTTTTTGTTTACCTCGATTTGATTGAAGAATGTATGACGCAACAAAAATGAATGACATCAATGATTGACGTGAAACTCAATTGAACTAGCGTTATTTGATGAAAAAATAAGTCGATCGGTAAAACAGTTATAGTTCATATTCTGGCAATATAACGCGTATAATCTTGCGCTCCGCTAACGCTCCGCTTAGGTTATATCGCGTAAATTGCCAGAAATGAACTATAACTAATACGTAAAATGGTCAGTTTTCATTTTTTTTCGCCGATTTTTTTTTTTTTTTTTCAAATTATAGTAGAAGATTAGAAACTATGAACATATATTATCTCGGTCAAATGTGCGTATAGGTATATTATGCGGAGTGACCACGTATTTTATGATCAACCCTTATAAGCTGATGCATTTCATTAGGAAAAGGGGAAACCTTAAGTTGTTCTAGAAAACTATAGTATAACACGTGAGTTTGGAGTAAAAATACTATGTAATACGAGATACCTGACGATTTCCTCGCTTTCGGTACGGATGCTAATTTTTGAGTCGAAAATTAATCATTATGTACCCTGGCAAGAACATTGTGATTACATTGTGATTAAATCGGTTCTTGGAGAAGATCAGTTTGACTCCCGATAGGCCATTTTTCTTCAACAACGCCATGAAAGATAACAACAATACATAGCCTACATGTGACCCGTTATCCAGAAATTTCTGCCTAAATGACGTCTCTTTGTAATATCAGCTGTAATATTCTAATTAATTATACAAAATCTACAAGCTTTTCAGAATTTCAAATGTGAATTAAATGTGCGTTAGACTTGAAAAGATATAGTAAATTATTATAGATACCATTTAGAAAAAGAGAGAAATTGCTTTAAACAATCAATTTCTCTTTTTTCCTCAATGTTTTCAATTTTTGTAGGAAAATGGTTGCAAATACAGGTATATAGAATCCAGTTTTTTCTTGGAAAACCATGTTATTTTTTTTTTTTTTTATATAAGTAATTAATTTTGCATTTATTTAAGAATGAGAATTATAGTTTATTGTTAATGTTAAATTCATTAAGCCAGGTTTTCCTGTATAACATATCGAATATTTAGTTAGAGATGAAATGTGTAAATAAATGCTTTTTTTTCTTTGATTCGTCAAGCCTTAAAAACTTCTCCATTTTATAGATAGAACTCATATTTTTTCATAAGACATTATTTACAATCTACTAATAAAGTAAACCCTTAAAGGAAACTTATTACTTATTCCCGTGTCAAAATAATTAACCCACTTAGGCTATGTTTTTTTTTTTCTTGAAATTCTGGTTTATGGCATGAGAAGATTACCATATTTATTATTCATTCCTCTGGTTTCTGAAGCGCTCTATATATGACATGTGGAATGGACAATATGCTAATAGAGACTTATATGTTAATGACTTCAAATATTGATGCTATTTGGTCGAGGTTGGGAAAATATATCATGACGAGGCTCTGCCGAGTCATGATAATTTCTCACAGCTAAGAACAGATAACAACGATAATTAAGGCTCTAGCATGTTAATCTATTTATCATGCAAACATTTTCCATGTATGAAATTTAATACAACTTTTAAAATCAAAGAACTTAAGGTGATATTCATTCTGATTCTGATTGTGAATATTAAAATTGTTTCGTAAAAATAGACTGCCTAAAATCATTTTATATAAAATGGTAATTGACAATTGATATCAGGTCAATACAGACCTAATTGCATTCAAAATACGTTATCTATACGGTCAGTAATGTATAGAATTTATAACAACGTTCCTGTTTTTCGTATAAAAAATAGAAATAGAGAACGTGATAAGAATCCGAATTGAAATAAGCTATAAGAAACAAAAATGTCAAATTATTGTTCATATCTCATGAACAAATTGGGTGCATGTAAAGACACTTCTCGGAAAAAATTCAATAAATGACTTACTAGCATAAATTCAGACTGCTTCTAGTTCCAAAATGTTATGCATTTTGGTATTAAAAATCTAAGTCAAAATACTTGTTTAAAATCATGTTATCTATAATGCCCCAGGATTGATAGATCAGAGTCATGTTGTTTTTTCTTCTGTCCGTTTTCCAGATTGTCTGCTGTCTGCTTTTCCGCCTTAAAAACTTAAACATTTACCGTATCCCTTGAATGGAAAGTGAAAGGCTCTTCGTATTTCACATATATGTTGTTTGTGACAAGACATTTCTATTAGTACCCACTTTAAGTTTATCGGTCAAGGTATGATGTTTTCTCAATATTTCATATATAAGACCCGTCACGCAAAACGGGACTATCTTGGTAGTGCGTAAAGTGTCGACCCTAGTCAGTCTGCGCGGAATGAACAGGCTGACTAGGGTCAAAATTTATCGCACTAAGCTAATTTTCAGAATCTAGACAGACCATTCTACTTTCAGTGATTTACATCGAAACCGATATCTTTATTCGAATATTTGTTTAAGGCGTTCTCATATGATCCCTTTCGCCTTTTGACGGGTCACATATGTAATGCTTGTGGCAAGGTCTTTCAGGGAAGGTCCTTCAGAAAAGGTCTTACAGGAAATAAAAAAGGTGATTGGGGATTCAATTTCTATCACCGTATTTATTGTGAAAAGAGTGTTTTGTTGGTTACAACGCCAGTGTCAAATTATTTTTTTCAATGTCAAATTATATGAAAATAAATATTCACCATAACTTTTGAATCATTCGAGATACATCTTTCATATTTACATGTAAAATATCTTACATGTACCTCGCTTGTGAAAAAGTCTTTCAATGGATACCAATGTAACTTCATCAGTTCTGTACTCAATATTGAAATATTTGACAACATCCAGGTTAAGACTTTATAGTAAATGGTTTTGACTTAACTATCTTGAAGCTTGGACAGAATAACTTTTGATAGCTTAGACGATTTCGAAAATTGGTCTTGTTTGGTCAGAACAAAGGACATTGTGTCAAATCTTTGACATCACTCTACAGGTCGTTTTATTGTCTCGATTTTTTTTTTTTTTTTTATTATTATTAATGGTCAGAATGATCATCTGAATGATATCTGGGGCGAGTTTGAATTATTCTTGGATAAAAAAAAACTAGGTCTAAGAGTCAATTAATCTTAGAAAAAGTAATGGTGCAATGTAAATGCCATCTTTTTAAAACTTAGATGGGGTGCTTTGTACAATGCAACAGTTTTAAGAATTGCCTCCGGTGATCTCTGTAGTGCAATTCCTTAGACCTTAACTTCAATGTTTCATTGTTTTTATCTTATCAATTTGATTTAAAAAGAAAAAAAATGATTAACCTCACTCATGGTTTTCGTTTAATCTTTGTCTTTTTTAGTTGCTAACAACCCTACTTACAAAATATATTCTGACATTTCTTTTCACTTACGGGTGGATGATAGTAAACCTGCCCTGCGTTCAGGATGAAAACGTTAGCGAAACGCTTTCAAAATGATACCTCGCTTTGCACGTATGTGCACGTGCAAAGCGGGGTATCATCTCAAAGCGCTCGAAGAAGGCTCGAAGAAGGCTTTTACATCCTGAACACAAGACAGGTACAAAAGCAGCTCGGAGAGGATGTCATGGTGGTACAGGGGTGCAAAAATCCTGCGGTCCAATGTTTGGTAATCCAGTGACCTTAATTTACCTTATATAAAGGTGTTAAATTATTCAATCAATCAATTATTTTTTTTATACTTTCAGGTTACCCATTATCCATCGGAATAGAAATCATTTTGGCGAGTTTTGATTCCATTTCTGAAGTTAATATGGTGAGTTACAATGCTAAACATTTTTAGCTCAGTTATTTTCGAACACAAATAAAACTACGTTGATAACCATATCGTCGCCTTTGTAGTTGTAGACTGTTTTGCTGGACTATTGCGCCTTATTGGCCAAGCTTTTTATATGCCCGTCGAAAGACAAATATCGATGGCTCAGCGTGTGATCATCCGTGGCATCCGGGCGTTTAGTATCTGTTAATCACAGAATGGACTCATGCTTTAACGTACAGTATGACTAATTTTCAGTCTTAAATCATGTGCGGCCTGGTATTTACTTAAACTACCGGTTTCTAGATTCATTCAACCTGGTAAGGGTTCTCGTAAGATGTTGTAGAGGGTGTATAAAGAGGTGTAAATATGTTAGGAAATTGGCCGTCTGGAAATAGCAGAAAATGTCTGAATGTATGATCCGGTCTGACAGTGTAACCAGACGACCAAAAAGACAGAACAATTATTTTTAACATGTCCATCCCTTGTTTCTAGTCTAAATGTCTAGGAATCTCTACGACTTGCCGAATACCTCCTTAAACTTAAATATATTGTCAAAAGAAATTCACATCACTTGCATTTGTCTCGGCACCATACAATGCACCAGGTTCCTTTGAGATAATTACACTGCTGTTACTAATATCTTAAAATAGTTGAATAAGTCTACACGTAAATGTCGTTAGCATCTATTGGGCAGGGTTGTCTTGAGTAAGCTGTCCCCATACGCAAAATGTCTAGCCGCGGTGCTAGCTAATTAATTCGGCTCTCACTAAGAATGTGACTGGAATAATAATTACACCGTCTTGTGTGCTATCGACAGGAACAATATTTGTTAGACAATGTTCTGGCACCTTTACTTTTTATGTAAGTTTCAGAGATATAAAAATATGTTTTGCGTGTTTATTTTAATCCCTGAGTATCGTTGCTTAGACAATTTTAAATAGATATATTACTTCAAATGTCCAGCCTTCTGTTAAGTAATCACAATTACTTTGACCGCCTAAATCCCATTAAACATAACTTGTATTCATGAATGAATGAATCAATTTTGCCTGGAAAGAACATCTAAAACTTAAGTTCATTGTTTACAAATTTAATTGTAGATGATTCCACCAAATTTTGTTCATTCTGACTGGCTAAAAATTTGGTTTCATTTCTCAAACATGAAAACATTTTGAGAGTACATTTATTTATATTAGTTTCCACAAAAAGTAGCACCGTAAGAAATGGCTTTTATTATTGATGAATCTTACATTTTTGCTTCAAATTTAATCACAAGATATGAAGAGAATATGTGTTGTATCATGGAGGTATGAATCTAAGTGACCCAATCACAAGCATGTATGAATCCACTTCGCAGAGAACCAGGGGGGAGGGGTGGGGACTTCAAATTAGCTAGTTTAGAAATTATTCTTCCTCTGAACCAGAAGCCCCACAGCCTTTAAAATCGACATGATTCATCAGCTAATATACTTTTATCTAAATAAGTAACATCGTAAGTAGTGGACTAGCACGTGCAGGGCACTAGGTGGGAGGGGGTAAGTCCTGTATCAATTAAGATATCTTAAAAACATCTTCTTTAAAATAGCTTAAACAATAAGCGATGAACTAGCAGTAGCAGAACACTAGGGATTGATGTGGGGTTATTGATCAATTGAGAAATCTTTAAAATCCCTTCTTCTTCTTCTTTTCTGAACAAGGAGCCCTACAGCTTTGAAATGGCAAGGATCATCACTGCATAGACCTCCATTAATATAACTAATATCACGACTAGCAGGGGCAGAGCAGGGGTGTAGGACTCGGTTCAATTGAGAAAGCTAATTTCTAAATTATTCTTCTACTGAACCAGGAGAGCTACAGCCTTAAAATTGTCAAGTATTGTCACCTTATAAACCTTTATTAAACAGTCTAAAATCGGATCACTTGGTGGCCACCAAGGGCAGAGCACTGGGGAGGGGCGGGTAGGACTCTGATCAAATTATACATTTTCAAAATTCTTCTTCTCCTTCTAAGCCAGTTTCCCATTGGCATGACACATCAGTTAACTTACCTTTATGAAATTACATCAAGCATTTAACGTTGGACTACCAGGGGCAGAGCAATGGGGGAGGGGGTAGATCTCGGATCAATATAGAAAACTTTAAAAAGTCGTCAAAATATTGAAACCATATTGCCATTTTCAACGGCATCTAGGTATTATAGCTTTTTTTTCTGGTGAGCCACCCAGGGCTAAAACTCCTCTTGTCCCTAATTCATTCATAAATCATTCATCCTGTCGATGTCGCGATATTGATACTTTTACTCACATCATAGGCAAAAAATATCGCTTCTTCGTTCAAATTTGACGAAATTAGCGATGATTTATTACGATTTTGGGAAAAATCTCTGTTCTTTCCAATTATGAGCTTCACTTGCCGAAGGCCAGCTAGCTACTGTCATGGCGTTGTGTTCGTTGTGCGTGCGTCTGTCCGTCCATCCGTCTGTGCGTCCGTTCGTCCTTGCGTTAACTTTTTCTTCAAAAATCTTCTCATCCCAAACCAATGGGTCTATTTTTACGAAACTTGGTAGGATTGATCCTGTATGAACTATGCTCTTAAATCGTCGAAGAAATTGTAGTTGATCCCCAAATATTGGCGTGGCAGGGCATGGCATTTTTCACGTAAAAATCTTTAAAAAAAATTTCCCAAATAACAATTTTAAAGCATTTTCGAGTGATTTTAGCGAGTGTTTGCTATGAAAGATTTGGGACACAGAGGGAGTTGTTTAAAATGTTTTTGAACGGAATGGAACGCAATTTCATGGTGTCACTAACTGTATAATTTGTTGTTTATCCAAGATAATGTAATGAAGATGGTAAGGGTTTACAGATAACAACATCAGAATAAATGTCCTCTATCAAAAGGCAAGGCATGTTTCTTATTCCGGTTAATAGGCTGGTCTATCTATTTCTTGTTGATGAAAAATCGTAAATCGAAAATTTTGAGACCTTCGCGTGACCTTTTGTTTGGCCTTGATTCTTAAATATCATTGACAGAAACTAATTTATGAACAATAGGGTGGCTTTCGTGGCAAACATTTGCTTAGTTTTGGTGCCAATAAAGGAGCGTATCAAAACAAGTATATGGCTTTGACTGATATTCGTGTATTTGTATGCCCCTATGGGCACTTAACAGGACACTTTACATGGAGAAAAAAAAGCAAACTATAGTTGATCATACTCTATTTCAACGTTTTATAAAAAATGTCTGCTAATGATTTAAGATCATAGACATTGACGAAAGTTAAGCAAAATTCGATAATGAGTGCAATGAAGGACTTAATTTTAGAAGAAAAAATATTAAATTCTAGTGGCCACCAAGACTCTTGCATTCGATCGGTTGAAAATTTGTCACTACTAAATGAATACAATTTTTTGGTCGCAGCTATTTTGTTAGATTTCTCCCAAAGAATGCATGGAAGAAGTATGTCCTGTTATTGAAAAATCATTTCAACCTCTTGGAATTAGGTTTTAAGATATGAAGTGAGCGTTTTCAAATTTTGATTCATTGAGGTATGAAACTAAAAAAACTAAATTATTTTTGTGTATGAATCCGCTTCGAAAATATTTGTAAAGTTCACACAGTAGAACAAGAATGAAATATAATTCCATCAGATTTACCATGTGTTAACCTATTTGTTTTATATCGATTTGGAAATTAGTTCTTACAACTTAGATTAATCCCCCTCGATTCTGTTTCCTGGAAAGTTCGCCGGTACTCGCGCCGAATATGTGGACCATTGAGAGTACCAGTTTATGACAGTAACGAGGCCATTAGCGGAAGATGAGCTCTTTGCGGCGTTTCTATATTGTGAATTTCCTTTGACATCAAGGATGTAAAACACGTTGAAATAAAATAATGGACCTTTTCACGGCCACTTTCTTTTTGAACGGGCATCTTAAGGTAGTGGACTTGTAATCGTTCTGTAGCAATTCGGAATCCATGATCTTTCACAATGTTAATTAAGGTTTCCTAGTGAAATCATTAGGAAACCTAGGTAAACACTGTTAAAGCTCATTACTTCCGAACTATTACGTGTCCTCTACCTTAAATTTGACTTGAAAGATGGTCGATTAACAAAGATTACAATTTCTTGGATGCATGTCACCCCACACTGCATGATATAGAAGGGTATTGCAAAATTTCGGACGAAACCCGTCAGAATGTGACTTTTGAAATCCACCCTGCCACCGATTCGGCTATCTTACTGGAATGTTGAGTCATTCTAGGGGTAACGGAAAAGCATATTTTTTATGACTTATCAAACTTGATAGTTTGCTTCGTTTTGATACCATACAGTAAATTATTTATTCAGAAATATTATCAGGTTGTGATGAACTTTTTTTATCCTGCATATCTTATTACTATCCCTCAGATATATTTTTAAAACACTTGATTATTTTTGTGAAAGCTTTAAGATCAAGTTTTTGTTCAATCAGAACGTGTGGACCTTGATAGACGGCATTTAAAGTTTAAAAGTATGTGCCGAAGGAAAGTATTTCGCACGGGAGAGCAATAGCAACATTATCACGGTAATCTTCAACGATAATCACTGTTATAGTTAACAACATCGTTAAATTGACATTAATCTCGATCAAAACCATTCCAAATCAGGCGCTCAGCGATCCATTCATTCATTCCAAACACTTAATCAATCCATCACAAACACTCTAAACTCACTGAAAATATAGTATCAACAACGTCATTTAAAATTGATAAAACTAGAAAAAAATCGCGATTTCATTGACACAATTGAAATTTTAAGCGTCTGATAGGCTCTTGAGGAAACATAGAATTTTCATGATTTTTTTAGTAAAGGGGGGAGGGATAATAAATATCTTCAATTTTGTTCATCCTGAACAAATTAGCGATATTGTATTACCTCCCTCTATATTCACTCAACACTCGCTCTACACACTCATTCAATTTCATTGCAAAAATTATTCCAAAATCACTCACCATGTCAAATTTGAGATGTTGTTAACTGTAAGCAGAGCCTTGCTGACGTTGTATCCACGTGGAATTGCACAATTAAAAGTGATGTTATTCAGTGAAATGAAACGAAAACAGCATCATGTTATTATTCATTTCCATGTGGCAGTAAAAGCGATATTCCATAGCGTGTTATGGTAATCAAATCAATACTAAATTCACAGAAATCGTAGTAATTAGCAGATTATGTCAACCTTAAATGCTTAAAGTTACCAGTAAATACTTTAACAGAGATTGATAACCAAGGACAAGGTTTTCATTAAATTAAGAATTCTCATACATAATCGATCATTTTGAGTATTTAATGTTTTGAAATAATGCGCAATACATGTTGCGAATGTAGTAATATTTCCATATAATCTCTAAAAATCGTAAAATGGTTTGTGACAAAATCAGAAGAAGCGTACATTAACAAAAATTAGAATAGATAGTCAGATAAAACCCGAGACCTTTGCATTTGAATATAACCAACTTTATGGCTATGTTAAGCTGAGCTAGAAATAGTGATAACAGGCAATTAATTTGCCTCGTCATTCACTTTAGCCATTCTCCAGGAAAACCTGCTTAAATATCAATAAAATTGACAAAAAACTTCAATTCTTTAAAAATGCAAAATTTGTGATTCATATAACGAGGAAAATATGTTATTTCCAAAAAGAACAAGATTCTTCATACTTGTTTATGAAACCATTTTCCCTAAACCGAACTTGTAATTCACCGAAATTATTTACGTTGGAAACATTGAGAAGACATTTTTTAAGCATTTTCTCTTTTTTTCTCAATAATTTCTCTGTTATTTTGCAGGCAATTTACAATAATAACGCACATTGCATTAACGCCTGTAGATTATTTTAAAGTAAATAAGTCTAAAATTTATCTTTTTGTAGGGCTATAAGTGAGAGTTACAGATAAAGGGAGTATATTGGATTTCAGATCAAAGTATTTTTAATAATTATAGTACGAAGCCTATATTGTTTTTACTCTTTGGAATCGTCTCCTCGAGACAAACATATGGTTTATTGCCAAATAAAGGTTTTAGACTGAATTGACCCCTTTTTACTGTGCCCCTAAAGTAAATGGGGTCTTAAGAAATCAATTAGAAAGGATCTTTACTCATAAATTCATTTAGCCTACTCTGTGGTGCAAATTGGTTGAATTACTTTGTGACAATCTTTATGGACCAGTCGATCCGTTAAGATTATTCAAAATGTCAAGCACAATGATTGGAGCCTGCGCGCGACATTTCCAACAATTTCAAATGTGCGCAAAGCAAAGACTGGCCAGCCTGTGCAGTCGCACAGTCTGACCAGATTCTTCACCATGCACTTGGTTATTGGCTGAGGTCTTAATGCATATTCTCGCTGTTAGCATATATTGGTATTGCACTATGTCTCTGCCAAAGCTTGTGGATGATTGTACCTCGCACAGGTGTGAAATTGATGTAAATGTCATGCACATGCTAATTTATATATTTTAGCAAATCATGCTATACCAATGTCTCGCAATCACATCTGCGATTTGATGGGCATCCTTTTTATGGAGTCTTCTCTTTGTTCTCTTGCTCGCAAGTATCTTATCAAATTCATTTGAATTTTCATGTGCATAGGATGTTTTGGTTTGTTTTTGGAATTTTTCCCATTGAATTGATTTTTTTGGTCTCGCCAAACTATGATTGTAAGATATTGTCGCTTAGAAGCGATATAAGGTGACACAAATTAAGTGACTATGCAAATTTCCAAGAAGAATATTTGCAGCACGTTTGCATGTATATCGAAACTAAAAACCATAATGCATTCTTAGACCCTAAAGTTCATTCCTTCCTTTCTTTGAACGTAAAACCCGGGTTACGTGCTAGTCGCAGACGATAAGAATAATGCCCATAATTAAACAAAGGCCTCGTCCCAGAGAAGGAATCGTTCACAGATTATATAGAGCCATAACTGTCATATTGATGCTGTCAGTTTTATTATTTCGGCTGATGAGTTTTTTCGGAAAGTTCCTTGCATAACATGGTGATATTTTTCTATCGATTATGGGACATATTCTGCAAATGGATGGTATAGAAAGAGTGGTCATGATATTTCAAATTTCATAACGAGAAATATCTTTCTGAATTTTATATCTCTTTGAGAAGACGAACTTAGAAAACGTCGATATTTCCTGAACAAAAAATTGATCCGATAACTGAACTTTCAACCTTCAAAACAAATGAATGTTCGATACCTTTAAATTCCTCTAAATAAAAAAAGCATCTTTCCGAAATGAGAAAAAAATTTATAACCATGGAAAAAAACATTTCTATATATCAGTACCTTGAAATTGACAGAAGAAAGAAGACTTGGTCGGGTCACAGACGGTAATTTTGATTATTTAATTTTCGAGTTTTTTGTATGTCTTAATTTACAAACCAAATTGAGGGCGTAATTTGGTCTATCTCTATGCTAATGGAATTGAGTTGATATCTATGATTGTAAATTAGATTTCCGTTCACATGGTTGAATTCAGATTTTCTTCTGGTAAGCCTAAATATAGAAGTGGTCGCGGATATGCCCAATTATGTTTACAAATTAGGTTTTCTCTTTTTTTTCAGTATCATCATCAAGCATGTCTTGAAATTACGTTCGCGAGCTCTCTTCAATTATGGTACCCCGTTTTGCACGTGGAGCAGCGTACCAAACGGGGTACCAATTTTAAATCTTTACAAACGTTTTGGTTTTCGTATTTTAACAACATAAATTTCTATGAGATATCTTTGGCAAATTATATGTGCTACAGTTAAAAACATCGTGAAATTGACAAGATGAATGATAAAGAAATGGTCTTGGAATGAAATTGAATGAGTGTGTGTGTGGAGCGAGTTTTTAATGAAATTTAAGTGAGGTAATTCAACATTGCTAATTTTGTTCAAGGTGAACAAAACTAGCTCTATCTTTTACCTTACTTTAATTAAATATTCATACAAGTTCTATAAATAGCTTCCTATTTCTCTAAGAACCTATCAGATATTTATAATTCAAATCATATCAGTAAAAGCGCGATTTTTTAGCTATTTTTATTTTGAATTAAGTTGTTAATCTTACCTTTCAAGTGATTTTGGAACATTTTTGAATGGTTTGAGTGAGTGTTTAGAATGAATGGACTGAGCGCTGAGTGTGCGATTTAGAACGGTCTTGATTGAGATGAATGTCAATTTCACGATGTACCTAACTGTAGTTATTCCATATTGAATAGGAAAAAGACAGGCATTGTTTGAAGACAGAAGATCGACAAGTTCAAAAAAATTGTTTAAGTCAATTGAAAAGCACGTCTTACATGTAACCACGTGCCTACTTTTTTACCACACGACGTTACTTTTTTTTTCTCTTTTACTAATTTTAATTTTCGGCATAGAGGCTTAAACTTCAGTCTTAATATACTATTGGCTTTAAGTTAAGCATATTTCTCACCAGCTGTTGAGAATCTTTGACAACTTCGTAAGACTCAGCTGTATGAGAATGTATTCGGCATTCTCGAGTATAGGGCACTCAAATATTATGTCTTCTGCGATGAACAAAGGATTCAGAGACGCCATTCAAAAGGGGAAGGGGAATTAGAAAGTGTTCACCAGAAGTTGAACATGGCCATGGACTGTAAGTTATAATTTCACATGTGATTCTGAAAGTATAAACCAAAATGATTAAATTTAGTCGATTTCATAAACGGTGTTGAGTTACTTTAAAAGATTTCACGTGTTTGGCCAACAAGGCTATTTGCTGCGAATTTCGCAAATAAAGGTTGACTTTTAAATTCGCATTCTCAGTACATATGTGAGTGAACGTGTCAATTAGTTCACTCATTGAATGGTCACTCATCAGGGCCCGAGGTTATAAAACTTTTGTCGGGCTTAATTCAAACATTTCTCAAATTTCATTTTCAGATTAAAGCCGTAATTCTGTTTTATTACTCATTTTAATGTTTTAACATAAAAGATGATATTAATAAGTTGTTATAAATAACAACTTATCAATATTATCTTTTATTTTCATGCATTTATTTTAATTTAGAATTTGAGAAAATTGAGCCTTTGCCTGAGAAAAGTTTGATAACCTTTGGCCCTGGTCTTGAAATAAATATCAATTTAATTCGGTCACATAATAATTAGTTTTATTTTATTTATTTTTAATTATTTTTTGAATTTATTTGTTTTTCTTTGGGGGAGGGGGGGGGCATTACCATTCTAAAAAACTATATGTTTAACTTAATGCCAATAGTATAGATCTAGGAATCCTGCAGTCGCCTATTTGTGGTCATCTCTTGATTATTCCTTTGACATTGACCATGTCTGACACTTATTGTTTAAATGATTATTTCTGTCTCTTCCAATATTTTATACCAGATTACCATCAATGGTGCGCACTTTTTGTCTCATCTAAGCCAGTAGTATATTTTGCAACTTTGAATGATTATTTTTTTGTTGTGTCCATCAAGAGTCGTGCATTCTGATTAGGTGGGGAATTGGTTTTATTCACCAATGAAAACATTTTTTAGAACGCAGCTTTTTTGAAAGCTTCCGCAAAAGATGATTAGTTCCATTAAAAAATGTCTTATTTTGGAGAAATCTTCTACACTTTTGTTTCGAGATAAAAAGCATAAGAGACGAAAAGAGAAATTGATGATTTCGTGGCGGTATGAAACTAAAAACCTAATCAAATTTATGTATAAATACAATGTGATTAGGTTTGTTAACTCTGTCTCCATCTCTTACATGAAAGTTCGTATGCTCAAACCGCAACCATAGCATAGTCGGTAGCTTCAAGGGCTGCGACTTTTGTGGTTAGAGTTTAGAGATACTCCGATGTCAACAATTTTTCTGACGGTTAACTTGACCTTTGGTGGAGTTAATGCCAGACTTTAGTATAGAACCTTACTACAGTCTTGCGTTGACCTCTGATTTGGACATAAACGGATCAACCATCATATAGGTTGGAAGAGCAATTGAATACTCAGAAAGGGTGATGAAATATTCAGTCACATTTCCGCTATTAGAGTTCAGAATAATGAGCTGGAGCAGCGTAAATATTACTTAAACATTTCAAACTTAAAAATAAATCTCATTCCATCGACTTAAATGTTTTAAAAAAATACTATACCCCTGTTGAAAAATATTGAAATTGCCCCAACGGCGGATTCTTTGGATTGCCTCTTAACATTTTAAATTACTAACGGAAAATAGTGAAACAGTTTCGAAAATGAAGCATTGTGTTGATGATTACATCACAATTTGAATATTTGTTTTAAAAATCCGAAATACTGAGACGCCATGATGAGATTTAATGCCGTCTTTCAAAATTAATGTTTATTGATGAACTGTCTCAATTTTTGACACAATTTTTATCTATTTTGTATGTGCGATCTTTATATAACAAATTTGACGACAAACAATTCAAAATGTCAATATTGTAACACATAAAAATAGGTTTGCAATTTCCTGCACCGATAATAGAAAATATATCTACTAATGAACACCAGCCTGATTTGTTTTTCTTGCATTTCGCAGATAATCTGATGATTACTATGTGAAAGATCCACACCACAGACGTCGTTATGATAATTTGCAGACATGTTCAATGTAGCATATTCTCTTGATACATTCATTTTCTTCAATTGTCTGGTGATTCAAATACGAAATAAAATACTTGAGTCTCGGCTCGTCTTCAACTTTGGTGTATTCAATGAATTGTTGGCACACCCTTCGACCTGTAAAAGACAGTCTCGGATATGAAGGTGACAATTGTCTTCGAAATTTATGAACATGGGCAAAAAAGAAAGAACAGGGTACGAAGTTATAAAACTTTTCTCATTCTGAATTCAAAACTTCTCAAATTTCAATTTGAGATTAAAGTCGTATGTCTGTTTAAATACTCTTTTTAATGTATTAACTTAAACTATAATATTAATAAGTTGTTATTTATAACAACTTATTGATATTATCTTTTATTTTCATACATTTATTTGAATTTGAAATTTCAGAAAATCCTCAGTTGAGCCATAGAAAAGTTTTATAATTTCAGGCCCAGATCTTTGGTTGGAGATTCTTCTTTATACAAAATAAATTTTCACTCATCGTTGGAATTTTAGGCGGAAAAATGATTGAGCTTTAGTAAGAGTGACTTTTGTGATTGCGCAGTCATTTTTCTTTTTTTCTTTTAGTTGACAGTCGATAATGCCAATTAAACAATTAGTCTATAACCGATCTCTTAGAGCCAATCGCAATTTCGTCGAAACGCAGTAGGATTCTAATTCTCCGAAAATCGACTTTATCCCTGAGTCTCGTTAACTTAATATACTTGACGAATTTTCAAAGGAAGTCGAAGAAATTCATGTTTCTAGAATCTAAGTAGGTCCTTTCACCGAGTAATAAACATTTTTCGTTGACATTTCGTTGCAAAATCTTCACAGTTTACTCTCCGTGACTTAGCAAAAGAGCTATAGAATTTTATTTCGAAATTAAGTTTCGTTAGGTCACTATTTCGCTTGAGAAAGGAGTGTACAAACTCTAGTAGTAGATTATGAATAAACTTTCGAATATTTGGACAGACTTTCTTACCAAGGATTCAATATCTGACGATATCGGTAAGATTTATGCACTAACATTTCTGTCAAAGATGCCAATTCGAGAGCTTTATCTATAAGCTATTGGGGTTTATATGAAACACTACTGGAAGTGGTGTCGATGCCCTATTTATTGTATGTTTAAATTCGTCTTTATCATCTCTTACTTGCACAGGGGAGTGCTTTATATTTGAACAAGGGAGTGTTTTATATCGATTCAGACAAGTATAGATTCAGTCGATAATCCGCGGTATCCTACAGTTAGTAACATTATGAAATTGACATTTAACTCGATCAAAGCCATTCTAAATCGCTCACTAATTTCTCCATTCAATCACTCCAAAGACCCACTCCAATCACTAAAAAACGCTTCAAAATCGTAAAAAGAACCATTCGAAAAATTTATGTTTGGCGAGTGTAGATCATGAAATGTCTAATTGGTCCGTGAAAACACACAAATAGGAAATAACGTCTGTCCTTTTTTAAAGGGGGGGGGGGAATAAATATTGCTTATTTCTTCCTAAGTGGACAAAATCAATTTATTATTATTATTATTATTATTATTATTATTATTATTATTATTTATTTATTTATTTATTTATTTTCTTGATTGTAAAATTAAACGGAAATTATTACTTCATGGTGTAGAAAACTTTAAAATAATAAGATTTGATCTGGTAAGGCTAGGATAAAAACACAATTATTCCTGAATTTAGCGAAATTTCATTCTGAAAAAAAAAATAAAGCAACTACTAACGCCTAAAAGAATATTCTTAAATTTTGAGTCAAGTATTTATGTATGCAATACTGCCTGTTTATCACATTCTATCAAAAATCAAGGTCGAAGTATTTGTACATTGGGAAACGTAATATATCGAATCATTTAAGAAATGGAACGCTATTCATGAAAAATAACGATTTTGTAATTTATAGACTGGATATAAACTGGTTCCGTCACTGACCTTGCCGATACGAAGATATATACGGAGATATACTGAACGACGCTTCTTCTAAATAACCTTTATAAGTTTGCACATACATACGAGGGTTGTACGGAAAGCTCGTAGACATCATCTAGTACATATATACTGTATGTCTATGGCTTTTTAACACTACACGTCAATATTCAATATTCAATATTGATCAAAGAGCCGTTATACAAATTTTCAAAGAGATTCTCTTATTAATAATGAAATAACAAAGAATTATGTAAAGATATGTTGGTTGGTGCGGAGCACAAAATGACGCTGCAACGCAAAATATGACGTCGACTTAAAAATACGGCTTCCTTTAGTCGAATCCAATAGTTACAATTACATGTATTTATCGATTTTTTGTTTATATTTTAACCTACCCGTTATATTATGTTATGATTATAAAAAAGCAAGCATTGCCCACTTTTAGAAAAAAATCTATTGCTTATAATCAGGGAAGAAATAAACGCCAAATTTTGCCGCTTCGTTTTGTAATCATACTACATTAATCTAAAATATCAAAGAAATTCAACTGAATTTCATGATACCACAAATTAACCATAAGTCTTTCAACAACTGCTGGTATCTGAGGCAAATTAAGGTCATGTGTATCTCGGATTGCGTTCAGTCCTATAACATTCGTTTTCTAAAAAGCCATACCCAAAACGTGCAAAACTCATTTGTCTGTATTGTTCAATTAACAAAATGAATTTTCATCAGAAATCATTTCATATAGTGTTTTTCTACTATCATCCATTTCAACTGTTCGCTTATCATTGAAGATCGACTCTTCAACCACTACCAAACTTCGTTCTCAAAACCCCTTAAATCGGACTGCGTTTCGTCATAATCACGTTCCCAACTAAACCGCAGACTTCGCATTAAAGCAGCTTTGCTAAAAATCATTTATTACTAGTTACTGGAAATTTCAAACTGAAAAATACCATATGATGAAAAGGATTTGTAATTTGTTCCTGTAATAGTTATAAAAGGCTCAGATATGTTTTTCTTCGCGTTTCCAGGATTTTAAAGAAAAATGCAGAATAGACGCTGTTTCGCCGCAACGTCTGACGGCGTCATTTTCCGTTCCATCTCGCGCACGGTTTCTATAATATTCTTCATTCACTCGAGTATTTATAAAGCGATCATTTTGAAAATAGTACAAGACAATACTCATATATTGTACACAATAAATACATTTTAATTTTGATATTCTCAAAAGATCTAAGCCTCGAAAAAAATGTTTTAGAATTCAATCGTTATCGGTAAATGTTTATAATTTCGATGTGCTCCGGGTGCCACTAGGTGGGGTTGCTAAGGTAACGGTCTTATACAAGTCAATAAAAAAGTTGAACATTTTGCTTCGGGTATGAAGTCAGTGATAATTAGGGTAGCGATTAACAGAAGAATTATGAATAAAATGGAAGTAGTTAATGAGAATTTTGGACTGTCTACGAACTATCCGGACAACCCTCGTAGAAATGGAAAAGCAAAGAAGGTACAGCCTAAACGTTAAATGTAAAACCAGAAAGTTAAAAACATGTTACCCATTAGAAAAATGAAGTTGAAATCTTTCAATCGTCTTCTATGGAAGTAAACTGATATGAGCATAGTTTGTCATAATGTGTCTTTTTAAGTATCTTTTAGTTGTCTTATTTGTGCATTGATACTGTGTTTTTAGGTATCTTTTAGTTGTCTTATTTGCGCATTTGATGGCACCGTGGATAAGGATCCACATTGACAGGTTAGCGATAATTGGCCACTTTAGTCCTCTTGTATGAGTATGTTCATTATAGTTTTGAAATGAGCCTTCATGTGGCATTTCCAATAATTATAAATGTGCACCAAGCATACACTCTGGAAAGCCTGTGCACCCGAACAATCTTTCCAGAGTCTTCATCTTACACTTAGTAGATAGATAATGTCTCAATGTATCTTTAGACAGTCATGTAACTTTCTGATTGGACCATGTGTCTGTCTAAGCTGTCCGGTAATTGCGTCTCGTGACATTTCAAATTGTTGGTTACAGACTCTTTTTCTTGCATTTTGTACAGTAAAAACATTTTTATGAAACGTTCTGGTCACAGGGTTTTCGCGAATACGTACTAAAGATAACGTCTTTATGACGTCATTTAGAATGTGACTTTATACATGTGTAAGACATAGAGGATGTTGAATGAGTGGTCAGGGAATACCGAATTTATTAAACGAGTCATCTATAAACAGATAAAAACGAGGCTGTGTCGAGTTTTTGTCTGATTAAGATGACAAGTTCAATAAACTAGGTATTTTATGAGCACAAATTTGGTATTCCCGAATTTGACCCGCATTTTTAGCGAAAAATCGTCAAAATACTCAAAATTCGACAATTCAATTTTAAAAATGACGTCACAATATGAAGTTTATGACGTCATTTTGGCGTTGCTATTCGCTCTTAGCTCATTTGCATAGTTATTCCACTAGTGTCATAACACTCTTGTGATATCAAAATTATTCAACGAGTTATTTCACTCCAGCAACGTAGGTCGTTATATAAACTACGAAAGACCGGTGGTGACTTCTTTTATTCACACTTGACGCTTCATACTTCAAACATATGATATTGAAATGTGAAGTGTAAACTATGAAATGTGAAGTTTGAAGTATGAAGTATGAAGTGTGAACTTTGAAGTGTGAAGTATGAAGTGTGAAGTATGAAGTATTAAGTGTGAAGTTTGAAGAGTGATGTTTGAAGTGTGAAGTATGAAGTGTGAACTTTGAAGTGTGAACTGTGAAGTGAGAAGTATGAAGTGTGAACTTTGAAGTGTGAAGTGTGAACTTTGAAGTGTGAAGTTTGAAGTGTGAAGTGTGAAATGTGAACTGTAAATTTGGAAGTTTATATATATGGCAACTTTGAAAAAATTTAATCTTCACGGTTCACACTTCACATTTCACTCTTCAAGGTTCACACTTCACAGTTCACACTTCACAGTTCACACTTCACAGTTCACACTTCACAGTTCATACTTCACAGTTCACAGTTCAAACTTCACACTTCAAAGTTCACACTTAACACTTCAAAGTTCACACTTCACACTTCAGACTTCTCACTTCAAACTTCACACTTCAAAGTTCACACTTCATACGTCACACTTCACAGTTCACACTTCATACTTCACACTTCAAAGTTCACACTTCACACTTCACATTTCATAGTTCAAACTTCTCACTTCAAAGTTCACACTTCAAACTTCAAAGTTCACACTTCATACTTCACACTTCAAAGTTCACACTTCACATTTCATAGTCCACACTTCTCACTTCAAAGTTCACACTTCAAACTTCAAAGTTCAATGTTCACAGTTCACATTTTAAAGATATTATGTTTTAAGTGTGAAGTGAGAAGTTTGAATTTAAGAAATGTCACCTCCAGTTCCCGCTTCAGAGTTCACATTTCAAAGAAAATATGTTTGAAGTGTGAAGCGTGAAGTGTGAATAAAAGAAGTCACCACCGGTCTTTCGTAATAAACGGATATCTCTGATGGCTGTTCGTTATAAAAGACTAGGAAACGTTCTAGTTACAGAGTTATCGCGAAAACGTACTATAGATGACGTCGAGATGATGTCATTTAGAATGTGACCTTACAACATGTGTTTAGCAAGGACATATCTGATGACTGTTCGTTATAGAAAACAATCTCGGCTAGATCTATGTCAGAAAAGGGGTATTATCATCAGCGTAGCTTTAAAGCTTCGATTGACGGACAAAATGAAAAATGTCATTGATAAAGATGTTAAAAAAGGACTGTTAAAAAACAACCTTTTGTTCGTAAAAAGTCAATTCTTGAAACGCTCTGATGATAGAAATACCACATAAAAGTGCGTTATATGACGTTGTGATGACGTCATTCAGAATGTGATCTTACACGTGTGCAAAACAAGGATATCTCTGATTGCTTTTCGTTATAGAAGACAAATGAAGGCTACGTGAAAAAGGATTTCTTCACTTTTTTTACCAACATTTTTTCCGTTTCAGGATTACACAATCACGATGTATTTGAACCAATACTGGACGGACGAGCGACTAGCCTTCTCCAAATCTTCAAATGACAGTATGACGCTCTCTGGTAAGTAATGGGTACCATTGGTTGTGTGTCGCTTTAGGAAAATAATTTTAAAGGTAGTTCATAATATTCTACAGTTAGTAACATCGTGAAATTGACATTCATTTCAATCACAACCATTCTAAATTGCCCACTCAGCGCTCCATTCATTCCAAACACTCACTCTAACCATTTAAAAACGCTCCACAACCGCGGAAAATATGAAATAAACAACTACATTCAAAAAAGTCTTCAGCTAGTACAAATCCTCATAACTTCAGCTTGGACAAACTGAAGTTACGAGGGTTTGATAACCAATCTACAATTTTAATATGCCAGGTTGTTTATGTCTGTTATTTATTAAAGTAAGTTATTATAAACAAAAGCTGCTTACCTTAACCTCAAATGCAGGGGAAATAATCATATAATACTTCCCAGTTTAAAAAAGCTCTCCTTTTTTTCCATTTGTGGCAGAAATTTTCCCTAAATGAGAGATAATTTTCGTACTTTATAAAATTTTGTCGTCAAAATTCATTTTCTTTGATATTTACCCAAGTTTTATCACTGATAAGACCATAAAAGTAGTTGTATATCATGAACTTTTTTAAATGATGCCTGAATTGTACTTTTGATATTTTATTTTATCAATCTTATGTTTCCGAATTCTTTTAAAAACTGCGCTGAAATTTCCCAAAATGAATAGGCTAAGGCCTTTTCCCCAATTCTAGAAAAAAAGCCCTGCATGCACTGACCCGATATTACATGCTTGGTTACATTAATATCAGACAGTCTATTTAAAAAAATAATTTTTACATGATTAGTCTTAACAAGAATCATTTTCACCTGAAGTTCTTTGATTTATATATGTCATATAAATCAGGTACTGAAAAATGATTGCACGATACATGTAATAATATGTTAGAGTCTTGAAATATCAATGTTTTCTTGTCTTGGGTGCGAGAAATTAAAATCTCCCAACAGCGTCCAGATACATTTGTTATTTGAAGACAAAAACAAAATCATTCTCTTCAGTCTTGGTTATTCTAGGAGAAATTCTGTTCAAAGATATGAAAACGGTTACGGAACGGTTATTTTTACTTTTCATTGTTAGTTATACTTAATAAAATGAACCTGAATTCTTTAAATTATCAAAATGTACATTTTCAGCAAGTGCCGTTGCTTGTCGAAATGCCAAAACAAAGATACTTTCTTGAATATTCGTTTTTCAAACTAATTGTTTCTACCAAAATTTCCTGGTGGAAATCATCTCAAAATTTAAAGCTCATTACCGAAGTCTTCATTTGCTAGGAAAATTGGCCTGCCTTAGGCTTTTGTATAGGATTAATTGCAAAATTAGACTTGAACTTTATTTAAGTTTCTAAGATCAATTAAGAGACCTTTGAAACATTCATTTGAATTTACTAGTGTTTTATCCCTCCGTGATTCGAGGGAAATGCACCGGCATGATATAACTATTTTTTATCACTGTTACTTATAATATACCAGATTTTCAGTTGGACTGTTTTCGGGGATATCCCCGGGTATTTCGATATACCCTTGACATCGTCTTCATCGTACGATAACTCATTTTGCCATATCTCTAGTATTATGAACTTAACATGCCCTTAACCCTTTGCTGTTTTATCCCTGCTTTTTACGTGCCTGTGATTTTATGATTGAGAAAACATTGAGAAAAAAGAAGAAATTGCTTATGACACACTATTTTCTATCCTACAGATTGGTTATTATTCAAATAAAATCCACTTTAAATTTTCGTCTGCAAAACCTATGAATTTGGACAGGTCCAAAATTTTGTAAAACAGGAAAGGGTTAATATTCAGACAATATGTTCTCAATCAAAATATCAACTATACTATAAAGGGGGGCAACTCTAAATGCCTTATGATAATCATAATTATAATGATGATGATAATAAAAGTAACAATAATAATAACAATGATAATAACAATAAATATATTTTTAAGTAACCGCCCTCGGATTTTACCTTTTGCATATGAATCATCCTCCATCAGTCTTTATTCATGGACATATCAATACGAAAATGAAATTATTTCATAAACAACACGCGCTTGGACCTTAATGAAAGAAAAATAGAAAAGCCAATGTTGACATCGCCAATATAAGAACATTTTTTTCACAATACTTTCCATACTCCGAAAGACTTTCTTCTATCCTTCTACAAAGACTTTACATTGATGTGCGCGACCTCTTTGAAAATATTCCATTTTATCTAGATGCCCGAACGATGTTCCTTTAGACCGTTTTAATGTGAACAGAACAGAACAGAACAGATTCTTTATTCAACAATATGACTCGAACACATTATGGTTCATCGTCAAAATACATATACATACATAATACAAAACATGAATGAGTATGGACGTAGTTAACATGAAATATGGAAAATGCGGAAATAATGAGGAAAAAAGAGTCTTACTATAGTTATTAGATGTATTGAGATGTATAAAATACAGTCTAATAAATGACATTTAGTTACTAATGATATTTAATTCAATCTTTCTTTTATGCATCGCCTTGGTGTAGAAAATGCCAACACTATTAAGGGTTTTGAGATTTTCTTAATTTAACAATTCTATTAATTTAAACATACTTGGATTATTATAATAATATTTCTTAAAATAAAGTCTTCTTAATTCGTTATAAGATGGGCAAACTAACAAAAAATGAAATTCATCTTCTACTTCATTAAGGTTGCATAAGGTACATAGTCTTTCGTTTCTATCTACGTTTCTATGGCGTCAAGTTTCAATAGAAAGTTGATGAGCGGAAATGCGTAACTTGACCACTGCGTTTCTATAAGATGTTATATTCATTTTATTTAGGTAACTAGAACAATTAAAACTGTCTTTTAAATGTTTAAAAATTGTTAAAGATGATCTATTACTGATATCCTGATACCACTCACTTATGTAAATATCTACTAGTCTATTGCGAAATATTGCTAAAAATATTTTTAAATTGTGAAGCCATCCAGAAAAAAGAAACATAAGGCCGATTTTTATATAATGACTAATTAAAATTTCACATTACTTTGCAGGTGATTTTGCCGAGAAGATCTGGGTGCCCGATACATTTTTTACCAACGACAAAAATTCCTTTTTACACGATGTTACAGAAAAGAATAAAATGATTCGTCTATTTGGCAACGGAAATATTATATACGGAATGAGGTGAGTATGCAATACGTATTTTGCACTTTCTTCTGATCTTGTGAAGGTGAATGTTTGAAAAAAAAAGATATAGAGGATAATCGTTTGTTTCAGCGTAAGATCGAGTTTTATTTCATTGAGTGAACAACGAAAGCTATATTTTCACGAGTGGAGTGAAAATATAGCTTTTGTTGTTCACGAAATGAAATTTAAATCGATCTTACACGAAAAAAAAACGATTATTCTACTTCTTTAATGCAAAATGAGACAAAATGTGAAATTTCTATGACATATTTTCGTAAAGCGCGCCATTTTGCACGTGATTGCTATGCAACGTTCATTGTGACGTCACTTATTTCGCCCCGCATAGATGACGTCAGATAGGATGAAATGCAGAAAAGCAGGGTATAAGTTTTTGATAATTTCACTGCTTTTGCGGTGAGATTATAAAGTGAAAATCTACCGTTATTTCTCGATAAACCTCCGAAAAGCATTAAAGAAATTTTTGTTACAGTGGTCAACCGGGTTCAAGTTTTGAAAAAAATAAAATATTTATAAAAAGGGAAGGTAGAATGATCACTCTGGAATTCGATACTTTTTACCCCTATAGAGATAATCAAATAAGAGGGAGATTTCCATTCTAAAATGTTGATTTCTCAACGAAACTCTATGTTGTGGGTACTTGTTTGAATCGTCACATTGAGACGATTGCAATGAGTACCAACAACATTGACAAGTACTGTTCATATAATAGAAAGGCTTTGATCTAAAATCCAAAATACCCATTCTATATATAGCCCTTGGTGAACTTTTTTGCTTTGGAAGGGTCACATTTTGTTTTTCTCTCCTCCAAACCCGTTAATTTTTGATTTATGAAAATTCAAATATCATTTTGAAAACGAAACAATCCCCTTTTTACAAGATCGCGGTCGGGCGCGCGTTGTGATCCCACGATATTCAACTTAGCCTGAGATATGCGACACTTCCCAGAATTGATACACATCAATATGTATATGAAGTATTCCATTTTTGACATATGCAAATGAAATATCCCGATGAAAGAATTTTTTCGGTACCGCGTGTCCCACCAAGTGACAATCTATATATCTTTATGAATATCACCGGATGACAGTTCTATTGGGCCCCGTTATAGACCACGACATTACAAATCTGCTACAAAAAGACGGGATATACAATAGAGATGGGTTTAGCGCTAAACTATTGTAAGTGCCTATACTTTAATAGGCACTTACAATAGTTTTGCGCAAATCCCCTGATGGTTTTTCATTGTACTTTGAAAAAGACATCATCGCATGTCATGTCCGTTGTTCTTCTCTATTACTCTGTCATCCAAAAAATATAAGTAATGCTGTGACTTTCCTACTATTTGCTTCTAATTGACGTATCTCCAAAACAAAACAAGATCGTCTTCAAAGATTTTGATATTGCAAATGTGTGGAATATCAATTTCTGAATAATAAAATACAAATTTATCGAATACGCTATCCAAATTAGATAAATACTCGACTTGCTTTGTTTTCATTAGTTCATTGATAACTTGTTTGATCGATTCATTCGATATTTTTATCACAAATTACGACGCATGATGGAATGCAATATACTATAAGTTCGGAATGTAAATAGTCTTTTTTATAGTAGACCGAGTATTAACATAACATGGACCGTCATGCCACAATCAGATTATAAAACAATCGCCTTTGTGAACAAACAAGAAATTTGGTAAAATTTCAACGACTGGCATACACTAGTGAATACAAACACTTTATTTCACCAGGACCACTAGATGTTCACCGTGTCATCAGATATTCTTTCTGCTCAAGCACTCGTCTTTTCAAGACGATTCAAATGAGTACCCACATTATAGGGTTTTACTGGGCAATAAAGATTTTAGACTGCAAATACCCCGTCTTGTCTGTACATCTGAGCACAGACAGACCTAAAGATCATTGTGTGACATTATCGTCAACTCTTCCAAATGTCGACTCTCTGAATCCGACGTATTCGATTAACATCGTGAACTCTTTGATAATTCCGCCGGTATTCTGCGGTTTTCTTACATTAAGTGCGACACTCATTTTGTTCCTATAGAAGTAAATTCAGCGTATCGTTTGGCTTGAATTGATTTCCCAGGGGACTTCGCCCTTCTGCAAACATGGTAAAGTGATTTTCATGATTTCACCGGTGCCATGCGGGGTGCTTGTTTGATCAGATGATTTACGTCCAACATAATTCATAGTCTTCTGTCTGAGCCAAAAAGCAAGACGTTAGTATACTTCTACACGCTAACACTGTGTTCTATCATTATTTTGTACAAAAATGTCTACAAATCTTTCCTTTGGTATAAAATTTAGACTATTTCTTAAATAGTCTATCTTAAGCCTACAGTTTTTTTAGTTGTTCCAAAATATTTGTTGCTTGAACAAAATGGGTGTTAAACATATACATTTACACTTTAGATAATAGAATTATAATATGTTACATTGTAAAAGTTTTTTCTCGACTCGATAGATGGTCGCGAGTTCAAGTTCCCTCGACTGTGAATTCTTTGTTTAGACAGGGTACTTTACTGGCTCCGGTGTATCCAACAGCAGAAGTTATAAGCATACATTTCTTTTAACTGAGTTATCAAGGTGAGCTTTTAGGGTTACCTTGTGTCCGTCGTCCGTCGATCGATGTACGTCGCCCGCCGTCTGTCGTCAACATCTACCTTGTTGACACTCTAGAGGCTACGTTTTTAGCCCAATCTACCTAGAAATTGGCCAGAATGAAAAGCTAAATATAATCTCGGACAAGTTCGAAATTGGGTCAAGTGGGATTAAAAACAAGGTCAGGGGGTCAAATCTTAAATAAATCTAATGGACACTCTAGAGGCCACATTTACTGTCCAATGAACCTGAAGATTGGTTAGAATGATTATATTGATGAAATCTCGAACAAGATCAAAAGCTTGGTCACAGGGTCAAATTTTAGAGAAAACTTGTGGACATTTAAGAGGCAACTTTTTTAGCACAATCAACCTGAACATTGATCTTGATTTAATCTCTGACAAGTTAGAAATTTGGTCAAGTTGGGTCAAAAACTACGTCACATTGTCAAATCATAGAAAAAACTTTTGGACACACTAGAGGCCATATTTTTAGCCCTATCGAGCTGATAATTGGTCAGAAGATTATCTTGATTAAATCTCGGACAAGTTCGAAATTGTAAGTGGGAAAAAAGGTCACGGAGTCAAATCTGAGAAAAACCTTGTAGGCACTCTAAAGGCCACATTTTTAGCCCAATCAACAAGAAAATTGGTCACAATGATTATCTTGAAGAAATCTCGGACAATATCTAAAAAGGGTCAAGTGGGGTAAAAAACGGTCACGTAGTCAAATCTTGTGGACACTTTAGAGGCAACAAATTTAGCAAAAATCAACCTGAAAATTAATCAGAATGAATGTTTTGGCAGAGTTGAAAAAAGCCCGATTGGGGTCAAAACAAGGTCTAAAAACCAAGTCTTTGAAACACATTGTGGACACACTGGAGACTATTTTTTAATCCAATTAACTAGGACATTGGTCAGAATGATTGCCTTGATGAAATTTTGAACAAGTTTGAAATTGAGTCAAGTGGGGTCAAAAACTAGGTCACTGCATTAAATCTTAGAAAAAAACTTTTGGACACACAAAGGGATATTTTTTACCCAGTCAACCTTTAATTTGTCAGAGTATTCCTTTTGTTGATTAAAACCAACAGTATTACTTTTGCTTGTCATTTTTTCCATCATATTCTTTTCAAAGCTTACTTTAATATTTTTATAGATTGTTAATTCTGATAAGCTATTTAGGGCCACTATGACCCTCCTGTGTTATGAAATTTGATTCATTTATATGACCATGATACTGATTACAGCTCGCCTCTCTTACGTGTAATCCTTTAAGAATTTTACTTATCATTACAGTCGGAGACAAGTGATTGGAGTCTCATTGACTTATGTCAAATGTCGGATTTCAGTTGGCTGAGTTGGGGTCCGAACTCAGGACCCTAGGATTGACAGCTGAATGCGTTACTACAATCGGGAACCTTCGGCGATTCTACGGAATAGACTTCGGGAATAATACGGGCGCAGCCATGAAAGCGCGTCATTTCGCAAGTGGGTTTATATGACGTCACAAACATAAATGATCCCGCGAAGGATGACGTTGCATAAAACAAAATCAACGAAAGAAGAATAATGGGCATGTCATAATTTGGTAACAAAACGCAGTGTCTAACTGCGTTTTGTCATCAAATTATTATATGCCCAAAAGGTCTCGAAAGACGAACGGAAAGAATTAACAATATGTGATTTTCTTCATGCGTATTAACCGAAGTACCACCAGGAGCCGAATTACCTAAAAAAAATGACACAAAATTATAACTCTTACGCCCGAGGTACTTTTCAAGTTACGGAAAAGTCCGAGCGATGTTCCGAATGGCGTTACTACTGAGCTAGCCAGGCTTGGCGAAAAAACGTCGGATCCTCAAAGAGGAGAAAAGAAATTTAAATGTTTCTTGCAAAGGTCACGTGACCTAAATAAAACGTGTGATACAAATAAACTATTTGGATTTATTACTCTGTGGAATTTTGTTTTATAGTTTTAGATTAATTATATTGCCGAAACCGAAAGCATCTGATTAAATGATTGCAAATCAGCTAAGCCTGCTTTCAGTAATAACAAAACCATGAAATGCCCATTGGAATTCAAAGTTCATATCTTTAACAAGTCTAAAAGATGAAATCTCGATTTATTCAAAGTTGTTAACCGTCAAGAGTTTGATTCGAAACGTCCAGGTTAAAACGTGTATATTGCTCTAAGGACCTTTGTGATGTCGTTTAAAAAAGAGATGTTATTTATGATATTCAAAATTACTTTTCTTAAGCATTTTTGGAAGCCAACGATTCTAAAGGACTTTGTTTCTTACGAACGATCAAAGAGAACAACGAAAGGGGAGATACAACATTTGGCTCACGAAGATTGTTTTCCGGCGAATGTAAAAAAACCAGAATATGTAAAACATTTAGAAAATTAAGTCTTCCAAGTTTGATTACGGAAAATGCACGCAAATAATCGAAGTTCTAAAATGTCTCTATCAAAAAGTCAAAAAGAATATATTTATTCTTATGACAGGAAAGACCTTCATTACTACTTGCGTTTAAGTCAAATGTTTATAATTGAAAAAAGAGCCCCCCCCCCCCCTGAAAAAAACTTCAACAGTGTAGTAAGGATAAAATGTAGTCGTAATATGAGATTCAACAGTGTAGTAAGGATAAAATGTAGTCGTAATATGAGATTCATTCCAAGTAATACAATACCACTCAGCACTTAGACTGGAGGTCATTCCCATTCAGTGAAGCAGAACTAAAGTCAATGTTTCTTGTTGATGGATTATGTTGACAGTCTAATTCCAGCTGCCGACGGAAATAGATATCATATTCATGACGATTTTTCCAGGCTACGCCAAATCGATTCTCGCCATGCGAACTTTACAAAAGAATTCTTACAGTTTTTCTTCAGACGACAATTTTAAGTTCCCCGAAAACATTGAAAACATATCACAAAATAGTACATAAGAGAGTTGTTGCTATTCAAGTTCTTTAAAACGATTCCTGCGTTAAGGTTTCCGTCCAAAGACAATGTCACACTGTGCAGGGCCTTCTGAAATTAGCAGTACCATCCAGTAATTTTAATCCTTATCTTGTTGCAGTTTTTTTCCTTTCTTTTTTCTTAAATGGTCGACTTTTAGGAAAATTCAACCTCTCTTTCTCGAGCTTTTCCCACAATTACAAGTATAAAGATGGCAGAGTGGGCTAAAACCTTAGTCTATTCAGTCTACCGAAGCTCTATCATTTGTGACCCGTCGCGCGAACAAAAATCATCTGGAAACTCTGTAAAATACATATTTGAAAAATAGAATGAGTTAAGCATATTTCAACCAGGGGTCGCATTTCAAAAATCCTTTCACGGGGATGTAAGCTCGTCGGCATCCTAATCACGAGGTCATGGTTTCTATTCCCGACGGTGGCACTCAACCTTTCCGAAAATTTTTCTCCCACAATGGGTTGATAATTGTGCACTAATGTGAGATAGCATCTGTACTCTAGGAAAGGATGTAATAGTAGTACCTGCTGCGAATAATACCAGGGATCCATTGTTATGTGCTTGTAACTGAAAGATTGTTGAAAGCGGTATTAAACCCCATTCACACAAACAAATTAATTCGTTTGAAGTTAAAATAAACTTTAAGAAAGGATTAAACGCGTCGTATCCTTCCAAAATCTATTGAAAGAAATAAATTGATATTCAGAATATGAAACAATTTCTTATTTCCTATACGATGACAATTATGTTCTACATTATAACAAATAAGACTCCAAGGCAAATAATTCTTGCATTACAGCCGCCGTTTTCCCGCTGGATTCAATTGCCCAATTATAGAAAAAACTAAACTTGGAATTTGCAAATGACAGTTTTTCCTTAAAGCCATTTACCAATATAGACTGTTATGCTATATGTCACGATCTAATTTACAAACTTCAGGAAAGTAGGGATTTGTTATGTTTGGTTTGGAAAACCCTTTGTCTGATGTGCGTTCTTTGTCTGCATCTGCAAGATTTGAATTGAATTTAACGTATGCCAGGTCAGATGAAAGTAAAGTGTAGGCTAGGTGTATGTGAGAGAGATAACCTAGAGCTTTTTTCAAGAAGTTCTTTCTCTTATAAGCTGATGGAGATTCTAATACAGCTTATAAGAGAACAGGCTTTGTGTCGCAGATAGGGTAAGTTCTTACTTAATGTAAAAAAACGCCAACGTCATCAAAGTTCTATTCTTTTCACGGTGTACTCGGTCGTCAGTGCAAACGATTCAAAAGGTCCAAGCATTTCCCTCTTTGTATGATTACAGAATACAGAATTTTCGTTCTGCTTTAAAATTTGCCTCATCTTTGAATGGCTTTTTTCAGATGCCTAGTAAAATGATTCCCCAGCATCCCCTTTTGCATGACTGTTCATTAATTCTACCCATGGATAAGCTTATAAAAAGATTCCTAAATAGATATGAATAAAAAATTATTGAAAAATTAGACTGACGGTGGGTTACCAAATCATCGTAAAAGCTAAGATTTTGGAAACTCAACGATGAAACATGTTCACTAGCACGTAATCCGTTCGGTTTAACCATAGTTATATACAAACGTTAACCGAATTGGTAAAAATAATAAAAGTAATTGCAGACAGACGCTTAACAGAATCCCACAATTTTAAAAGAAAAAAAAATATATGGAAACCCCCATAGCCTGAAAGTGTATCGCTTGTCAATTTAAGAATATAAATACTCCAAGGAATATTTTACGATAGGAAAACCTTCGACGATTTCAATCTAAATTTCAGACACTAATGGGTTTAGAAAGTACCGAATATCCATTATGTAAGAAATTCCTCCGAGGGTGTTTGTAAATGTAGATTAAGCGCGCCGTCTAACCGTTTAATTCTCATTCATTCACGTCTATTCGAGGCGCTATCATCATGGCAAATCTAAACGAGGTTTATAGTCATGACACATTTTCTCCCGTAATTGATCGATTCGGAGAGAAATTCAAGAAACAAAATCGATAGGGTAATAGAGATTTGAAGGTTTGGAGATGTTTTACGATAATGAAGCCAATTTTGCGACATACATCATGTTGGGACGCGAAATATCTGACCGTTTCGGCTCTGTTAGGGGACAATCATTATTTTTTGTGGACGTTTCTAATCCGCCAGTGTTAGTACGTGTGAACAATTCAGTCAGATTTTAATAGGCTTTTTTTCAAAAAAGTAATTCCCACGTAGGGCCAATCTACTATTTTTCAAGACTTGTCATCGCCAGATAACCGTGTATCTTAAAAATGGCGTGATACAAGGATTGTATACAATGTGTTGATTTTTTAAAGACTCCTTCAAATATGAAATGCGTCGCCAATGTGAAATCGAGTGTATTTAAATTTCGCGCAAGTAATAACAACAAGGCTGTGATTCGCATATGGTCCAAGGGAGACAACAAGTAACTGGCTAGTCTCGTAGCCCACTGTCTGAGAGACATAGGGTAGTTTATAATCCATGATAAAGGTTGGTCAAATGGAAGCAGACGATACATTTGCTTTTTGATAAACCTCAGTTTTCCCACCGTATACATGAATAAGTAACCAGAGTTGCGTTCGTTAGAGAAAGGTGAACAATAACCGTAATAAGATTTTAATTTCGCCATAAGGAACGATTTTTAGTGAAAGCATTAGACGTAGACAATGCTGAATAAGCTTCGTTTTCTTAATTAGAATTCATAGCATATTTAAGTAATTTTCATGGCAAATATGAGGCAAAACAAACAAAACAAGTGCCTCGCCGTTCAAATTTATGCAAAAAGGGGTATTTAGATTAAGAATCTTTCAATAATCCCCTATCTTCACGAGTCAAAGGGTATCGAATCGAAAGCTTCTTCTCGATTCTCGATTCGTTAGATAAGTAAACCGTTCGTAACCCTTGGTTCGACAAGATGGTGCTCCCCATGAACTTTAGTACATCAGTTGTTGGTAGCACATTTTATTTGCATAACACTGACATCTCTCTAGCCGATGTCATAGCGCACTGTTCGCGCGTCCTGAATGTTCCTTTACATGACTCGGTGGTTTGTTTCTTTTTCATTTATCCACATGTAAAGCTTGCCATCGACTCGGATAGACAATCTGTCTTTTTTCGAAGAGTTGTTCAAGGACATTCCTGAATGCTCATCGTCCTTACCGGCGTCGTTGTTTGAAAACTATGTTATTTTGTGATATCCAGATATTCAACAAGGCGGTCACTTTTAAGTTGCAATATATTGATAACTTAGCGCGAAACAGTTGTAACTGCCTATTTTTTTTATAGGCAGTTACAAGTTTTTCGCGCTAAGCCATCGATGTGCTCACTGTCAAATGAGGAACCGATAGCACAAAGATGATATTCTAACTTGTTCAATAAATGATTTGTTCGTTGTCGACTTTTTAATTCACAATCAAGTACCTGAAAGCTGTAGCTAAGCGTTGGCCACCGCATACATTTTGCGGTGTTAGTTTTTATCCACACACAAGCACCTGATAGCTATGGCTAATAATTGGCCACCGCTTACATTTTACGATGCTAGCCTTTATCCACAATAAAGTGCCTACAAATGACTACTGGCGCCCACACAATGTGATCTTGTTTAATAAAAATCAACGAAATAAAATTCATTTCTTTATGAAATTGGAATTACTGGGGAATTAGTTGTCTAGTTTTGTTAATTCGTAAAATTACACAAACTCCAAAAGCAATGAAAAGAAGTGTGATAAAAAAGACCGAGACTTGACTTAAACGCTATTACTTTAAATGAACTAGATAAATGTTCTAAAAAATATTTAAAAAAAAAGAAATCAATTTCTGTTAGAACAATCGTTCATTTGAGACGTTACTAACTAATATTCAGACGACGATATGAAGACATAAGTTCTGTAAAAATAGGTCGTCGAGCCCCATACAATTATAAGGGAATTAATTCAAGCTAGGATGATTGACAAGCTTAAAGTTGCATTAGACTGACCGTTATAATAAATGGGTACAAATGCATGAAACTTGACAAGTGAACCACACATATTGGGTCAATAGGTACCACATATTAGCTCTTATAATTTCTCCATCCTGTTGAATACGATTCCAAAGAGACCCTTACCATATCAATATGACTGTAAGAAAAATTGATTCAATATATTGATCAAAATGTTTCGGCTGATGTCAATCGGGAACCTTCGGCGATTCCAAAACCTTCGGGAACAATAAGGGCGCAGACATAAAAGCGCGCCATATCGCACGTCGGTTTGATTGACGTCACAAACATAAAGTTCTTAGAATGGCGTTGTGAAAACAAAATCAACAAAGGATAAATTGGGCATATTTCAATAACATAACAAAAAGCAGTGTGTTACTGCGTTTTGTCAGCAACTTATTATGAGCTCAAAAGAACTTTACAGACAATCGGAAAACTATTACAAAATGTGTTTTTCTTCAAGCGTATTAAATAACCAAAGTACCACCAGAAGCCGGTTTACCCTAAAAATGACCCGGGATTAGTACATTTTCGTCAAAGGTACTTTTCAGTTTACGGAAAAGTCCGAGCAGTTTTCGGAATAGGCTGATGTAATACAAGTTTGTTTTAATGAAATCAGACGAGTATATCATTTCTATTGGTGCCCTGGGACTCAATCCCTCATAACAAAGGGCAAATGACAAAATCGTACCTACTGTTAACAAAGCAAACTTTTTTTTCTGTATTGGTTATAAATTATTGTCTACAAAGATTCTAAACTACTTTGCACTGAAATAACAAGAAATCAGCTTTTTCGACATATAATGGATATTGTTACCAAAGCTAGGCTAAACATTACGTTCTTCTCAAATAACTCTTAGACAGTTTTCAATAAAGACAACTTTCTATTGAAAACTGAAGTTCGTCGTTGAATTCTAGGGTTAAACATTGTTCAATAAACTCCCTGTAAGTTTAAATGGGCTTTATCAACCATAACCTAAATAGCGCTTATTAAAAAGTTATTTTAAGAATCGTGATATTGATATTTTCGAAATATCTTAACAGAATGACGCATATACTAAATGGAAGCATTTTTTCAAAATAAGAATGAACCCCAAATATATAATTTTTGTTGGGAAAAAAAGGTTTTTTTATATTTATGTAATACGTCACGCGGAAAGGGACCACCAGGAAACTCCGTAAAATAAATATTTTGAAAAAAGATTGGATATTGCATAGGTCAACCAGACGGCGAGATTCGGAAATAATTACATGGGAAGGTAGAAGAATCGTACTAAATTCAGAAAATTCGTTATTTGCGAAAAACTTCGACCCTTGTCAGTCTGCGCAAATCGCGCAGTCTGACTAGGGGCGCAACTTTTCACACTTTTCGGATAGTCCCTTTTCGCTTGACGGGCCACATATATAAGTATTTCGCTTCATGCGTTGTATGTTTGCAGGTAGAGTACGGTGGATCTACATACAACTTGCCCGCTGGATGTTCAAATCTGTATATTTTCGGTCTATACTTGCGGATACACTTTATCATTATGGTGTAAAATGAATCAAGACAGCTATCCTTAATATATTATAACTGTACACTACACTTGTATTCTATAATTCCACGTTTACAACGAGTTTAGCGTGTAATTTGGATCAACTCAACTTTCCTCTGGTTGAACTAAGCTATAATTCCACAAGTTTAAGTGAGTGATCAAAGGTCAATTTTGTCTATACCTGTAAAGACAAATTTGACCTTTTATCACTCACTATAAATTGCCGAACTATATACAATAGCGTGTAAGATGGGTCAACAACAGACCACTACATGTACAGCAAGGTACAGTTGCATTCTTTACCACGACATAAGCATGTATGATGGATCTCTACAACTCTCTATTTGTACAGAAAATATACAGTTGTTTTATTTAATTTCAGATTTACTGGAACGTTAACGTGTATGATGGATATCCACCACTACCTCTATGTATAAAGAAAATGTAAAGTTGTATTCTTTACTTTCTGATTAACAACGACGTTAGCGTGTATAATGCATATGCTCAACTACCATTTAATCTAGAGAAAATGTACAGTTGTATTCTTTACTTTCAGATTTACCACGACGTTAGCGTGTATGATGGATCTTCACAACTACCCTCTCGATGTTCAGAACTGTACAGTTGTATTCTTTACTTTCAGATTCACCAGGACGTTAGCGTGTATGATGGATCTTCACAACTACCCTCTCGATGTTCAGAACTGTACAGTTGTATTCTTTTCTCTCAGATTCACCAGGACGTTGGCGTGTATGATGGATCTACACAACTACCCTCTCGATGTTCAGAACTGTACAGTTGTATTCTTTACTTTCAGATTTACCACGACGTTAGCGTGTATGATGGATCTACACAATTACCCGCTCGATGTTCAGAACTGTACGGTTGAAATAGAGAGCTGTAAGTATAAAATCATACTGGGTAGTTGAAGATGGCGTAATTAACGGATCAGAAGTGTTCTTGTTATCCTACTCGTTACATTCGAGCGTGCCCCTAAAGAATTACGGGTAAAAGTTATAAAATAACGGTACGCGCTTACTATTTGCAAGTGTACATGTACTCCTAATTCTTTACCAATACATATTATAGGAGAGTGCGCTCGTAAATATTTATGGAAATAACATGTAAATGTAATCGGTGCCTCAATCTTTAATTTTTACGAGTACTTCTTTAAGACCTATACTAGACTTTCAATACATACGGCACACCACAGTTTGATTAATAAAAGTCGCCAGGTAGGAAGTAATACCGTAATTTCCGGACAATAAGTTTCTGTCTATCTGCAACTGATACTTTCAAGGAATTGGCTTATAAGCAGCGTCTGTTTATATATTAGTTTATTGACTAGATCGATAAATGTATCGCAGACACGTATACCCCCGCATATATTGCTAGATCTACACAAACAATTTTTCGAATGACCATAGAATATACCAAGGCAAACATCTGTCAAAAATTATTTTGAAAATCAAATCATGAATAGATAAAGATGTTCCGACAAGTCAACTTTGATCTTTTGATATTCAGCGTATTAAAACTCTTTACGTGACACAAGAACTGCTGAAGGAGGGCAAAAGTGCATATAATGAATATGTGACCCGTCACGCCCAAAGGGACCATCTGGAAACTCCGTAAAATAAACATTTAATAAGAGATTGGCTGTAGTACAGGTCAGCAAAAGGTCCCATTTCAAAATTTCTTGCACGGGGAGGTAGATTGATTATTCTAGATTCAGAAAATAAATTCGGTGTAAAAAGTGTCGACTCTAGTCAGTCTGCGCAAATCGCGCAGTCTGACAAGAGTCGACACTTTACGCGCTAACCAGATGGTCCCTATTCGCGTGACGGGTCACATATATGTAAAAGTAGTGCTCCGGACAAGACTAGTTATATTATATGACTGAGCTGCAACCTTGACCTCAGGAGTATCCTGAAAGCCCTTCTCATTTAACAAGGACTTATGTGATATTTCATTGTTAAATCTATATATAAAAGTAGCATATTTGTTCTGATTTTGACCATTTTTACACTTAACCTTAAACCGTGATTTTGGTGAACCCAGAAAAATCTCTTTGCGTGCCACTAGAACTCATTTAAAAGAAAAACTTAGTAAAATTCTTTTAACATTTATTCATAGAAGAAATGCTCCGGACGCGAATTTGTCACTTTACCTTCAGCCATGACATTGACCTTTGGCGTATCCTGACAAGCTGTTAGTATGACCCCTATTCTCACTCTCGAGAACATCAGTGCCAAGTTCTTTGAAATTCATATGTAAATGTTGAAGATATGCTCCAGAAAAGAACGGGACTCACACACGCCGCGTGCGCTCACGTGCCTACGCGAGTCCACTCACACACGGACAGAGACCTGTTAGACTTATGCCTGTCGCAATATCATGAACGGAGCATAAAATCATTCCTTGCACCCTCTCAACCTCAAAAACAAAGCCAGTATAATATTTTTATTTCTTATTATCCAGAAATATGACATGGGTCATTAGCCTTCAACAATATTTCAAGGTAACTCTTATTACAGTTCCAAAACCTCTATGTAATTTGTAAATGTGAAAAGTTCGTTTTCGATTTAGATGAGTATATTTCATAACACCATTCTTGTATGGCTCATGTCGTAATGAAAGAGCTGTGAATAATTGCGAAGAAGTAGGTTTAACATGAGTTATCAAGTCTGAAATATAAAATCAATATCGACATTCGTTCATTTTGACATGATCATCTGCATGTAGGCAACAATTTAAAAGACAAAACTAAAAAGTACATGTATATACCATCTTAGATGTTTAAAAAAAAACTATCTTTTATATTGAAAGTGAATAGGCCCCGAGTCAAACGCAATTGAGGTCTTTTTGTGACTTATTTTCTGGAAACTAAGGCATTCGAAAATCAGAAATTAGCTCTCATGCACTGGAATTCTTATCTCAAAATGCAAATTTAAAGAACTATAGGCTAAAATTTGTATCGAAGCAAATGGTCTAGAAATAATATGATCCTTTAATCTTCATTTTACTTTATTACACTATCACAGTTTCATAATCAATTATCTCAGCCTATCGTGTCAATTATATTAGGAGACGCTATTTTTATGAAGCAATATCCGTTTAAAGGACAGCTCATAGTGGTTATTTAATGACATCGATTTAATCTCCAAGTACTCGCAACTGCAGCTTCTATCAAGCTGCAGTTACGACGATTTTGCAGTGAACCTAATGATATAAAAATTGAAAAATGTCCGCACGACTGACTTGGGTTAATTCCACGATATAAAACAGAGTTCTTTGGATTCCATTCACGCCCACCGTGGTCTCGGTAACAAGCTCAAAAACCCATCATCTCTATTACACAGTGGCCGTGAATAGAATGTAGCACGAACTTATTTCTCACCCCGGGCGGGTACTGTTGCCCGCAATATCAGAGTATCTCTCAGAAAACGGGCTACCAGCTCTAGACTGGTCCACATATCGACTATCAGAATAGCCTAGAACAGGCTATTCTGATATTCGACAGTGAGACCAGTCTACACCCGACCCGAAAGCGGGCGAGAAATAAGTTGGCCCAATGATAACAATTGGGTTGTAAATACAGATTTCACATGCCCGCCTGAACAAAATGTTTTTCTCAAAACGAACAAAATTATGCAAGTCAATGTGTTCTGAGTTTACTTTAAGGCAGTGTTATTTAATGCTCTCCAAAATGATGCGAGTTCTCGGTGGCTTATCACTTGGTTATTTAAACGACAAGGCAAAGGACTCTGCTTTTGCTCATTTCACTATTAATGGACGCCTTCAGCACCGGAACCATTTTACCAATGAGGTGATCATGTTGCCATGGAATCACATGCAAAATGGCGCACATTATGGCGATTTATCCTAAACTTTTAGCATTTTGGTCCATTTTTGCATTAGAGAAAAGAATAATTGATAATTTTCCATGCAAGATCGACCTGTCCACAACGTAGAGAGAGTGGAACTATTTCAGTTTGACATTATGGAGCAAAGAGCCATTAGTAAATCAGAAACATTAGTTAACAGTAATTTTAATCATAGTTTGAGGTTGTCGGCCCGAAATAAGCGTAGATCCGCTACATTTTGAACTCACGATCTTTCACAATGTTAACCGATGTTTCCTAATGAAAACATAAGAAACCTCGGTTAACACTGTTAAAGTTAACGACATCCGAAACGTTGCGGAAATATTACAGTTCCACTACCTAAATATAACTAATAATTATCATTACAGATGGCTATGCGATGTCCGATGTAGAACTATACTGGAGAAATGGGTCCGTCCATAATGTAGAGAACGTAGAACTGCCACAGTTTGATATTGTAGAATATAGGGCCATCAATAAAATAGAGACTTTACTCACAGGTAAGCATTTTTTTGAAATGTGAAACTTCACCGCTCAATAATTGATGAAGAGACAAAATTTTCAAAAAAAAATAAAAAACATGAGCATGAGATTACTTTAATGTATATAAATTTTAAGCGGATAAAGTTCTTTCTAGATACAAAACTTTTGATGCCCCTAGCCTTTAATCTTTGCAAGATTTGCATCGGCACCTATTTTGCTATGTTATATGGCATTCCACGACAACAGAATTTTGCAGAAAAGATATTCAGCATTTGCATAGTTAAGCAGTTGGTAATGTTATACGTTTATCATGACCTTATTTTTAAAAAGCAAATGGTGATTTTGTTTAAATTGTTACTCATTTGAATTATTTTTATTCACAGGAAAATACCAGCGCTTGTCCCTCAGTTTTAAGTTACAGAGAAACATTGGCTACTTCGTGTTTCAAACCTATCTCCCGTCTATACTTATAGTTATGTTATCGTGGGTGTCATTTTGGATCAACCATGAGGCCACTTCAGCACGGGTAGCTCTAGGTAGGTGCTCCAGTACTTTCTAACTTCAGCTTACTTATTAAAGTTAGTTACATCGTGAAATTAAACATAATCAACTATCCATTCATTCATTCCGAACACTCACTCAAACCATTCAAAAACATTCCGAAATCGCTAACAATGATTATATTAACAATAACATTCAAAATAAAAATCGGTAGTAAAAATCCAAGATTTCACCGACATAATTGAGATGTGAACTCTATCTTCAAATTAACCCTCAGGGCTTGTGTTAGTTTTTTTTAAATAAGGGAGTCATTGACCCCTTGACCATAAGATATTGGGGGCCAAACAGGTTTTGAAGGAGTCATAAAAGAGAAAAAACATAAAAAAATCAGTCTTTAAAGTAATCTTTATATTTGAAATAACATAAACAATAAAGTGTAGACACACTTTATTGTTTATGTTGTATCATTGTATAGATCTTGTGTAAAAGTATGAAGAAAACAATTGAATAATACTATCTTTTATATTGCTAAGGTTGCACAACTGAAAATTCAGAAGGTCAAAATGACCCCCTGCATGAAAACTTTTGAGGGTCAAAATGGGATTATGGGGAGTCAAAACTCTAGTTTAAGGGTCAAACACGAGCCCTGACCCTTATTCTGCTGAATACAGATTTGATTCTACAATTTTTTATTTGTTTTTTTTAGGGGGGGGGGCTTTTTTTCTCACAATTATTCAGCAGAAAGCATTCAGTCTAGACTAGGAACAGATTCAAGTCTCTGCAGGCTGATCCTATTCTATACTGTCTGTCAAAGCCATATGTAGAGCATGAAAATGCCATGATCAGCCGATGGTGAGATTAGGTTAATTACACACTTGCCATCTTCAACTGATTTGTCGTTATGCAAGAATTAAAGAAATGCGAAAACAATGTTGCGCTTAACCGGTCTACATTTTTACCGAAGACAGTAAGACCGGGAAGGGTTTATATTCATTGAATGTGTGGAATAAATAGAGTTGATAATAAAGAACCAGTATCGTTTATAAATTCGACCAGCTTCATAGTTAATATGGTAAAATTAATCACTTTAAATCTCTTTAATTATTGTTGCATGATTTTGTTGGCAAAAGTATATTTTGTGAATGACCCAAACCGTTGGATTAACTTTTTTCTTTGTAGGTATCACAACAGTTTTAACCATGACCACTATTAGTAATGGTGTTCGTTCATCATTACCCCGGATCTCCTATGTGAAGGCCATCGACATATATCTTGTCATGTGTTTTGTGTTTGTATTCGCCGCCCTGTTGGAATACGCTGCAGTCAATTATACATATTGGGGAGCTAGGGCCAAACGAAAAGCCAAAAAGAATAAAGATGCGCTTATACCACCTAAAACTACTGTAAGTATATGTATAACTATCTCTTTTCTGTTTGCTCTGTATAACAGATAATGGTGGGGTTTATATCGATGATTTTCGTAGCCATCTTAGGAAATGGTAAAAAATCATAGTTATACAAGTCGGATATTGTTTTGCCATTGTGGTCTGGAAGTCCTCAAATTATGATACCAATAACGATATTTAATCAGAGCAATTTCGTCACTATATCTTTGTATAGATTTCATTGTCCTGGTATATGCTTCATATAACGTGATGGAACAGGTTTGGAGGTCAAGTTTTCCTTTAAAAAGAGTACAATGAATAGTTTGTAAATTAATACGTTTTCTTCTAGAACTGTGTCAATATCAGACAGCCATCCCTGATTCTCAGTCTAGAACTTAGAAATTGGTTACCGATCTTCAACTATATGCCTCAACTAAATGTCGAAAAAGGGAAATTGGTGTCCAAATTGATCTTCTCATAGAGATTTTTACATATCGACTTATCTTATAAATAGGGACCACTGACTCAAAATAAACGGCATCATCATATCGAGTGTTTCAGAACAAGACAATCAAGGCATTCCTGATATTTAGTGTTTAATTGAAATAATGTGTCACGCTGCATACGCATACAATTGCAATCCAATAAAATAAAAAATTCTGATTGGTTTAAATCGCATCACGTGGGGAAATCCATTGCACCTTATTTCTGTATAATATGCAAAAGGTCTTTCGGGAAACCCCCGAAATTCGATCTGCAAGTCCTGTGTTGTAGAACCTCGAATTAACCTAGTTCCCGATCATCAACGCAACATTGCTATATTCAATCTATTATAAGTTAATGTGTTTTTGAAAGAATTTAAGATAACAAGCATGCAGTTCTGATTCTGACCCGACCTAAACCTAGAAAACAGCGAGTCGACGAAGACCTTCAAGCAACCCCCTCAACTAAGACTGACCACGCCGATTTCGTTAAAAAATGCAGACAAACTTGGCAGAAACAAGCTCAAGATTTTGTCATAAGTAGATCTACCTCTACGAATTTTAATGTTGTCTTTTATTTGTGTATCATTTATTTTACTATATGACATTTCACTTCGATAAACAATACAAGATCTAAAAATAGATTGTGTAAATTATACGCGCAGAAAGTAGAGTTGAAGCTTTAATTTTTGGCTGAGTATTTTTATAGTTTCTTCGATCTAGATGATTGCAATTATAAGGGACGAGTGTCTTTTTTACTGCGTTTATTGGGGTATAAAGTGCTATTGCCTTAGCACATGGCTTAATCATAGCGTCCTACGGGCGTTATTGGCCATGTGCTAAGGCAATTGCACTTTATACCCCTATAAACGCAGTGAAAAAGACACTCATCCCTATAATACAGTTGGCATTTTTGCGTACTTTTCGCGACGCCATTGTTGGTCAAGTTTCAAAGATTCGTTGTTTGATGTATTATTCTTACAATTTTAGGAGACCACAATAGAAGAAGCCAACAACGTAAACATTTCTCCATTACCAGCTATCAGAAACACATACCATCATCAAATGTTTAATTTTGAAGTTGAAGACGAACAAGAACAGCCCGTTATAAGAATGGCGCCCATACTTCCACGCACCTGCGTTGCTAGGGGATATGTACCAAATACTGTGCTCAAGAAACGCAACGGAAATTTAGTACAGAAAAGGAAAATTCTTTCTACAGTCAAACAAAAGGCAAAAGTGTTAAAACCAAAGTTGCCTGTGGTTCGTGACGTCAATAAAATAGATAAATACGCAAGACTCCTTTTTCCGTTGTTATTTATCTTATTTAATATATCTTATTGGGGTTATTATCTTATTAAACAATACCAAGATAATAGGTAACCCTTCAAACGGAACTACCCTTTCATTGATCATGAATTGTTTTCACATATGCAATATTCATTGTTTTAAAATTCAGACTTAATTGTGTACAAATTGCACCTTACTTCTATTATTTATTTCACTTAAGACATCCTTATCCTAATAATCAGACAAATCTTGATAATCCGACTAAAGTCATAAAAGAAAACTAAAAGCATTTTGTAAAACAGCAAGTTTACTCGAATGTATCTCTTTGAATGTTTTAAGGTTAATGGTAAGTCGTACGTCGGATCATGTTGGGCATAAATCATTCAAGCCTGTACAATATATATTCGACAATTTTACATTTGGTTTGGGTTACAAACATTGAGTAGCCTTTACAGTCTCATAATGCAACAAGAATATTTTCTGACGGTCTGAAGACATGTTAAGACCAGCCCTGCGTTCAGTATGACAAGACCGTTCAAACTGTTTGCATATTAAACCCCGCCGTTACGTGCACTTGTGTTCAAAGCAAGGTATAATTTACATATAGTTTGAACCGTTTTTCGTCATGAACGCAAGGCTGATCTACGAGCGTATCTACAGAGTGCAAAGTAAAGAAACTGGTCAGACAGTGTGGATGCACTGGCTGGCTGGTGTCGTTGCTTTGCGCACATGAGAAATTATTTGACATGACACGCACTGACTCATTTAACATTTTTAATTGATACTAGCATAGAAAAGATTCAATTATCCGGGAAACTTGCCTAAATGAATTCACAAAGTAATTCCAGCTGTTTTACCCAAATTATACCAAAAAAAATAATTTTGGACTAATCGAAATTCAAATAATTTTCAACCTAAATTCAATGTGAGTTGAAAAGGGATCACATTTTTTTGTTTTTGTTGTTGAAAACCAGCAATTTCTGGTGTGTTTTTTACCTCATTGCTTTTCTTTTTATTGTCATCAATGCATAAAAGATCCGGTTTGTGGGGAAATAATTCCATAAACAGGTACAAACGATCTTTTTCATTTTTGAAAATTCTTTTTTCTTCTCTTCTGAAGTATGAATAAATTTCGCGTTATTTAAGAATTTGGGATTAAGTCCATGGTCGATTTCATTGATATTTAAATAGGTTTTCCCGGATAACGAACCGAATGAATTCAAACTGCGCAAATCAAATCTTTTGGCAACCCTCTATTTCTTTTTCAAAAAGTTGCTTGTACTAATAAATTTTCAATACGTTTTCAAGCAGATCAACAAGTTTTTTGTGGAAGGAGAAGATGAATGATATCTTTCAAAAATAATGTACACCCAATCCAGGATAGCCGAACTGCATTTCATGGTAATACATTTATCTACATCATGTACATTTACAAATCATAAACTTAATGATTTCTGATCAGAGTTAGTAGTGCTATTGATATGAAGGAATGAACAAAATCACAGTTTGTGGGAGTGGATATATTTATAGATCTGTGGTCTTTCCTCTATCCATGCTTTCGGCGTGAGTACTGGATCATTTCCAGGAAGCAGAATCAAGACGGATTAATATAAGTTAAGAATTGGTTTCCCAATCGATGTAAAATAAATAGGTTTCAATCCAACCAAATGTACTGTTAAGACAGGGTAGAACTGTCCTGTGCCCAGGGTGCAAAAACGTTTGCTAACGTTTGGAAATTGTATCCAACTTTCCACGCGAGTATACGCACAAGTCGGGGTAACATTTCTCAAAAGTTCGACAAGAGTGTCCGTCCTAAGCACAGAAGTCATTGAGTTATCACATTTGCGAACGTTTGGAAACCGTACCCCGCTATACACACGTGCAAAGCAGAGTACAGTTTCTTAAAAGTTGATAGAACGGTTTCGTCATGAAAATAGGGCTGGCATGTACGGACCCCTTCTGTGATCTTTTGTTTTCATGAAAAAAAAGATTGGTATTGAAATTCAGAAATTCGTTTCAAGTTTTAGTTCGAGTAAATTATCAATTCTTAATAAAAGAGGTTTATAACCTTAGGACCTGATAAAACGAACGTAACAGCGTGTGTTTTGGATTCCAGTGTCTTAAAAAAGTTTTATGGTCGAGAGAAGTTTTCATGACGATGCTTTAAATGGTTATTTACAGAGCTTGATTTCCAAAAAGTTGGTTTGCGTCGTTTCTTCTATCAATAACACTGATAACTCTTAAATTTCAAGTTTGTATATAATTTTGTTTCTTGACATTTACATAGTTACGTGCTGTAATTATTTCAAATAAATATTTTTACACAACCAATATCTTTTTTCTCTTCTTAATACGGTTACAAACCTATCTAGCATATCGGGGGTTCGATGCAAGACCGTAGTAAGTGTATATAGAATGTACATACACTTACTACGGTCTTGCACCGAACCCTCGATATATACTATTAGCAGCCGTCAAGGTGTTCGACTGGTAAAAATTAAAAGTATTTACAACCTACAATTATAAGAGATTAGTTCTAATTTTTATGGAGCCTTTCTGGGCAAGGATAAATCTGAAACATTTGGACCACAATTCTTTTTTGTTTCTATATTTAATGGGATTCGCCCTGGCAAAGCCCAAATATGGCCCAAAGGCTATTGTATGAAACCACTTAGAGAGGACCTCTTGATGATGGTACAAACATTTTATCAAGGTTGGATGTCGTCTGGTATCAGAGAAGATTTTTCAAGATTTCGTTCTGCATTTCTAATGTGGGGTAGACTTTTAAAATCCTCTTACGGTTCTTGGGGACTCAGATCTTGCGAGCTTAGACTCACAAATAAAAAGCGAGTACCTATGACCCTCAGAGGATCAGCTAGAGACAAAAAATGAAGGCAGTTATGTACAGTTTTTAAATATTTCCTGCAGATGGTCCCAAAGGATACGTATCTTTCAAACGGAAATTTCAAATTTTCACAAAAATCACTAGTAAACCAAAAATATAAAGTAGGAACTCCAAAACCTTGATCAGGGACCTCAATGAGCCTTACTATTTAGTCCCTGGAACCACACTTTGTTGATGTCACACTTAAACCCTATTATCTTGTTTATTCCCTTTTGAACAATTTTGGTAATTCATCTAAGAACATTTCTGCAAAGAATGGTCAGACGGATAATGGAGATTGCAAGGCAGTTCGTTGATGCTGTGCTTTAATATCGTAATGAACAACAAAATCGTAACTACAGCTGTAAATTAAATCCTGTACATAGTAACGCTTGAAATAGTACCTTACTTTTTTAACGAAAGGTGTCTTGGTAGGGCGATTTACTATTTCTATCAAGCGCTTTGAGAAAGCATATTGCAAAAGGAACATTCGTTGTCCTTTTAGAAAATTCGCTTATTGGTCTACAGAAGCTTCTAGCTTGTTTTATGTTTACTTATTTAAGCAAATTTTGGAAAAAGGCTTAGCTTATAAAATCGACCCGAGTTTTTGACGGAATCTTATTACCTTTACTTCTTTTATAAATTTTGGTCCAAAGGATATTAATTGATTTTCAGTTTAATTGACCTGCTGGTTTCAAAGATTTCAAAATTTATTATAACGGACAGATGTACGGGTAAATGGATGGTATTAAAATTATATCATGTTAATGATATTCAAGACCTTTAAACCTAGCTTAATCCCCTTTGTTTCTGCTGAGAATACATCCGTACTTCAGCTGTTTGCATTTGCCTTTGAATAACCCTAATCGATAGCTATCGAACACGGGGCCTCTTGATCTCAACGCCGACAACACAAGGACAAATGTGTGGTCATTCGGAAATGCACTCGGACTTTTCCGTTAACAGGAAAGTACATCGGACGTAAGTGTAGTAATTTTGAGTCACATTTTAGGTAATTTGGCTTCTGGTGTTAGGCCCTACTTCGGTCATTACGCTAGAAGACTAGAAAGCCATGAATGGTTTGAGTCGCTACACAGGCTTGAAATTCTTGTAATAGCAAATCAAAGTTTTGATTAGATTTTTAGATATTTTGGGTTCTACTGATGTTGAAAAGGATTTTCAAAGTTTCAACTATATAACATATAGAGAAATGACCGTCGCCCATTAAAATGGTATTGTTCATCCGATCACAATAATTTTTCTTAGTCTGATAAAGTGTCATTCAAGGGTCATTCCACTGAAATTTGGTTGATATCCATCAGTAACAATCTTGAGAAAACGATTTTGAAAGTTTCCACAAAATAACATATAGAAAAATGACATCCGCCCATAAAATAGGTATTTTTCATCAGGTCACAATAATTCTTATTAGACTGATAAAGTGTCACACAAGGATCATTCCAGTGAAATTTGGTTGGTATCCATCATTTAGATTCTGATGAAAATGATTTTGAAAGTTTCAACTATATAACATAAAGAGAACCTCCGCCCATAAAATACGCATTTTTCATCTGATCACAATGATTTTTTTTGTAGAATGATAAGGGTCACCCAAGGATCATTCATGTAATATTTTATTGGTATCCATCACTTAGAAAATGAGAAAATTCACTTTTTACCATATTTGGAAATTAGCCACGCCCACTAAATCCATGTTTTTCATTGGATCAAAATTTCTTGAACAACTTTGACAGAAGGATCATTCCTGTGAAGTTTGGTTGAAATTCATCCAGTAGTTTCTGGGAGGAAGATTTTTAAAGAAGTTTACGACCGGACGCACTCACGACGGCCACAACGCCATGACAATAGCCCCAATGGCTTTCAGCCAGTGGAGCTAAAAACAGATTTCCTATAATGCTTTCCGATCATCTATGTAGATCTTTCGGGTATTTTATAATTTGATGACAAAACGCAGTAAACCACTGTATTTTGTTATCTAATTAAGAAATGCCCAGTTTGAACATTTCGATGATTTTGTTTTTCGCAACATCATCCTCAGCATTATGTACATCTACACGCTTGCTTAGGCATGGTTGTTATGTCTGAGTCTGTGTTTCTGTAAGTTGGTCTGTCTGGCTTTTTCGTGTCCGCTCAGTCTCTCAGGAGCAATTCACCAAATTTGATTCAACAATCTATGATATGATCAGTATCATAAAGAGATTTTGACACGAAGAATCCTATATATCCACCACTGATTGTTTAAGGTTAATGACCCGTATTAGTTCCGCAATATTTCAGAAGTCATAAACTTAAGCAGTGTAAACCGAGGTTTTTGAATGCTTTCAAAATTATTCTGAAAATAGAACAAGAGTAACTGAACCAAAAAATGCCCCGCCACACCACTGCCCGGCAGAATATCATCAAACCAGACTGTTTAAAGAAAGTCTTCAATTTATCTCTGGAGTTGATCCCAAGAGGGTCGTAAGGATTCACATCAGAAAGTTTTGAAAATCCTGGTCACTTATTTAAGAGTCTCAGACTCGCAAAACGTGCGGTCCTTAAAACCCCGATTCTTGAAACATTATGAAATTTCATCCAAATTTGTGGGGGTCCACCAAACTTAACCCGGGATATCTCCAAAAGAAATGATCCCACTTTGTGGATGCTTTCTTAAACCGCTCAGCCAAAGGGAATTACAGAAGAAAACTAATTTATACCCTGTTAATATTGATGGACTGTACCATTATTGAATTTGAAGCGTGCATGGCATGAAAAACAAAATAACAAAAAAAAAACGATTGTTTGATTAGTGCGCATTTAATGTCAACACTGAACAATGAATGTTCCAACAACGCATCAATAGCAATTACAATATTGATCTATTTTACAAACTTTTACCTGTATACAAGTGTACAATTATCAGATATATATATGAAGAATGAGAAAATTTCAGGGGTTTCTGCAAAAAATATTGTAAGTGCCTATAAATATATAGGCACTTAAAAGAGTTTTGCACTGACCCCATTACTCTTTCTGTTGACCAGAATGTTAATTTATAGCTTTATTGATAAAAGATTCCAAGTGCCTACAGACATTAAAACTTAAAGGGACCACCATTCAAAGTTTACTAGTCCCCTGATCCTAGGCTCTCTTAGCCATATTTAGACAGAACATGCTTTAGGGGAGTCATCAAAAGGCTATGATCATTGTTTAGATGTGTATCAAAAAGGTACTTAATACAAACTTTTGTTCACCCCTAAATATGCAACAGTATCAAAATGGAGAAAACCATTTGATAAATCAACAACGGGTTTTCATTAAATTTGACAAAACAAAATGATCATCTTTTCAAGTATATTACTTATCACATCAATAGAAAGACATACAGTTCCAAACAAATGAGCCAAAAAGGGTAACATGTATTCTAACCAATCTCATTCATTTTTTTTTTGAAAAGAAAAGAAAAACTAAACATATCTTACTTTTAAACTTGAATCATTTATCAAGTACATTAAGCAATTTGTAAACAAGAAGATGTGTTTGTGAAACACAAATGCCCCTGAAACGACAATTTTTTAAAACTTTGACCCTGACTTGATGACCTTGACCTTGTCACACAACTGACATCTGTACATGCGCACCATGGAGATCTTTCATCATACCAAATATGATCACTATATTGAAAAGCCTTGAAGAAATTGACAATATTAAGTTTTGCAAACAGATGGACAACAGAAAAACAATATGCCCCCTCCCCAGTCTTCCGATGTGGGGGCATAAAAAGGTTGAAATTAGAAAAACAATCAGAAATCTTAAGACCAATGGAAAGATTGAAACTGTTTCTGTAATTGATTATCTGTCAACAGTTTAAAAGAAGTTGATGTGTCAGCGCAAACTAGTTCCAATTGCCTGTCAACATATAGGTAATTTCAACTATTTAGCATTAACCCATCTACTTAGAGTACATTGATTCTGTTAGATGTTACAGTAACTTATGGCTTATTTACAATGATTTTTATGTTAGTTAGCACAATATATACAACTAAAACGTGTATAACTTAACAAAAACATTGATATCATTTAATAAAGTAGCATGTATAGTTCATCTATACTTATAGCACTTTTTTGTTGTATCACACTTGAGCCAGTGTGTGACATTTCCAACAATTTCACTCATGTGGGAGGTACAAACATTAAGCAGCGTAGACAAGAACTCAATGTAATAACAATATTTTCTGACTGCCAGAAGAAGGAGTAAGACCTTATCTCTTAAATAGTGCATAGTGAAGTTGCACAGTCTGACCAGAAGCTTTGCATTGCACACTTGAGAAATTGTTGGAAATATCACACAAATTGGCTCATTTCATACTTCTATTTTCTAGTTTGATCTAACGTACACCGGAATATCAAAATACTGTCAAAATAAAGACATTACAGGGAAATGTATTTAATCTCAACCCCTTTCTGCTGTCCATGATATATACAAAGTTTTGACCAACAGTGTAGTCCAAGATTTGCCTGCCCAGGGGCTCGTTTTACTAAACTTCTTACAAAAAAAATGATCATTTAATCAAGTACAAATCATATCTGGTGTTTTCATTCATTGCTAGATTCTGCCTTGTTGTATCTCATGCGAATCTGCTCTAGAAGATTATTCCAATAACATGATGCATGGCAGAATTTCTAATTAAGTTACTACTGTAGGAGCAACTTTAATTTTTGACTTACAAAAATGATGGTAAGATGTAAAGTAAGACAGGTCCCAGGTGTGCAGTCATATGTTAGACTACTCTGTCTGCTTTGTACTTGATCATGATGGCTAAAACTCGAGGCAGACTGGTTGAAATTTTCGAAAGGAGTATTTGTGAAACAATTACTGATAAATATGGAATGAGCCAGTGCGTGACATTTCCAACAATTTCAAATGTGAGCAAAGCTAAGACTCTGGAAGTCTGTGCATTGGCACAGTCTGTCCAAGGTCTTAGCTATGCTCTTTATAGATAGATCATGTTTCAAGGAATCTTTAGACAATCAGGAAATCTAATAATCACACTATGTAGCTATCTAAGCTGCTCAAGGTTCGCAAGTAATGCATATGTCAAATTGTTGGAAATGTCACACACAGGCTCAAATATGAAAGTTTATCAATGGACACAGCAAATCTACTTCAACATGTTTAGACCATGCCATGAAAGACCATCACCACTTATAGTTATTACACTATCATAAAGCTTCAATAGGAAATTTGCTTGTTCCACCCATTGACCTCCACCACTTCAAACCCACAAAGATATTGAAGGTCATTTATCAGCAAAATAAATGGTTACAGACATGAAATCAAACTCAAACCAATGGTGTGCAACCTTAATTTACTAAAGCTGAAGGACCTTTAAGCTTCCAAACCACAAAAATGTTTGCAACAAATTCGCGCAAAATGTCCGTGGTCAACAGTTATCCCATTTTAAATGAGTTATAATTGGTTAATAATTTGCTCTACTGATTTCTGAAAACAGCAATCTGAAGCTGACCAGCAAAAAGTGAAAAGATCATATACTCATACATGAAATAATGCCATTCTTTAATTCTGACCATTGATGTATAAATGTGACCTTGACAACTTGAATAACCATACTTTCATCTGACTTTGATAAGCCATTATCAGCCAAGGGAAAGAAACATTTTAAAGAATATTTAACACAGTAACTACTTTAGACCCTTGACTGACAGCAAACAATTTTTGTGGGTTGAAATATATCATTGCTAATAACAATATTGACCTCAGATGGAAGGATAATCTGATAATAACATGCCAGGTATTACAGTATAAAAATAGGAATTGGATGAAATGTAGGACTTGGGATTCAACATCAATTGTAAGATTGCCAGCACCCATGAAAAAAAAAGAATCTCTCACTGTATGAAATATATAGATATGCTTTGGGTTATCATCAGAGAAGGTGAGGTAAAAAGAAGAGACAAATAGATCTACATTGACATTCTTTTCCCATGGAAACAAATATTTTGAACAAATAGCAACGACCTCACATTTTTTGGCCAGAATAGTTAATTTTCAAAACATTTTCTTGATTAACCTTAGCCATGCTAGACCTAGAATATTGTATTATAAGATTTTAACACAATTCTGAGTTTCACTCAAATGGATATAATCTTTTTGAACACATGGCCCTTGCAACAGACCATGGATATTTGGAGTACATAAATGAACATTTACCCAACCATATGACCAAAAGACTATCGAATAAGATATGTTGGAGGTGGGTGCCTTTACAATTACAGAAATGTAGCAATGACCATCTTGTTAACTTCTAATTTGATTTCAAAACTTATGCTGCAAGTACTCACCAAACTTGTATTGAGAAAACTCTACAAAATATTCTCAACTAAAGGCAAGACACATATGAAAAATGTATGTATTCCTCCAATGATAAATCATTAGGTTTATTTTCTAGATACTCAAACATATCTTTTCTTCAGGTAGTGGACCAATAATAGTTCTGACATGTTTGGAAATCAATAACTTAAACAGTGTTCACTGAGGTTTCCTCATAATTTCATTAAGAAACCGCGGTTATCATTGTGAAAGATCATTAGTTCTGAAATGTTGCAGAACTTTTAGGGGCCCATTACCTTAAACGACTACCAATACATGATATCAAAATATGCCCCTTCATTAGAATCACAGCAAAATGATCATTCTCATAAGTAATTACAACAAAAGACTTTGATAACAAACGAAGCTACTAACTTTGACATCAGTCCTTCCAATCTAAACTGTCTTTTAATTGATAATTTTAGATACACAAGCAACATTTTTGAATGGCAAAATCACTAATGAGCTAGATATGCTGTGGCATGGCTACACTAAACTACAATTTGAACACAATCAATCAACATCCATGTCATTTTGTGGTTGACTGCCTGTTTCTTGTTTGCCATCACCCGCAGCCTTTTCAGTGTTTTCTTTGTTCTCAGTTTGATCTGTAGATCCATCTTTCTTGGCATCCTTCTCGGTGTCTTTTGGTGGCTCTTCTTTAGGCTTGGGTTTAGGTTTGTTGATAATTGGATTGCATGTGGATTCCAGGCTCTAAAATACAAGAAACTTAGTTATGTTTCACTATTTACGCCTTTTCTCAGTCATAAAAGATGTAATAGAGTAAATGATAAATTTTGTACAATTATAACTAAGTAATTCTGGTCTAATAATTCTTCCTTAAAACATTTTCTATTCAATAATTTAAAGAAGTCCATCAAAATTCATCTGAACATAGTATCTTTTAGTACAGGGGTGTGGAATTCCCATGCCAAACTTGTCTGACATAGGCTTTCCCCTTTGGGCAACTACATTACAGCATTTTCTTCATTAAAAACATTGTTTTTCTCAATATCTGTCAATCTATCTTTTGTGGACAAGTTCATTTTGATCCTGGACAAGTAGGAAATCGACTTTTACTTGACCATGGACAAGTGGAGTACAATTAAGTTGCTTCGGAATGATAACCACAAGCTCAATGTGATGACTTAGAGCAAAACATTTGTTACTGCCTCTTAAAATATATGAAAATCAGTTTCAACTTTTTTGCAAAGAGCCATTAAGATGCACTGCAGTCTATCTTGCCCGAGCAACCGCGTCTATTTAGAGACTATTTTTATTAAACCGTTTTCAAAATCCCAATCTTTAAATCAAATTATCTTTAAAAGAAGATGTTATTGGTCTAAAAATTATTGTAAATGAATCCTATGTTGCTAAAACTCGTTAGAATCATCTCTATGAGACGACATTTTGAGTTTTAACAACATAGGATTATTGAGGAATTCCCAAAAACAAACATAATCAAACTAAAATCATGTTTTTATTTAGTAGATAAGATGTGTACTAAGCGATCATTCTCTTCAAGACTGCTTTCTGGTGGTCCCATAAGTGGTCGCTTAATACACATTTTACTGTATTTGGAAAACAAACATCTCACTAACCTGTTTAGTCTGTAATATCTGTGAGGCCAATACCACAGGGTTCTGGTATTTCTTTTGTGCATTTTGAGCATTCATCTGCTTCTCAAACCATTCTCGCTTCTCCTTCAAACATTTCTTCACTTTGTCTATATCTCCCTTCTCTAGGTGAGCGTATTTCTCGTCCTTGGCCTCACAAGCATCCACAAATTTTGTTACTGACATAATGGCAGAACCTAAAGCATCAAAGGCTGCAGGTCTCTCTGTGCTCTCCTTGTATCTTGTTGTGATAGGATCTCCGTATTTCTATACATACAAAGAGCATAATTTTCAGTAAAACTTTATCATAAAAATACATGTATAAGTTTAAGAAAGAGGCCCAAGAAGGCCTGTATTGCTCAACTGGCTCTCTGATTTAAAAGAGACAATCAATAATATTATGAAACTCCCCTAAGGTCTTTTAAATGTATGTTTTATGAGAGTAATAATCAGTTATAGTAATCATGAGAGTAAAACGCTTTAAACTTTCCTTTGTGGAATCAAACACTGAAAACCTATTATTTTTTTTTTCTGTGAACTTTTTATTTACACCAAGACTTAATGAACGTAAACCTATCAGTCTCTGCATTGCTTATATCAATACTATTTTTATAATTTTTTACTCAAACTCATTACATATAATTTTCAGATATCATTACAAAATGTTAATCATCCTTTTTTTCCTAGAGATAAAATATAACAGTCTATGCAAACAAAAAGCTAAAATCTGCATGAAATGCAAAGACAAAATTTGACATGCCAATGTCTATGAAAACAATCTGCCAAGAATGTTAACAACATCAAAATAATATATCACAAACCTGACTTACTTGTCTTAAGGTAGTGGACCCTTATTAGATCCGCAACATTTTTGAAGTAATGAACTTTCACAATGTTAACCGAGGTTTCCTAATGATCTTCATTAGGAAACCTCGGTCAACATTGTGAAAGTTCATGAGTTCAAAAATGATGCGGAACTATTACGGGTCCACTACCTTAAACAGCCAAACTTAAACTATCCCCACTTACCCTTAATTCTGACAATTTATCCAGGTAGACTTGTTTTCTCTCATTTTCACCATCCTCGTATAACCAGTCTTCTGTATCTCCTAACAGTTTACTTAATTGTTCTCTATCCTGGAGATGAAGGTAAAATCAATTAATTTATTAATGCTGTCATAACCAAGAGATAAATCTCCCTACTACTACACAGCTGTTTTGATATAGCCTAACTCTAGGTTTTGAAATGTTTGTAATTGGATGACCATACCTTAAACTACAACCATAATATATCTTTTGAAAGTTTAAAAATATATGTGAAAAAGGGGACCATCTGGGAAATGTGTAAAATGTCTGCCCTAGTCCGACTGCGCAGATTGCACAGACTTACTAGGATCGTAACTTTTCGAAATGTGTTTATTTTCTGAATCTAGAATTATCAACCTTCCGGTGAGAGAATTTTTTAAATACAACATCTGGTTAACCCATGCTGGACCCAATCCCTTTTCCATTAATTCATTTCACAGAGTTCCCAGATGGTCCCTTTTCGTGTGATGGGTCACATATTTTACAATGGATACAAGTATAGAATGGTGCATTTCATGACTATCTGTCGTATAAGAATGAAAATTTCTAACTAAAACTTGGGACTAAGTAGCCATCACAATGAAATTTGAAAGCTGACTATCAGATCCCAGACTGCAGAACTAGCCATCATTATTTTCTCACTCCGAATTCTTTCAAATACAAATGTACAGCCAAATTTTATCTTATTATACTGATAACTTATGATGATGGCTGAAATACATTACCTCTTCTTTACAGAATTCTTCAAAAGGTCCACAGAGTTTGTCTCTCATGTCATACACATATTCCTCTACAGCATTTTTGGCATCACAGCGTTCTTTTTCTAATCTGTCTTGCATAATCATCTGACTCTGCAGATCAAAATATTAATGTAAGACTAAGTACAATCTACACAATAGTATGTCTTATCGATGCTTGGGGATCAAAACCTTGTAACTCCAGCTTGAATAAGCTGGAGTTACAAGTTTTACTTATGAACTGACTTTATCTTATCGTTGCTGGGAGGATCAAAACCTCATAACTACAGCTTGAATAAGCTGGAGTTACAAGGATTTGGTCACCCACCGACGTTATGTTTATTTCAGTCATGTTCATATAAATCAATGAGCCTATAGGCAGTCTGAACCTGAAGGTTTTTGGTTTCAGTACATTATTTATTGGAAATATAAATGGTTGGTTTTAAATAATTCTGAAACTTCCTACTTTTCATTTTTTTTAATGCATAACTTATAGTAGAAGTGCAAAACATAAATGGATTAGTTTTAAACAGCTCTGAAACTTCCTACTTTTCATTTTTTTAATGAGTATCTTATACAAGTGTGCAATGTGAACCTAAATTTCCCCAAAGATCAAACTATTATCAAACAAAAATATCATGAAGTTTAACCTCGAGTTGTGCATGAAGCAAAATTTTTACTTTATTGCAAGAAAGTAAACTAGACGGTCAAACAATTCCTTACATACCTCCTTTTCAGTATATAAGTTAATTGCATCTTTGGTATAATAGCTGACTAAACTTTCTACGGGTAGATCTATACTTCTGCTGGTGGGCTTTTTCTTTTTATCTTTTTTCTCTGGTGATTTCTTCTCTCCATCATCCTGAATAGCACATTAAAGAGTTAGATGGGATATATAACAGAAACTTTTCCACTAAACATTTGTTATGCAATTGGGCCATCAAGTTTAACGCTACTTTCAACAGTACTTCAGTAATATTGTGGTGGCTTGTACACATTATCTACCTAATCTTATGGACTAAAATATGATGCGGACAATAATTATAAGCTAATAAATGAAGGAATTGCTCCTTCTAGTTTATTTTTATCCCAATCTTAATTTGACCTTGACCACAAAGACACAGAAACAAACAAGAGGACCATGATGGTCCTATATCGCTCACCTGAGTAAGTCAACTCATAACTTATCAGCAATGTTATAAATACCAGAGATTGTGTGATGTACATTTAGGGTGAATTTAAAAAAAAAACAGACTTTAATTTCCTCCTACTGCAATTTGATTTTCTTTTTAATTGCAAACAAAGGTATTGATGGAATTTAATTCTTTTAACAAGTTTAGAAGACCTAAACCTTAAGAATATCCCTGCAAAATTTAAGATGTGTCGAATAGTTAAGGCAAAATTAACATTCTCTGATATTTTTGGCAATATTTTGACATTTCCAATACCATGGAAACCAGAGATTTTGATTGAATAAAATTATTTTTACAATTTTGGTAGAGCTTCACCCAAAGAACAACCCTACCAAGTTTTAGCTTAATTAGCACAGTTGTTTAGGAAGAGAAGAAGTTTTTCTAAGATTTTCAGCAATTTTCATCCATTTTCAGCCTTTCTGTTACCATGCAAACCAGAGTTTTTGATTAAATTAAATTCTTTCAACCACTTTTGAAGAACTTCACCAAAGAAACATCCCTGCCAAGTTTTCCTTGATTGGCCTAGTGGTTAAGAAGAATTTTTTCTAAGATTTTTCGGCCATTTATGAACCTTTCTGTAACCATGGAAACCAGAGTTTTTGATTAAATTAAATTATTTTAACAACTTTTGAAAAGCTTCACCCGGAAACATCTCTGCCAAGTTTCACCTTGATTGGCCTAGTGGTTTAGGACGAGAAGAATTTTTTCTAAGATTTACGGCCATTTTCTGCCATTTTTCAACCTTTCTGTTACCATGGAAACCAGAGTTTTTGATGATATTAAATTCTTTTAACAACTTTTAAAGAGCTTCACCCAAGGAACATCTCTGCCAAGTTTCACCTTGATTGGCCAAGTGGTTTAGGAGGAGCAGAAGATTTTTGCGAATTTCAGCCTTTCTGTTACCATTGCAACCAGAGTTATTTATAGAATTAAATTCTTTTTACAACTTTTGAAAAGCTTCACCCAAGGAACATCCCTGCCAAGTTTCAGCTTGATTGGCCCAGTGGTTTAGGAAAAGAAGATGTTTAAAGAAATTGTTGACGGACGGGCGGACAGACGGACAGATGGACGGACGGTGAGTGATCACAATAACTCACCTTGAGCAGTGAGATTAAAACTCCTTGAATTGTCACATATTGCTGACTCAGCACAAAACAGTTGTACTTCCTATAAACATATAGGCAGTAACAACTGTTTCACGCTGAACCAGCAATATACTCAAGGAGGAGAACAACTGTGTGAATTGATTTTGTATGAATTAATTTAGAAATCCATCCAAATGTAAGACAATCAAGACACACTGACAGATGCACTAATGCACATACAGCGAATTAAAGTTATGCCAACTAAAGCTAAATGAACTCAAGCAGGTGTAACAAAAAGAGTAAAAGTGTGCCAATGGTCTTAAAAAGGTTTACAACTTCCATCAAATACCTTTTTATCTGTTTTTGTTTCTTCTTCCTTCATCTCAGCATCTTCCGGTTCCTTGTCTTCAGCTTTTGTCTGGTCCCCGTTCACTGTAGTTTGTTCCGTCTCCATGGATTGAGGCTGTTCATATTCAAAATAACATCGGGTCAGTAAAATACTTTTAGGTGCTTTTATGATAATACAGCAATTTTGCACTCACTCATCATCAATATCTTTTTCATTACAAGATCTCCTATATAAATATATATTAACCATTTCGATCGGTTTCAAAGTTTATTACAATATCCTTCATGTAACCAGTCAACTGTATGAACTGTTGCCTGCTTGCAAAAATGACGTCATTTTGTTGCATGGGTAATAATGGTGTGGAGTGATGCGCTCTTAGAAATTCATCCAAATATTACTTTTTGTCTGGGTAGTGTGTAAAACGTCAAACCTGGTCAGAATGAGCATATCACACAGCCTGACAAAGGTCAAGACTTTTCACGCTTTGCTAATTTTCTGAATCAAGAATGATCAATCTACCTCCCTATGCTAGAATTTTTAAAATATGACCTCTAGTTGTCTTGTACATTACTACAAGGACCAAGATTTTCGCTCTTCCATTCTATGTAAAAAGGGTTGCGCCCAGGTTGAGCCCAAATATGATCCTAGGGTCTTGATATGAACAAACTTGGTAGAGGTCTACTAGATGATGCTACATACCAAATATGAAAGCTGTCTGCCTTCTGGTTTCATAGGAGAAGATTTTTGAAGATTTTCATTTTTTTTACCCTTCGTGCTCATAAGAGATAAAGGGATGCACCAGTGCAAAGACCAAATATGACCCAAGGGTCTTGATATAAACAAACTTGGTAAAGGCCCACTAGGTGATGCTACATACCAAATATGAAAGCTGTGTGCCATCTGGTTTCAGAGAAGAATATTTTTAAAGATTTTCGCTCTTTGATTCTATGTAAAAAGAGTTGGGCCCAGGCAAAGCCCCAAATATGACCCCAGGGTCTTGATATGAACAAACTTGGTAGAGGTCCACTAGATGATGCTACATACCAAATATGAAAGCTGTCTGCCTTCTGGTTTTAGAGAAGAAGATTTTTAAAGATTTTCATATTTTCACCCTTTTTGTTGAGGGTTAAGGGAAAGTTAAGGGTGGATTTCATTTATTTGAACAACTTTGGTAGAGCTTGACCCAAGGAACATCCCTGCCAAGTTTCATCAAGATTGGCCCACTGGTTTAGGAGGAGAAGATGTTTAAAGAAAATGTGGACGACGGACGATGCACGTCGCACGACGGACCATAAGAAAATGTCCAAACTCGTGGTTGAAAGTTTGAGGCTCGAGTTGTTAGAGTGATGACTAGAAAGGTAGATCGAGGGCTTAGTTCATTCAAGTTTTCTTAAATATTTTTAAATAGATCTACCTTATTATTTCATATACTGCTAGTATATCAATTAATTTGAACAAATAAACATTGAATAAAAATGTCAATTTTGGTTTTGAAATTATGTCTCTAGTTTTCACAAATGTCCCCGACTTTTGAGGTAACATAGGACATTTGTCCCATATTCTTCCTGGCCAGAACACTGGTTAAACTGTAGAGCTAAGACAACAATTTAATTCTATCATTACCTCCTCTGATTTGTTATCATCTTTTCCATTATCAGTCTCCATGGATTCTGGCTCTTGATCATCAGCCTTGTCGTCCAATTTCTCCACCATGCTTGCTGATTGAACAGCAAAGATCCCATGACTGTTCACTCGTACTTTCACTTTCACTTTAGTACTGTCCCCATTAGCCTGTGGCTGGACTTTTGCAATTTTGTAAATTCCTGAAAAGATTTATTTAAAAGTAAAATATTATATCATAAGAGGTGTAACGGCCAGTATTGCTCCACTGGCACTAAGCTAATCATTAATTTAACAAAGGTCAATTGACATGGAACAAATTTCTAAGTAGCTTTGATCTGCTCATTGTCATATGATTAGCACCTTTTTATATCACAAAACCCTGTCAATAAATGTACAAGTTGTGATTACAAGAAATGTAGCATTACAAAGGCCCCCTTTTCCATGACACAGCATCTTATCACCCAAAATCAAAGAATGTTCATAGAGCAGTAGTTTCAGAGAAGTTTTTTTTTTTTATACTTATAATATATGGGACAATTTTTCGGTGAAACCATATCCAATAGAGCCAATTGTATTAATATGATCAGAAATTAAAAAAGATCTCTGAAAGAGCATGTCCCAAGCAATGTTTTGTTAAATTCTGATTAATTGTTTCGGAGATTTTTTTATATTCTATCATATGGAACCATTTTTTGGCGACCAGCCTGTAGTGCCCATATTATCAACCAAATTGGAATGGAAAGAGCATGTTCTAAGCATCAATCCTGTGCAGTTTGGTTGAATTCTGACAAGTAGTTTCAGAGAAGAAGATTTTTTTGGGTATTGGACCATTTTTCAGTGACACTGCAGCCTGTAGAGCCCAAGTCATCAGCCCGATCAGAATTTCATAAACAAGTCTGAAAGAGCATTTTCTAAGCATCATTCCTGATGTTTTGTTGGGCTCTGAACATAATTTTCAGAGAAGAAGATTTTTAAGTAAACAATTAACAGACACACATATGGACGCACTAACGAGAAACACCAGGCCACGACATAAGCTCTGCTGGACTTAGTCCAGTAGAGCTAATAATTATGTGCATTACTCTAGTATGAAATTATTATATTTCAACTTGGAGATAATATATGTAAACCAATAATATAAATATTGCTTGCACGCGTGAGTTCAACACTGGCATTCGTCAGTAATTTTCAGATATGCTTAAGTTGCGACAATTTGTTTGTAATATCAATAATGGTAGTACTATGGCAATAACTGCTGTAATTACAGTACTAACTGAAGATTAAGATCAGCCTGTGCAACTCGACTTCACCATGCACTTTGAATAAAGCTTCTGACTAAAAGTGTCATGAAGAGAAACATAGAATACTCTTAACAGAGTAGAAGGGAGCTCTGAATTTATGCAAATATGCACAGCAGCACAGACTTAATTCATTTATCATTCTAACTCATGAAACTACCAAAAGCTATAGACACAGAGAAAATATGGAATCTACAAAGCTTCAAATAATTGGTATCACTTTTAACTTTCAAATGTTTAAAATTCCATTCGAATTCATCTCCTACCTAATCCTGGATCTTTAAATGGCACTTTTCCTGGATTTGAATATCTTGCTTCTATAGTGAATGGCTCTTTTCTGTAGAAAGTCAGCATTTTGGAGAACGGAATTTGATGGAATTCTGGGAATACTTCTAATGATCTGCAATAGATGACAGACATATTAGAAAATTTACTTTTTATTATCATTTTTTTTTTCTTTTGTCAAATAGATTTTGGCGCATTTTTCTTGTCAGCTTTCCATTACTCTGCAAATATTGTATTATTTTTCAACAAAATTACTTTTTACAAATGAAATTCTCCATAAAAAATGAGATGTTAACAATAGTTTGATGAAACAAATAAGGAACATATGATGAAAGGACATATTACTCTTGAATAACTTTCAGATTAAAAAAACATTTGAATGTCTAATACCAAATAAAAGTTAGATAATCAGCATTAACTACTTTTCTTCTTTTATGTCAGTCCTTTTTACACTTGAATCTATAATTCTTATGTACAGAAATGTGCTAAAATGAAGTGTAAACCCATTCAGTCTTGATGTAGTCTTATGTCTCCTTCCTTCATAACCATTGAATTTCCGAAAGGTACAGATAAGGGGGGCTTTGACCTGACAATTCCAATAAGTGCCCACTACATAGGATTTATTCATGTATTTCTTAAGTACAAAATAGCCCTCAATCTCTAGTTTTGATTAACACTTACGAGTCATCTTCCAATCCACCCCCTTGCCATGATAATGTTATAGGATATGGTTGACAATCTGCTATGGAGAAATCTCGAACACGGAATGTTGGTGATAAAATAGCGCACTGTAGAGCACAGCCCTTAGCTACAGCCTCGTCAGCGTTTAACGTTGTACTGGGTTCTTTTGAGAATACTTTAGTGACTAATTCTTTGATACAAGGAATACGACTAGACCCGCCCACAATTTCTACTGAGTATATATCCTCTGGAGACAGCTCTGTAATATAAAAGATTTTAAGGTAACTGCAGACAGATAACATTGTCAAATTTTCGACTTTCTTAAAATCTCACAATAATTGCTGAGATTAATATTTGTAACGTGGGAATTAGCAACCACTCAATGAAAAGGGTCAGAAGCTTGTTCATTTGACGTTGTGACGTCATTAAAGGGCCAACCCCTTTTCGACCCGCCAAAATCAGCATTTGCAAATATCTCTGGTATTAATCGGACGATTTTTACAAACAAGAGGACCAAGATGGAGATAATTTCTACAAAAAAACAAGCTTCATGAAGTTTAGACCGAATTTGTGGCCTCTAGAGTTACATCAAGAAAATTATCATAAAGACCCCTTTTCCTGTGATATAACATGGATCTTTCCCATTTTCAAAAGGGTTCATCCTTATGATCTGACCAACATTCTGACAAAGTTTCATGAAGATTGGGCCATATTTGTGGCCTCTAGCAAGTAAACAATAAAATTGTCATTAAGGCCCCTTTTCCCGTGATATGGCATGGATCCTTCCAATTTTCGATAGGTTTTATCCTTGTGACTTGGCCAATATTCTGACCAGGTTTCGTGAAGATTGGGCCAAATTTGTGGCCTCTAGTGTGTAAACAAGAAAATTGTCAATAAGGCTCCTTTTCCCGTGATATGGCATGGATCCTTCCCATTTTCGATAGGCTTCATCCTTGTGACTTTCCCAACATTCTGACCAAGTTTCATAAAGATTGGGCCATATTTACGACCTCTAGAGTGTTAACAAGAAAAATATCATTAAGGCCCCTTTTCCTGTGATATGGCATGGATCCTTCCAATTTTCAAAAGGGATCATCCTTGTGACTTGGCCAACATTCTGACAAAGTTTTGTGAAGATTTGGCCAAAATTGTGGCCTCTAGTGTGTAAACAAGAAAATTGTCAATAAGGCTCCTTTTCCTGTGATATGGCATGGATCCTTCCCATTTTCAATAGGGTTATTCCTTGTGACCTGGTCAACATTCAGACCAAGTTTCATGAAGATTTGGCCAGATTTGTGGTCTCTAGAGTGTAAACAAGAAAATTGGTCATAAGGCCCCTTTTCCTGTGATTTGGCATGGATCTTTCCCATTTTCAATAGCGTTCATCCTTGTGACCTGACCAACATTCTGACCAAGTTTCATGAAGATTGGATCATATTTGTTGCCTCTAGAGTGTAAACACTTAAATTGTTGAAGCAAGACGGACACCGCACAAGGGACACCGCACGATGGACATTTAATGATCACAAAAGCTTACCTTGAGCACGATGTGCTCAGGTGAGCTAAAAAGTTTCATTTAGAAAGTCCAAGAACGCCTGAGTTTGTTGTTTAATTTCTGTACACAATCAAATAGAAAAACAGGCCAGAAACGGTAATTATTTTGCGAATTTTAATCTTTGATGTTCCTTTTTTCATATCATTTTATGTAATTAAATAGAAATTTTTCAAAATTTTGTCCCGTGACCTATGCTGATTTTTTGTTATTTTGAAGAGAAAAGAATATGCCTTTCTTAAATCAAACAAGAGGCCCAAGAGGGCCTGTATCGCTCCACTGGCTAAAAAAATCTCAAGATTTGAAAGAGATATTGAAAATAGAAGGTAATGAAAGTGAACAGCATTTAGAAGGCATTCCGACTTTTTCAAAGTTGAAACTGACTTATGAAGGAATAAACTTATTCAACTAATATGTACAATTACAAGGAAGAAAACTATAAAGATATCACTTCGAAACAAGAGGACAAGAATGGCCCTAAACCGCTCACCTGAATTTTATTGATCCAATGGATCTCATCCAATCCAAATTTCTTGAACAACTATAGAAGAGGGTCACCCAAGGAACATTCTGGTAAAGTTTCATTGAAATCAGCCCCATGGTTCAGGAGGAGATGTCATTCAAAAAAAGCCCCGCCCTGCCACGCCCATATTAGGGGGTCAATCCAAATTTCTTGAACAATTATAGAAGAGGGTCACCCAAAGAACATTCTGGTAAAGTTTCATTGAAATCAGCCCCATGGTTCAGAAGGGGATGTCATTCAAAAATTTCGGATTCAAAAAAAGCCCCGCCCTGCCACGCCCATATTTGGGGGTCAATCCAAATTTCTTGAACAATTATAGAAGAGGGTCACCGAAGGAACATTCTGGTAAACTTCCATTAAAATTTGCCTCATGGTTCCGGAGGAGATGTCGTTCAAAGATTTCGGGGTCAAAATAAGCCCCGCCCTGCCACATCCATATTTGGGGGTCAATCCAAATTTCTTGAACAACTTTAGAAGAGGGTCACCGAAGGAACTTTCTGGTAAAGTTTCATTGAAATTGGCCCAATGGTTCTGAAGGAGATGTTGTTCAAAGATTTTGGGGTCAAAATAAGCCCCGCCCTGCCACGCCCATATTTGGGGGTCAATCCAAATTTCTTGAACAACTTTAAAAGAGGGTCACACAAGGAACATTCTGGCCAAGTTTCATTAAAATCCACTCATTGGTTTAGGAGGAGAAGATGTTTAAAGAAAAGTTTACGCACGCACGCAGGAACGCACGACGGACACCTCGCCATGACAATAGCTCGCTGACCTTGGGCCAGTGGAGCTTATAAAAATGGTATGTCTTTGGGTTAGATTTTTTATTAAATTCGATTTTGTGAAGTTGTTGCAACATTTTTCGTGGAATTGGACGTCACACCAAAGCCATTTGTATTATGCTTATTTGGAGCCAACCTCCATGCAATAACATATTCTAAAATATTTGAAATTAAGGTTTGTTGTAAAATATAGGCTTCAGAAATATCAAATCTGAATGTGATTTTAAGAAATACAAAAATTCACTCATTTTTTCATCTGTTTAGAAAGACAGCTTTTGTGAACATATGACGTGACGTTGAAACATCCTTTGTTTGTGATATCTTTGTGGAATTGAAATTTTACATAAAATCTAACCCAAAGACACATGGTTTTTATTAAAAAAATCTTCATCTGAATGGTTTGGCAGCAACATATCTAAATTTCAGCACAGGCCACTGAACAAATATTCAAGTAAAAAGGCAATAATTTAGTAACTGTACTGGAAAACAGCAACGCAAGAGGTATTTACATTTAATACGTTACACTTAAATGTATTTTTTACACTCCATATAAATCAAAACTCAACATCAGGCGTCTTTATACGAAGCAAATGGCGTTTTTGGGATAAAAATTGGTTCATTCTTTCTGAAAAAAAATGGACAATTACTGAATTTGGTCACTAAACAAGAGGCCCAAGAGGGCCTGTATCGCTCCACTGGCTTTAAAATCTTTAGACTTTCATTAAATAAAGCTTACTTTAAATGAATACATTAACACTCCAAAATCTCCTAAGACCTATTTAGTTATGATTAAATGGTTCTGGTCCATATTGCACCAAAATACTCAATCAGAATAAACCTGCAACCCTTGACCAATCTTATTAAAACATAAGGTTCAGAAGATGTGGTTCAAAGATTTCGGGCTCATAATAGGCCCCACCTGACATGCCCATATTTATGGACCAAACAAAATTTCTTGAACAATTTAAGTTAATAGTCACCCAAGAAATATTCTGGTAAATTTTCATTGAAATTGGCTGAGTGGTTCTGGAGGAGATAATTTTTGAAAAGAGACACTCAAGGAACATTCTGATAAAGTTTCATTGAAAATAGCCAAGTGGTTCAGGAGAAAATGTCATTTGAAAATTTTGGGCTCAAAATAGGCCCTGCCCTGCCACGCCCATATTTTTAGTCCAATGAAAATTTCTTGAACAATTAAAGTAAAGGGTCACCCAAGGAACATTCTGTTAAAGTTTCATTGAAATCGGCCCAGTGGATCAGGAGGAGATGTCGTTGAAAGATTTCGGGCTCAAAATAGCCCCGCCCTGCCACGCCCATATTTATGGACCAATTAAAATTTCTTGAACAATTTAAGTAAAGGGTGACCAAAGGAACATTCTGATAAAGTTTCATTGAAATTGGCCCAGTAGTTCAGGAGGAGATGTGGTTCAAAGATTTCGGGCTCAAAATAAGCCCCGCCCTGCAACGCCCATATTTATAGACCAATCAAAATTTTTTTAACAATTTAGGTTAAGGGTCACCCAAGGAACATTCTGACAAAGTTTCATTGAAATCGGCCAAGTGGTTCAGGAGGAGATGTCGTTCAAAGATTTCGGGCTCAAAATAAGCCCCGCCCTGCCACGCCCATATTTATTGGCAAATTGAAATTTCTTGAACAATTTAAGTAAAGGGTCACCCAAGGAACATGCATGCCAAGTTTCATTGAAATCGGCCCAGTGGTTCAGGAGGAGATGTTGTTCAAAGATTTCAGGCTCAAAATAAGCCCCGCCCTGCCACGCCCATATTTATGGGCCAATCGAAATTTCTTGAACAATTTAAGTAAAGGGTCACCCAAGGAACATGCATGCCAAGTTTAATTGAAATCGGCCCAATGGTTTGGGAGGAGAAGATTTTTAAAGATTTCAAAGTGAAAAAATGCCACGCCCTGCCACGCCCATATTTAGGGGCCAATCAAAATTCTTTGAACAATTTAAGAAGGGGATCACCCAAGGATCATTTCTACCAAGTTTCGTTAAAATCCGCCCATTGGTTTGGGAGGAGAAGATGTTTAAAGGAAAAGTTTACGCACGGACGCACGGACGGACGCACGCACGCACGGACGCACGACGGACACTCCGCCATGACAATAGCTCGCTGGCCTTCGGCCAGTGGAGCTAAAAAGGGGTCAGCCCCTTGATGACGTCATGACATCAACTTTTTGTTACACAATCCCTTTTACAACCTATATATGAAAGTGGGTACTTCAAAGTTTTATTGCATATGACATGATTTGCTGACAATTTAAAATTTGGACCTAAAATGGCCCTCTATTTGTCTGCAGTTACCTTAAATAAGCCTGTGTGTGACATTTCCAATGATGTGACAAGTGCCTGAGTTGCAAATCGTCGGCTCCCTTCTATAAGGATGAATACGGGAAAAGCCTACTTTCACTTAATTTTTACGGTACAAAATGCCGTATAGACAAAAAGAGGCATAAAGATAAATGCATGAAAAAAACTAATTAAATTTGATGTTATACAGGCCTCCTAGCAGGCCTAAACGAAAATAAAGGTTTTTATAAAGGCTCCAATGTATGAAAATAAAGGCCTTTTAGTGTAAAATATGAAAAAAATAAAGAGTAAAAATAAAGGCTATTTTTGTCGAGGTTCTTATTTCTTTATTGAACCCATAGTCAAACCAAAGTCATTTTTTTATGTTATAAACTGCATCCTGAAAAACTCAAGATGGAAGAAACAAAAGCAGCAATTTTTAACTACACATAAAAGAATGGAAAATGCAGAACAAAAGCCATTACTTGCTTTCAGCTAGCAAAGCAACCATTCAGAGCAAATATAAAGGTTTTGAGTGAGAATTACAGGCTATTTTGGCGTTTTAAAGGTTTTCTGGGGAAATGTAAAGGTTTTAAAGGTTTGCTCTGAAATTAAAGGTTTTTAAAGGTTTTAAAGGTTTCTCTAGGAGGCCTGTGTTATATAAGATATAGGACAAATCGACTGTAAAAAAAAATTTTTCCGGTGCATACGAGACCCCGAAAGCCGTTGAGTGAGACGTTTCTCAAAAAAAGTGAAAAACACATATAACAATTTTTATGAATGTTACTGAGACACACGAATAATCTGGCCTTGGTAAAGGTTGTGTTCTTTTTCAAACTGATCTTTTAAAATAAACTTTTATCATAAAGAAACATGAACAATTATCAAATTTGTCAATACGTCATTTTCAAACTTCACTTTTCGACCACTTCCGGTGCGAATATGACGCATCTAAGAAGTCCATGAAGCTTTTTTGGGGGAATACGATTAGCTATCAGGTCCAGCATCTTCGCAAAAGACGCCGGAATATCATATGTGTGCGAAAACGCAATAGAAGAAAAAATGGAAATTGGCCTATACGTTCTTATAGAACGGAGCCGACGAAATATTGAGTACCCTAGCCAGTCACATAGTGCAATTAGAAGATTGTCTGATTGTCTAAAGATACTTTGAGAGTCTATCTATTGAAAAGCAGCAAAGTGAAGACTTTGGACAGAATGTGCTGTTGCACAGGTCAGCCACTAAGACTTAATAATACCAATAACAAATAATGTCAGTAATATTCTGAGGTAAAATCTTGAATGTCCCCATTTGTTTTAGCCAATGAGGATGCTGTCCCCTTCGTACCTTAACCTTTTAAAGCTTGATTGTTCGTGCCACCCATGAATGTTGTACAATTTTCCCGCCTATCTCAGACCAGGACATTGTCCCCTTACTTACCAAACCTTTCCATCAAAAAATGTGTGTTATTTAAATCAGTTCACATCTGCAAGGACTGACAGTTTCAAATATTACGTGCTGATATAATAATATGAAGACTGGTCTTTTGTTGTAACTTTATGTTTTAGAACATGTATTCATTTTATGAAAATGTTGGTTTTTTATTAATGTCTCAATATACATTTCATTGTTAATAGAAATTACCAAAATGACTTACTTGTGTCAGTGAGAATTTTTCTAAATACAGCTTCTGCTCTTTCTAATAATGATGATGCCATGCCTACAAATGTACTTCTGCAAAGAAATAAAAATTTTTTTGTGAAATAACTGACCCTAAAATTCAAATCTTTCAATGAATGACCTTAATATATAACCTTGATCTTTGCACAAGCATAGTTTTTGTTTAGATACGCCATATTGCAACTTATTTATGACTATTTCTAAAACTTCAATCCTATCATAGCTTGAATACACTGTAATGTTGGACAAAAATACCTTGATATGCAAATGCACTCATGAATAAAATTCTACCATTTTCACAACCCTAATAAGTGCAGGCTGATCTTGTCCTGTACTGTTTACCAAATCTTTCTGCACAGTAGGATTACGCCATAAACAGTAGGAATAATGCAGGGGTGTTGAAACCAGATTTTCTTCACTCATCCCCAGACTAGTAAAAGATGACCTTTTCCTTGTCCAGGTTAAAAAAAAATGTCCAATAAAAAGGATAGATAACTTTAGAGTAAACCTTTTTTCTTTTAAAAAAAAAGCTGAAATCCAGCAGTTTCTTCATTAAAAACAATGTTTTCTACCCTTTGAGATAGACGAAATGGATATTTAATTTCTGAGATCTCTTCATTACCATTCTGACATTTGTCCTGGTAATTACTTATCCACCGACAAGTGGTCTAGAAAAATTACTTGTCTGCAAGTAAAAAAGCTTGATGGGCATGTTGGACAGACAAGTTGGGCATGGGATTCCACACCCCTGGTTAATGCCTACCTATCCATTCTCCCCTGTACATCTTTGTCGTCCATAAAACATTCTATATTAATTGGAATAGCTTGTGAATTAGCACTCATCAACTTCTTAAGTTTCTCACATTCTTGGGTCAGTCGTATATAAGCCTTGGGCCGTGACATGACATCTATTTTGTACTGCGTTTTCCACTCTTTTATAAAATGATCAACTAATAATTTATCAAAATCTCTCCCACCAAGACAGGAATCTGATGTAACAGCCAACACCTGAAATGAAAATATTTTATCATGTTATCTTAGCAAGTGGTCTGAAAAGTCACTTTGTTTAACTAAGCTTTCAGTTCCCTTTCAACTTCTATTGAAGTATAGATAGCCAATTTGAAAACAAAATTTGTAATTTATCATTTCTCAACCCTAGGGATATTTCTGAAATATTTAAGGATGGGCCATTGAAATGGGCCCATTTTCATGTAAAATCTAGGATAAGATGGACTATCTGCAAAATTGATGGTCCATATATATTGGGCCCATCCAAAACCATCATCAGATTAAGCCAATCACAAATAGTTTGTCCCAAAAATCATTTTGGTCCATCCCAGAATGATCCCTGCAACCCCATGCAACAAGAAGTTTCTCCTTCACCCTAAATACTCTCTACATAGAAGATTGTTTTATTTCAAATTATTTCTCCTATTCAATGGTATCAGCAATTGGGACCTGACAGAAGTACAGACAAGAGCATCGCCTACGGGTGCCTACGCTCGGCTGTCGAGTGCTGGATGGTGGGAAAAAATCTAAGTCGAAAAAAGGAGCATAATTTGCACAAAATGCATCTAGAGTTATCCCCCTTGATAGTATAGGTTGCTCTTTTGATGGTGAACATGTGTGCCAAGTTTCAAGTGAATGCCTTCAGTAGAACCAGAGATATAACAAAATGTCAAAGTTTTCGCACGACGACGACGACACAGAGGCTATAGCAATACCCGGGTTTTCTCCGAAAACAGCCGAGCTAATAAGAGGGGGTAAAGCCAGTCTGAAATCTTGATTTCTCAATGAAACCTTAAGTTGTGGGTACTCATTTGAATCTTCTCAATGAGACGATTCCAATTAGTCCCAACAACAAACAGTTTGTACTTAAATAATTAAAACAAAATTTATCTCAACTCCAAAATACCTCCTCTATCTGTAGGTCTGGACCAGTCTGAAATTTCTACAGACAGGAAAGAGATATCACCGAAAACAGTATTTACCTTCAGTTTGCCTTTATTGAAAGCTGCTGCAGAAACTTGTAGTGAACTATACCCTACATCAACAAATACAACATTTCTGGGTTTCTCCTTCTCTTCTGGGAGGTCTTGTTTGTATATACCATATGCTAGGGAAACTGAAATAAACAAATTAGGGCATGTCATTAGACAAGTTTATATTTGGGGTTTCAGTCCGATATCAAAGAAACAGGGTTAAAAGGAAATCAATAATTGGAATCTTAGGTGCCCTTTCTAAAGGTTTGGGAGTCCTTGCTTTAGTGTATTATACAATTTCTTTTAAACAATAATCTTTTTTTATATTAATTTGGACTCTAAGGTGCCCTTTCTAAAGGTTTGGGAGTCCCTGCTTTAGTGTATTACACATTTTTTTTAAATAATAATCTTTTTTTTATATCAATTTGGACTCAGAGTTTATACTTTGCCCCTTGTAGGAAGGACTAGGTTTTAATGAGATGAAGAGGTATATATAATACGTACTGAGAGTTTTGTATAGAAAAAAATATCTAATTAGGTTGGGAGAATTGATAAGTGTCGAGGCTCTGCCAAGACAATTATCAATTATCACAACCAAGTTAGATATTTTTTTCATATAATACACTAAGTATGTATTATATTCATCTTATAACCTCTGTTTGTCTTGTTTTCTTCAATGTTTCTAACTGAAATGCAAGTTTCTAAAAATAACTGCATTGTATCATTGTTCTAAAAATAACAGTAACATCATCATCAAGAGGACCAAAAAGAAGATAATTGCCTAAGATCAATACTGTGGAACGTTTTCAGCGAAAGGCAAGACAGATACGCCTTTTTGCTCTTTGATTCTATGTAAAAAGGGATGCACCCGGGTGGACCCCAAAAGTGACCCCAGGGTCTTGATATGAACAAACTTGGAAGAGGTCCATAAGATGATGCTACATTCTAAATATGAAAGCTGTTTGCCTTCTGGTTTAAGAGAAGAAGATTTTCCCATTTTCACCCATCGTGCTCAGATGAGCTGAAAGGGATGCCGGGTGGAGCCCAAATATGACCCAAGGGTCTTGATATGAACAAACTTGGTAGGGGCCCACAAGATGATGCTACATACCAACAAGAGGCCCAAGAGGGCCTGTATCGCTCCACTGGATTAAAAATCTCAAGATTTGAAAGAGAGATATTGAAAATAGAAGGTAATGAAAGTGAACAGCATTCAAAAGAAATTCTGACTTTTTCTAAGTTGAAACTTACTTATGAAGAAATGAACTTATTTAACTAATATGTAAAATTACAAGGAAGAAAACTAAATAGATATCACTTTGAAACAAGAGGACCAGAATGGCCCTAAACCACTCACCTGAATTTTATTGATCCAGTGGATCTCATCCAATCCAATTTTTTTTAACAACTTTAGAAGAGGGTCACCCAAGGAACATTCTGGTAAAGTTTCATTGAAATAAGCCTAATGGTTCAGATGAATATGTGGTTCAAAGATTTTGAGGTTAAAATAAGCCCCGTCCTGCCACACCCATATTTGGGGGGTCAATCAAAATTTCCTGAACAACCTTAGAAGAGGGTCACACAAGGAACATTCTGGTAAAGTTTCATTAAAATTGGACAAATGGTTCAGGAGGAGATGTCGTTCAAAGATTTGGGGGTCAAAATAAGCCCTGGCCTGCCACGCCCATATTTGGGGGTCAATCCAAATTTCTTGAACAACTTTAGAAGAGGGTCACCCAAGGAACATTCTGGTAAAGTTTCATTGAAATCGGCCCAATGGTTCAGGAGGAGATGAGGTTCAAAGATTTTGGGGTCAAAATAAGCCCCGCCCTGCCACATCCATATTTGGGGGTCAATCCAAATTTTTTGAACAACTTTAGAAGAGGGTCACCCAAGGAACATTCTGGTAAAGTTATATTGAAATCGGCCCAATGGTTCAGGAGGAGATGAGGTTCAAAGATTTTGGGGTCAAAATAAGCCCTGGCCTGCCACGCCCAGATTTGGGGGGTCAATCCAAATTTGTTGAACAACTTAAGAAGAGGGTCACCCAAGGAACATTCTCGTAAAGTTTCATTGAAATAGTCCCAATGGTTCAGGGGGAGATGAGGTTTAAAGATTTCGGGGTCAAAATAAGCCCCACCCTGACATGCCAATTTTTGGGGGTCAATCCAAATTTGTTGAACAACTTAAGAAGAGGGTCACCCAAGGAACATTCTGGTAAAGTTATATTGAAATCGGCCCAATGGTTCAGGAGGAGATGTCGTTCAAAGATTTCGGGGTCAAAATAAGCCCTGCCCTGCCACGCCCATATTTGGGGGTCAATCCAAATTTTTTGAACAACTTTAGAAGAGGGTCACCCAAGGAACATTCTGGTAAAGTTTCATTGTAATCATCCCAATGGTTCAGGAGGAGATGAGGTTCAAAGATTTTGGGGTCAAAATAAGCCCCGCCCTGCCACACCCATATTTCGGGGTCAATCCAAATTTCTTGAACAACTTTAAAAGAGGGTCACCCAAGGAACATTCTCGTAAAGTTTCATTAAAATTGGCCTTATGGTTCAGGAGGAGATGTCGTTCAAAGATTTCAGGGTCAAAATAAGCCCCGCCCTGCCACACCCATATTTGGGGGTCAATCCAAATTTCTTGAACAACTTTAGAAGAGGGTCACCAAAGGATCATTCTGGTAAAGTTATATTGAAATCGGCCCAATGGTTCAGGAGGAGATGTCGTTCAAAGATTTTTGGGTCAAAATATGCCCCGCCCTGCCATGCCTATATTTGGGGGTCAATCCAAATTTCTTGAACAACTTTAGAAGAGGGTCACCCAAGGAACATTCTGGCCAAGTTTCATCAAAATCCACCCATTGGTTCAGGAGGAGAAGATGTTTAAAGAAAAGTTTACGCACGCACGCACGCATGGTCGCACTGACGCACAGACGGACCCACTAGATGACGCTACCACTAGATGATGCTACATACCAAATATGAAAGCTGTCTGCCTTCTGGTTTCAGAGAAGAAGATTTTTGAAGATTTTCATTTTTTTACCCTTTGTGCTCATAAGAAATAAAGGGATGCACCCGTGCAAAGCCCAAATATGACCCATGGGTCTTGATATGTACAAACTTGGTAGAGGCCCACTAGGTGATGCTACACACCAAATATTTAAGCTGTCTGCCATCTGGTTACAGAGAAGAAGATTTTTATAGATTTTCGCTCTTAGATTCCTAGTAAAAAGGGTTGGGCCCGGGCAAAGCCCAAACATGACCCCAGGGTCTTGATATGAACAAACTTGGTAGATGTCCACTAGATGATGCTACATACCAAATATGAAAGCTGTCTGCCTTCTGCTTTCAGAGAAGAAGATTATTGAAGATTTTCATTTTTTTACCCTTCATGCTCATAAGACATAAAGGGATGCACCCGTGCAGAGTCCAAATATGACCCAAGGGTCTTGATATTAACAAACTTGGTAGAGGCCCACTAGGTGATGCTACACACCAAATATCTTAGCTGTCTGCCATCTGGTTACAGAGAAGAAGATTTTTAATGATTTTTCGCTCTTTGACTCTATGTAAGAAGGGTTTGGCCCGGGCAAAGCCCAAATTTGACCCCAGGGTCTTGATATGAACAAACTTGGTAGAGGTCCACTAGATGATGCTACATACCAAATATGAAAGCTGTCTGCCTTCTGGTTTCAGAGAAGAAGATTTTTAAAGATTTTCATATTTTCACCTTTTTTGTTAAGGGTAAAGGGAAAGTTAAGGGTGGATTTCATTTATTTGAACAACTTTGATAGAGCTTGACCCAAGGAACATCCCTGCCAAGTTTCATCAAGATTGGCCCACTGGTTTAGGAGGAGAAGATGTTTAAAGAAATTGTGGACGACAGACGACGCACGACGGACGACGGACATTCTACGATCCCAATAGCTCACCTTGAGCACTTCGTGCTCAGGTGAGCTAAAAATATCATACTGGATATTATAACACAGATATTTGTAAAGTTATAAGATAAACATAATTATAAAAGGGGATAAAGCATGTGTAAAAACTTTTTTCTTTACGAAACCCTATATTGCAAGTATCCATTGACATTTTCTTGAAGATACAATTCCAAAGAGAAAATTCAAATGCAAAATACCCCTTCTCTCCGTAACTCTGACATACCTGCAGTAGTATCATTCATCACTTTCAAACAGTTCAGGCCTGCCATTTGACATGCTGCTATCATTGAACGTCTTTCAACATCTGTGTAAAATGAGGGTACCTGTGAACAAACAGTTACATGGTTTCAATACATGTTTACTTTGATAAAAGATAATTACTTAAAATAGGTGGAGACAGAAGTCAGAGCAAAACAATCACAAGAGCTAACAAGAGCTGTCACTGTAAGATGACAATGCCCCCGACACCGCTTTGATTTAGAAGTTATGGCCAATGTTAAAGTTTTTGGACGGAATGACGGACGGACGGACAGACGGACGGACGGACAAGTCAAATTTATGATGCCTCCCTATCGGGGGCATAATAAACACCTACAGACTCAAAAAGTTTTGTGCTGCCCCTCAGGGGTCAGTTTTACTAAACTTCTTACTAAAAAATTAATCAGAAGTCAAAATCACAATTCGTACCTACCATTTCCATTCACCGTATATTCTGCCTTGCATTATCATATTGGAATCATCATTAGAAGACCATTCCAATGCAAAGATGCATGACAGAATTCAATATTTAATTACTACTGCAGAAGCAACTTTAATTTTGACTTACGCCAAAAATTATTGTAAGATGTTTAGTAAAACAGGCCCCTGGTCTTTTTCTATGACATGCAAGGTAATAAAAACATCTTTGTCAATATTGCATTGCTGAAATTAATGTCAAAGAAATATTTAAACACAGATCATCATTGCCTCAGAAAATTATCGACATTTCTGAGAAAAAATTCCAACAACCCTCATGCATATGATTAGAGGGGTGGCTTCAATTTTCCTATGTCAAGGCTTACTCTGGATCAAAATTTCTTTTAGCCAACACTTTAGCCAATTTAAAATATCTTTAGCCAATTTGACGGACTTGTAGCCAACCTTTATCCAGAAAACAGGCCTGAACAACATATAAGGAATCAATATTTTAATTTCAATTATCTCTATATTATAAAATATCTTTATCAAATAGCAGAGTCAAAGCAGTAGCACACACAAGTATTATATAATAACAAATACAAATAAAATTCATTCATTTGTTCATTGGACCCTATGATGTTGGTACTGATTGGAATCATCTTCTCAAGATGATTCCAATAAGTACCCACAACACAAGTTTTGAAAGATTGATTGAGTGATTGAATGGAGTTTAATGCCGCTTTCAACATTATTTCAGTTATATCGCGGCGTCTGGAGCACCTAACTATGGATTCCTGGTATTTCTCTCACCAGTACAACCATTACATCCTTTCCTAGCCTCCAGCTACTATCTCACATTGGTCTACGATTATCAACCCATTGGTGAGAGACACATTGTCGGAAAGAATAAGTGCCGCCGTCGGGGATCGAAAGTTTTGAAAGAGCAACAATTTGTAGATCAAAATCTCAATCTGTCAATCAACCGCTCTAGAATAGCCCAGATACATACCGAAACAACCACATCCACCACCTTTGTCTTCATCCCATTTTCTGCAGTTTCTTTAAGCTTGGTTAACAGCATTGCTGTGATTTGTTCTGGGGTAAAGGACTGTAACTCTCCCATATACTGCACCTAAAATATGTACAAGGTAGGGAAAACAAAAATTAGCGTTTTGAAATATGATTTAATGCTTTTTTACAAAAATATTTGAGTTTTGATTCAGATCACAGGTAACAAGAGTTTGATCCCTTGCATGACAATTTCAACAATTCAAATGATTAGTTTGTTTCTTTGAATGTAGTTTTTCAAAGTTTTTAACATTACTTCAGTCAGCTGGGGCACCTAATAATGGCTTCCTGGTATTTTTCACACCAGTACAACCATCACATCCTTTCCTAGCCTCAAGCTGCTATCCCACATGGGTCTACCATTATCGACCCATTGATGGGAGACAAATGGTTGAAAAGGATGAGTTCCACCGTCCCGGATCAAAACCCGACACCTCTAGATAAACAGTCCAACACAATTTAAAGGACTCTTACACGCCAGTACAACTGTAGTCTTATCACCCCAGTCTGAAGACAGCTACGGATCCTAAGTTCATAAAATTTATCTCGATGAATGATGTGGCTTTCTCTGGTTATCAGACTAATTTGTTAGACATAAAATTTAGTGGCTTTACTAAGTTGATTAAGCTTACCCCAAGGATTAGATTTGCTAATGATGTCTCGTATATATGGCCAGTATGGGCCCATATTTTGTGGGTAAAGGATATTATTGACTGAACATTCAAGGGGATCTTAACCAATTATCATTACATAGAGATTGAAAGGGGGTTCAAAAGACTTTTGCTGACACTGTCAAAGGTCAGTCTTTGCAAAAATTTAGAACGCAAAACTTAATGCAGATTCTATTTTTGTGCATCTCTTTTTTTCAAATGTAAATTGTTTGATACACACAATTTTAAAGAATTCGTGGACTCCTTGATTTCCGAAATGTTTAGTCCACTAGACTCTTTACTACAGGGAAGTAAGTGTTCAAGTGATAAACAGTCAATATTGCTCAAGCCACCATTTCTATTTAGCGAACATTTTAAATTCCCCTTCTTTAAAAAAAATATCTTAAAAAGAAGATATTATTGGTCAAAAAATAAATGTAGATTAATCCTATGTTGTTGAAACTTATTAGAATCGTCTCAATGAGACGATTCTTTTGAGTTTTAAAAACATAGGATTATTGAGAAATTAGCAATAACATACATATTCAATGAAAATAATGTTTCTAATTTGTAAACAAGATGCTTGGCTTCAATGATCCCTTTTCTGTGGTCCTGTAGGAGGTCCCTTAACCCTTTGCTGTTTAATCCCTGCTTTTAATGTGCCTGTGATTTTAAGATTGAGAAAACATTGTGAAAAAAGAAGAAATTGTTTTTGACAGCAATTTCTTCTTTTTCCACACTATTTTCTACCCTACTGAATGGTTATTTTTCAAATTAAATCCACTTTAAATTTTCGTCTGCAAAACCTTTGAATTTGGATAGGTCCAAAATTTTGTAAAACAGGAAAGGGTTAATACAGTATTTACTGTATACCTGAATTAGAGTCTCCCCTCCAGTTCCTTCTATAATTTTGAATGGTTTAGGGTAATCTCTGATCTCCTTTTGGACTTGAGGGTCACTGAATGGTCGTCCAATCAATCTCTTAAAAAGAGATACTGTATTCTTGAAATTTGTTGTTGCTTGGTTCTTGGCTGATATACCCATGCTTCTATTCCTTTCACTGAGCGAGACATATGACCTGAAATCAAAAATCAACAAGAGATGATGATTGTAAAACATTTATTCCTCCCATATAAGCATGTTATTAGCCTATTCTTTGTCAATCAACAAAGGGCAATAACTCACAAAATATGATGATTAGAGGTATTGTTCTTGTGCACTGCACTTCTACTCAATGAGATCTATGCAATTTCATGATTCAAGCTTGCATACTTTTTGAGATATATGCTCTGGACAAAAAAACATTATATGGACGGACCTTCCTACCAACAGACGGACAAGTGCAAAGCAATATATCCTCTCTTCTTCAAAGGGGAGTATAATTATTGAATATTGATCAGTATATTATGTCTTGGGTCTCCACTAGATGACCTCACAATTTTAAACACCGTCATCAAAGATATTTTCCATACCATTCTCGATACCATAAAGATACCTCCTAGAAAAGGATCAGTACTTTCCTACCTGTAAAAATGGTCACAGACAATTCAGACCATTCTCGATACCATAACGAGTAATGAACAAATCACTCTTGCAACTCATATCTGCCTCCTAGAAAAGGATCAGTACTTTCCTACCTGTAAAAATGGTCACAGACAAATCTGTTTAAAGTTTTAAACTCTTTTAAATAAACACTGCAATAATATGATAATTGAGCCTGTGCATGATATTTCCCACCATTTCATATGTGAAGACAATGTAAGGAAAAAAGATAGATTGTTGGGCCTCAGAATCTTGGTCTTGTAAGCTCTTGACCAAGAATTTGATTCCCTTCCTCTTAACCAGAGACTCGACACTAAATGATTGTCACCAACTTTTTCTAATACTGACAATAAGATAATGTCCCAATACTTTTTAACAAAGCAAGAGGACCATGATGGTCCCATATCACTCACCTTTGAATCTTTGTCTTGTTTAATAAATCACATTTTCCAGCAAAGTCATTTTGACTTTTATGATTAGAGGCCTCTAAGACTATAAACAAGAAAATTGTCATAAAGGCCCCTTTTCTGTGATGTGGCACAGATCCTTCCCTTTTTCAAAAGGGTTCATCCTCGTGACCTGACAAACACTCTTACCAAGTTTCATGAAGATTGGACCATATTTGTGGCCTCTAGATCGTAAAAATTATTGTTTCTAAGGCCCTTTTCCATGATATGGCTTGATCCCATTTTCAATAGGATTCATCCTTGTGACCTGGCCAACATTCTGAACAAGTTTCATGAAGATTGGGCCATATTTGTGGCCTCCATACTGGTCAGAGACCAATTCTCGCCAAGTACCAGTTCTCGCCAACTGACAATTTTTCACAGTCTGAAGAGAAAATGTTTTTGTCTGAGTAATTTGTAATTTAGAAGTTTATCTTTTCCGTCTTAACTATGAACCAGGGTGGTTGGCGAGAACTGGTACTTGGCAAGAATTGGTCTCTGACCAGTAGTGTAAATACATAAATTGATGATGTCTGAGGACAGACAACACACGACAGACAATTTCCTCAAGTCTGATGGGCCTAGTTGACTGGTAACCTGCGACATTAGGGCTTGAAAATTCTACTCGTCCACTTGTCCTACATGATTTTTTCCTTCTTTGGGGATGAGTGGATTTTGCAAAATTTCACTTATGAAATTAATGTATCACTACTGGTTAGAGACCAATTCTCGCCAAGTACCAGTTCTCGCCAACGCCCTTTTTTCACGGAAAAGACAGAAAGGAAACCCTTTTAAATTATAGGTTATTTTTTGACAAGAATTTCTTCTTAGCAGAAAATAATTTATTGTGAATGGCCATTGCATCTTTACCTGTGAAAATGGTCGGTTGGCGAGAACTGGTACTTGGCGAGAATTGGTCTCTGACCAGTATATTTTCTTGTATAGCAGGACGAGTAGAAATTTCAAGAATTTTCAAGCCCTGGACATCTTTACACAAATTTTGAACTCGACTTTCTTAACTGTGCAAGATTAGCCAACAGCACTGTAGGCCTGTATTGCCATGGCTTGACAGAGGTGTTGTGACGAGTGATTTATGGGAGGTCACAGGTCAGTGATAGGTAAGGTCATGACCCAAGGTGTGGCGCCAAAAGGTGATATGGGGAACCAGTGTATCCAGTAACTGGGCAGTTTTGAGGTGGTCGGCCAACTGGCAAGGTGCAGACAAGACCGGAACCACTCCCAACTACAACTATAGCACACAGCCTTATTAAGGACAGGTACCACCCTGGCCCAGAACAAGAAGCAATACAGTTGAAACACTTGGTAAACACTTTATTGGCGACAAGGTAAAACAAAAAATAACTTAAGTTTGAATTAGATAGCAGTCAGACCGTTTTGTCATTGGTTTTCGCGCCCATTTCCTATTTCGATTTTTGGCTTTTTTCGGCATTTTAAAGCTTCTTGTTCAATGAAAAAAGGTTGTTACAGTTACTTGAATAGTATTTCAAGCCAGTATTTAAGGTCGTTAAGGATTCTATCTTTGAAGCCTTCAATACGTTTGTGCTTAGTTGTCCAAAGACTGGAACGCGCTTCTAGCAGTTCCTGGTTACAAAATTGAAGGCCCTGGGAAACAAATGACCAACAATTTAGGAGAGAGGGATGTTGTTATTTAATTCAAGTTAGGTTTTGCCCCGTGCAAATTAATTGGCATGCCCCACCCTCATCTGACAGAAATTAGCCAGGGACCTTCAGATTTGTATCAAAGTAAGTGCACCGTCCTACAATTCAGGAAAACAGGAGTAATTTATCTTCTAGATAGTTAACTTACATCCTCCAAAAGACTGTCTGTTTACTCATACACAAGATGAAAAAGGAAATTACTTTGGAAATACTTATTATGGCCCTATTAGGTAGGAAAATAGACCACCATTTCTTGGGTTGAAAATCTCTACAATCTTACAAATTCTCTGAAATTCACCCGAGATATTTCTGGTGAGATATTGTGGAGCTTGAAAAATGTTTGTAAGTGCCCTATAGGCACTGAATTTAATTTCTGGAGGGAGGGGAAAGTATTCTCCAACCTCAGTTTACTCAAGTTCACTTGAAATTCAATGACTCCTTTCGAAAATAGTTGAAGACCACTTTGAACTGAAGGTGTCAGAAGTACTGCCAAAGAAATGCAGGAATTGAATATCTGAAATAAAAGAAAATTGTTCTAAGTTAGGTTGACCGTTGAATATTAAAGAAAGTCCAGTTAAATTACCTCTAGCATTGAAAAGCTGCAAGCACGGTCAATAATGCCAGTTGGTCAAAACAAATGCAGTTACAAAACAGCAGTCAAAGCACTTACTTATGTGGTCTTCTAGATCACACCCAGAAAAAGATCCTTGTCTGTCTTCTAGACAGAGCAAGCCAGGATAAATGCCAGTATTGTACTCCAGGCCACGTAAAGGTGATTTAGACTGCTCCTGAGCAGAACAAACCGGGTCATCTTAAAATCATGCATGACAGGAGTGTTTATGTCTTTTATACTGAACACATAGCAACAAGGAAAGAAATGCTCTGTCTTCTAGATTGAGCACTGGCATACTACAGTTAGAATGGGGATGCATTCAGACTTCTAGTTTGGACATCTGCCAGCAGAGGGATGCAGTTACGTCTTCTAGACTAACATGAATGTGTCTATGCTGCAAGAAAATTAAGTGCCTACTTGTTAGTGAACAAAAGGTAAGAAAATGATAAGAGAACTATTAATAGTAATTAAATGACAGACTTAGACTTAAACCAGTATTGAATTTAGAGCTAAAAGAAATTGAATAAATATCACGCCTTCTTCATAGACAAGAGGACCATGATGGTCCTATATCGCTCACCTGAGTGTGTCACTCATAACTTGTCAACCATGTTATGAAAACGACAATTTGTTTGATGTAAATTAAGGTAGGTTAAAATACGTCCTATTGCAACTTGATTTTTTTTAAGTTTCGTATATTTTCAACTTTTCTCTTATCATGATGTATTCTTTTAACAACTTTTGAAGACCTTCACCCAAGGAACATCCCTGCCAAGTTTCAGCTTGATTGGTCCAATGGTTTAGAAGGAGAAGAATTTTTTCTAAGATTTTCAGCCATTTTTCAGATTTTCCGTTACCACGGAAACTAGAGTTTTTGATGAAATTAAATTCTTTTAACAACTTTTGAAGACCTTCACCCAAGGAACATCCCTGCCAAGTTTCAGCTTGATTGGCCCAGTGGTTAAGGAGGAGAAGAATTTTTTCTAATATTTTCAGCCATTTTCGGCCATTTTTCAGATTTTCCGTTATCATGGAAACTAGAGTTTTTGATGAAATTAAATTCTTTTAACAACTTTTAAAGACCTTCACCCAAGGAACATCCCTGCCAAGTTTCAGCTTGATTGGCCCAGTGGTTTAGGAAGAGAAGATATTTTTCTAATATTTTCAGCCATTTTCGGCCATTTTTCAGATTTTCCATTACCACGGAAACTAGAGTTTTTGATGAAATTAATTTCTTTTAACAACTTTTGAAGACCTTCACCCAAGGAACATCCCTGCCAAATTTCAGCTTGATTGGCCCAGTGGTTTAGGAAGAGAAGATTTTTTTCTAATATTTTCAGCAATTTTCGGCCATTTTTCAGATTTTCCGTTACCATGGAAACTAGAGTTTTTGCTGAAATTAAATTCTTTTAACAACTTTTGAAGACCTTCACCCAAGGAACATCCCTGCCAAGTTTCAGCTTGATTCGCCCAGTGGTTTAGGAGGAGAAGAATTTTTTCTAAGATTTTCAGCCATTTTCGGCCATTTTTCAGATTTTCCGTTACCATGGAAACTAGAGTTTTTGATGAAATTAAATTCTTTTAACAACTTTTGAAGACCTTCACCCAAGGAACATCCCTGCCAAGTTTCAGCTTGATTGGCCCAGTGGTTTAGGAGGAGAAGAATTTTTTCTAAGATTTTCGGCCATTTTGGGCTATTATGTAACCATGGCAACCAGAGTTTTTGTTGAAATTAAATTCTTTTAACAACTTTTTAAGAGCTTCACCCAAGGAACATCCCTGCCAAGTTTCAGCTTGATTGGTCCAGTGGTTTAGGAGGAGAAGATGTTTAAAGAAATTGTTGACGGACGGACAGACGGACGGACGGACGGACGACGGACAGTGAGTGATCACAATAGCTCACCTTGAGCACTTTGTGCTCAGGTGAGCTAAAAAGAGAGAGGTCACTTAAAAGAGTTAGACATTTAGAAAATCATATTGAAATGATGTTCAGGCTGGGCCTTCTAGGCACAGGAGTGACACAATAAGGGTTGACCATTTGAGACATTGAAGTGGAAATTAAATTTGGATTTGAATAAAATAGTTCTCAAGAGGCACTTAATATTGCCAAGCATCACCAGAACTGATCTCATGCTAAAGATAATGAATTAAGATCAAGAGCTAAATTTGTGAACGGTACTGATCAGATATGAAGAGCTTTCAAATTGATAAAGGGCAAATAATTCAACTCTGAATAGAAAGTATGATAGAATGGGACAAAAATTGCAAGATTAGGACTTGATGTCAAAATGTCATTTGCAAAGGCTACTGAGAAGAAAGCATGGTAACAATGCCTGAGTAATGGCCAGCTCAGTACTTGTTACGAACTATTTACCCCATAGTGTGTGAATTAAGATCAATGATATGAATTACTCAATAGTAAGGCTTCTTTTTCATTTGAAAGTTGGGGGGAAATAGGTTGGTTAAATGATAGCTAGAAACCAATATGCATTTGGTTAGTGACAAATGTATTGCAGATAGCAAACACTGAGTAAGCATCTGCAAAAAGTGAGTCTTTGGTGAGTAGTTACACATGATATGATAAGTTGTTCCATCTAACCCATGGCTAAAATATCAAGCTTCTGATTAGGCTTCTAGCTTAATAGAACATGACAGATCAACTTATGTTGCAGCTTCTAGCCAACATTAAGTGATCAGGAATATGGACAAAAATTTGCCCTAGGGTGATGCAAAGCAATATGCATGAAACGTGGCACTAGGAGAAAATTCCGGAAGGGTAAGGACACAAGAAGGGGAGTAATTGCTTTATGCGATTGTCTCAAGAGGAACTATTACTTGCAACTGACGGATCTATTTGCAAGGTCAGACTTTACCTTTTAGGTATAACATGTACAGTACAAGTAGATCTTTAGGGATAAGGGAAACAATACGGAACTCTTGGTTAAAGTCCATTCTAAAGGGAGATTAAGGGTCAACTGGTGCTGGGTCTAGTACCGTGCGGGTCATTTATGGAATGCGGATGCACCTCAAGGATAATTCCTTGTGGCTCCATAATGTGGCAATTTGCGGTTGATACTCTTATTAATATAGGAGCAATTCCTTAAGGGAATTAAGGGTCAACTGGTGCTGGGTCTGGTACCATGCGGGTCATTCATGGAATGCGGACGCACCTCAAGAATAACACCTTGAGGCTTCATGATGTGACAATTTGCGGTTGGCATTTAAGGGAATTAAAGGGAATGAGGGTCAGTCAGCTGGTGCTAGGATTAGTACCTTAAGGGCCATTCATGGAATGCGGATGCACCTCAAGGATAAAATCTTGTGGCTCCATGTGGCATTGCGGCTGATCTAAGGTCATTTCTGCCAAAGGAAGGTTAAGGCAACTGTGTAGCGCACATCGACAAAAGGTCAAGTTACAGTACTCTGTCAGGGTTAAGGTCAATTAAGGTTCTTCCAGAGTACAACAGTCATCTAAAGAAATTCTATCAGTTCTACAGGTCAATATTAAGCCCAAAATTATCAATAGCTATTTGGTCACATCTATTCAGTATGAAGGTTAATTGGTATAATTAAGGTTAAGGTAGTCGATGAAGCATAAAGGTTACTACACAGATAAAGGATTCAAGAAATAAAGTTAAGGAGGTATACCATAAGGGCGGCAGAAATAAAGCAACCAAGTTAGGAGATTAAGTTGGTCAATGCAAGATAATAGTTACCTCAGGATTGAACTAGTCAATCAAAGGAGCCTTCTAGGCCCAAGTCCAGACAAACATGGGGAGGACTTCTAGTCCATGACATTCCCCACAAACAGGCTGATAAAGACTTCTAGTTGATATCAGTAATACCCAAACACAGGCTGGTAAAGACTTCTAGTTAATACCAGTAGCACAGGCCGACTGAGACGGTAATGTTTGGTAAGTTGCATATATAGTACAGTCTGAAAGTATGGAAACAAGGCTTCTAGCTTTGTACAGATACCAAACATTATTAAGGGCTTCTAGCCCATATGACATGGCTTTTTGGCCAGGAATACAGTACTGGATAAGCCACACAGACAAGAAATTCCCACCCATATGGTTTAATAAGAATGGAAACAGAACCATTCAGAGAAAGTTGGGGGGAATGTTGTGACGAGTGATTTATGGGAGGTCACAGGTCAGTGATAGGTAAGGTCATGACCCAAGGTGTGGCGCCAAAAGGTGATATGGGGAACCAGTGTATCCTAACTAACTATAGCACACAGCCTTATTAAGGACAGGTACCACCCTGGCCCAGAACAAGAAGCAATACAGTTGAAACACTCGGTAAACACTTTAGAGGAACAAGTTAAGCTACTGTGTTTTATATTGAAACTTTTGCAGAAGTTACAAAGTCAGCCTGAAAAAATAGATAAGCTCACTTACGGTGTACATCTGTCACTGTATTCATTAGCAACTGTATCAATGCCTCCTCCTGCTGCAACAGCAACATAACACGAAAAACTGCCGACATCTAGACCAACCACTGCCATTTCTGATTTAGCTCACAAACGATGAACCGGTTTTGTTTTTTATCCGATCTAAGAAATACAAAGTCAATTTATGTGATAAAAATGTCAGTTGTGTGCTGCTTCAATTCAACCGTACAAAAAGTAACTTAAAAACCGCCGTGTTGTTTCATAAAGCTTTTATTAATCATCGGAATATTCTCGAACACACGTGAAAGACGCCTTTCCGATAATTATTTACGACAGGAAGTAAATTAAAAGTGGTTCGTGATTGGTCAAAATATAACCACTTTTCGATAAATCTGGTTGAATAAAATGCGCGTCTATATTCGAGTAACATACTACAAAATTAACAGTTAACAAGTTCGGTTGTTTTTTTTTTAGGTTGGCCTCAGAATTCTTAACCTCGTCTATTAAAAGTCGAAAATAATTATATGCCAACTCTAACGTTAGTAAGCTTTTATTAAATTATCAATTCTCGCTCTTCGAGAATTTAATGTCATGCAAGAGACTGGCAATAAAGTCAAATCTGAACACTAGTCATACTAGATCTGTCCGAACAGTCCAAAATCTTAAGAAAGTTCGCTCGGCTTTTTCCTCCTATTAAACTTCTTTAAACCGGATTTTTTTAGAAAGATATATATGTTTTATTTCCATTTTTGAAAAGAAAAAAGGGGTCACCGTGCTTATTTTTTAATCAGAGCCGTATGAAAATAGGTACCAAAATGCCCTTTATTCTTGCATTTGAATTTCTTTGACAATTTCACCCTTTATTTGAAGTTACTATTTTTAGACAAATAAATATTCTGAAATCGATGGATTTATGTTTTATTTGAAATCGACAACCAATTCCTCTATTTAATTAAAGAATTATGGAATTTTAATGAAGCAAACCTGAGAAAATTATGACATCTTTATTAGGTCCTTGATATAGAAGTTTTTTCCCCTTTAATATTAAGGGCTACTAATACATGCTTTACAGTAAAATAGATATAGTTCTACTATCAAACTTTTTCTTATACTCTCAATATAAATCATTTTGGTTTGTGGCATAATGAAGAATAATTTCACATCACGAAGAAAAAATGGGGTCACAGTCTTACTTTTTTTTTTAGATATTTTGACTCATTTGTTAAAATAAAGAGAGGTAATTCACAAAAAATAATCAAAATTCAAAACACATTTTTCAATATTGACTATAACAAATTTGTTGGTAGTTTTTGTCAGGAGGTAGGGGCTCTTCATACGTTTTATTTGCTTTCTTTCCGAAAAGTAGGCAAGGAGTAACATTGAATACTTGCCGGTCGTTTTTTCTGAATACTCTAAAATCGGGAAAATGCCCCCCTTTTTTTTGGAATTTATACAAATCATCTTTACATGTTTTGAGAACCTTAAAACACCTCTATCCAAAACTATAGTTTGAATTTCGATTAGTATTTTTAAAACGATTACATAAACGCAAATACTGAATTTTTTAATGGCGGAAAATCCAAATCGGATGTGCGGACGTCCTTAACTATTCAACACTCGTTTGTCAATAAATTAGATTCAAGGTTTAGACCTTGTTGTCTAAATTTTCTTTTAGTTATAGCGTTAAATGTCATTATGAGACACTCATTTTTTTTATTTAGGCTTAGAGAGAACAGACTCTGAGCTTTTAAAACAGTCTTCATCGTTTTATGACACCGTTCTTCTTCTTTTTGTATATTGACCTCCACTTGAACTCGGAGTACTATCCTACGGAGGATCAACTGGGTATAATTATAGGGTCCTTGTTTAAAAAGATAAAACTACACGCAAGGCACTAAATATTATCATAAATGCAGCAAATTAAGTGAGTAAAATATTAAAAACTTTATGAAAATTGGCACAGTAAAGTAAACCAGCTGATTTCATTTGAAAGAAACGAACCGAATAGTTAAATCAAGATCTTAGTGATATAATTGTGATCGTCTGGTGACCGTCTGAGAACTGCGCTAAGTATCCGGACCCTAGTAAGACTGTGCGATCTGCACGGTCTGACCAGGGTCGAAACTTTTTCTTAACCAACACGTTTTCTGAATCTACAATGTTTCTCCTACTTCCTTACATACTTATTTCCGAAATCCGCATCCTGGTTGACCCATGCTAGATCCTAGATATCCCTTTTTCAAACAGTAATCATTTTACGGGGCACCGACCCAGATGGTCCCTTCTCACGGGACGGGTCACATACCGAAATTGATCCGGATAACTACAATGATTGAATCACCATTGGGACCTCCGGAGCAGTGTTAAGGCTTTTCTTAGATTTGACCAAGATACCGTATACGACCAATTTTTGGACATGACCTAGATATTATCAAGATCAACATTTTTACCAATTTTGTCATTAATTAAGCCAAAATTGTAGCCATCATCAAGATCAACATTCTACTTCAATTTCGACAATGATAGGCTCAAAATTGTGACCTCTAGAGAATTAATTATATTTGACATTTTGACTTTCTTTTCGGGATCCCTTTTTGGTTCTGATTCAAATCTTTGAAGTAATTTGATAATACATTACCTAAGGTTTATATATGTGAAGTTTGTATGAATTCTACGGGATAGTTTAGGAGAAGACATTGTTTATAATTGTTGACAGACGGACAGAAAGACAGACGGACACTGGACAATGATCGACCACAATAGCTCGCCTTGAGCATTTCATACTCAGGTGAGCTTAAAATTCTTTTTGCATACTTTTCAGCGTATAAGCAAAACCATCGACAAATTTTCAATTAATATCATTGGCCAGCATAAGACCACCGTTAGTATATACCGTTAGTATATACGTACGACCAGCGTATACGCAGCGAACCCAGAGCACACGCCAACGTATGTCACCACTAGTGTGACAATTACCTACGTATGAGTAGCGTATGCAAGAGTACAAGTAACGTTTGGATAACGTATGTAACCGTAAGAGTAACGTACGAGGGGCTTACAAAAAGTTTTGAGACTTTAATCATATTTTCTATCGTAGATGTCCGACGACTTAGAAAATTAAATGAGTTCAATTGTATGCCTTCTGACTACGAATTTACCAAGTTTGAGTGGAAAAGCATGAATTCATTCAATTCAAGGTCAAATTGAATTGAGATGGGTGCGGCGTCTCGGGGCAAAATAGTGACGTCAAAGACGTCAGACCCACTCTTGATTGCTTTTGTCATCAATGTTTTTATATATGTTATAAACCAAGTCCTACCAATTAAATCTTCCAAAAAGGTCGATGCACATCTTCACAAAATCATTCAACTCCTTCAGATAACATTCGTTGAAAAAGATGCATGTTTCAGTTTTGCTTTAGGTTTATAAGAGACAATTCGATTTCCACTCTTACTGCATTAAATAATTCAAACAGGAGAAAACAATTATCATTCTTCGATAACAATTAAAAAAAAAAACAACCCCAGAAATGATATTGAAGGAAATCAGTCTGATCTTTATTGTTTAATTTGGGACGCAATATAAGCGCAATAAACGTATTCTTTTAAAACAATAACCCGTATAAGTGGTAAGTACCATTTCAAGTGCCCCGACGTTACGTTCTTTCCGAAAAAATAAGGTCGTCTTGGTTAATTAGACCTCTTCCAGCGTCGAGCCTTTTTAAGTTAATCTCATTGTTGCAAGTACACTTGATGCACATTCAATGCTTATTTCAACACAAATTGAATTTTTAAACCGCTTGTGTATGTAGCGTTTCGTAGTTCCTTTCTGAACGGTGAGTTTAAGATATGAAGTGCCCCGAAAGCGCATCATTCGGTTTCCATAGCGACAGTTCCTAGAGATACGTCAGGGACCTACTTTTTTTCCAAGACGAACGATCCTCTTAATTATTCTACGAAAGGTTAAAGAGAATCCAATGAAAACTGTGGTCTCTAATGTTACAAGATTAAATTTTCTTAATGCATTATGATAGGTGGTTCAATCATTCTGTGAACGATTGAAGAAGAACTTGATTAAACAGTAAACTCTGCCGCGAAAACGATATTTTCGTATTTTCATAAGGCCTGCTTTCCCGTGATACCTAAATGACTTTGTCCATTTTCAAAAAAATGGAATATTACGATGAAACATTCATTATGGAAGAGTTTCAAGAGAATCAAGTGACCTGTTGACTGTGTTGCAACTACGAGATAAAGTCAACAGTCCAATCGCAGACAGACGCACGGGCAAAAGGGCGGATGGACAAAAAACCTTCGATCGGTACAGCTAGATATTGTCACGCGGATTGGCAAATGGAAAGTTGTTGCTCATCCCACTGATGTAATAGGACAGGTTCAAAAGACCGCTGGGACACAACAAATACAACTTGACGTAGTTGTAGTTTACAGACCTCGATTTCTCTCCTCTTCATTGTGGTAGGGATCGTGATTTTTCTCCTTGATCTGAAGCCGATTCTGCCTCTAAAATTCCATCACAGAAAAAGGTAAAAAGAACAGAAATAAGTTCTGCAACCTAAAAGCAGAGGAGTAGGACATGAAATACGTCTAAAATTATACTTTTCTGCCAGCGTATGAGAAGCGTACTGAACTTATGAGTAACGTACCTCGATCACCCTAGCGTATTGACCGTATGCATACCGTATGAGTAGCGTATATTTAATACGCTGGCATACGCTGAACTTTTTTTACATGAAATATTTTTTGACTTCTGCATACAAGAGCGTATAAGGACGTATACCAGTGTACGTGTAATGTATATGACTTATGACTAACGGACGACCAGCGTACATCAGCGTATGAGAGCGTAAAAGCATACTTTCGCATACAATGGTACCATACGCTGTGGTGTGACAGCCCAATTATAACATACATGTTTTATTCCATTTATCATGCACTCATTTTTCATGTCCTATAACTTTATGAAATCTTAAAAATCAAAGAAACAAGGGCTAAAGTTGTTTTGGTGATAACTAAGAATATGGACGTTTTTTCTGAAAATGGACTGTCCTTCATCATTCTTTGTTATCAGGTAAGTCACATCAGTTCATTACAGGCTTTGTTACATGATAAAAGGAATTTAGAACTATAAAAAGAAATAACATGATAGTGTAAAGAAGTCATGCTGGGCTGTAATTACCATAATTTTCTAACAATAAGCCACAAATGCTTTCTCACTATTAGAAACAAGAGAACCAAGAGGGGCAGAGTCTCTGGACTGGCACTTTCATCCCTATCACCAAGTTAATCTTTTTTTAACAGCAAGCATATCATCGAATAATTTCACTTTGCTGCAATAATTTTGAAAGAATTCTGTAAAAGCATGTCACAAGCATCATTTCTGAGAAGTAAGGTTGAATTATTACTGATACAGAACAGTTGCATATAAAAATGTAACTAAGATTTCTTAGTCCCAAAAACGTTAAAATTCCACTAAATTCAATATCAGAGTAATAAATCTTTGTCTCCAAAGCAAAGTTTCAAAGCAATAGCTTTAGTAGAAACAGAGATTTGACACAGTTACACAAAAACCTTAACCAAAGCATTATGCTGATGCCAACACCAACGCCAACGCCAACACCAAAGCCAACCTCAACTCCTTGGTGACCAAAATAGCCCCCCTATTCTATAAAAAGTCAAGCTAAAAATCATCACATTTGCAACTTACAGGGTTTCAATGTTTACATGTGATGTTCCATGGAAAGCACAAGAAAATGGTATTCATTGTAGTTGCTTTGTTCACACTCTAGGGTCCACAAACAACAGTATGTAAACATGTAATTTGAGTAACTTTATTTTGTTCTTATAATTACTTAACATGACAACATAAAATATTTTTTTAGAATATGGAACTTATCAAACAAACCAGGAATATCTCAAAAGTGAAAAAGTAAAACCTATGTTGAAATTTGAAAACTGTGCAGACTCAGACCAGGGTAGAATTACTTATAAAGGGTGAATTTTCTTCAGCCTTTCCAGTTTTTTTAACATTTTAAACTGGTCCAATTTGAAAGAAGTTTCAGACATCAATGAAGAGGGTAAAATTTGAAAATAATCAATTTTTCTGGTAGAAAACCTTGCTTTATCTTTTTCCCAATTTTGCCCTTAAGATGTTAAGCTGAATAAAAACCAAGGCAAAATTGCATTTCAATTAATTAAAAAATCAAACTCAAAGTACTTACCGAATTTATAGCAAGTCTGTATTTATTTTGAAAGAACAATCTTTTTCTTGTTCAAACAGAACTAGAAAGCCATGAATGGCTTGAGTCGCTCCACAGGCTTGAAATTCTTGTAATAGCAATTCTAAGTTTTGACTAGATTTTTAGATATTTTGAGTTCTACTGATGTTGAAATGATTTTCAAAGTTTCCACTACATAACATATAGAGAAATGACCTCCGCCCATAAAAGACATATTTTTCATCCAATGACAATAACTTTTGCTGCATGATAATGGGTCACCCTAGGATCATACTTTTGAAGTTTGATTGATATCCATCGATTACATTCCAAGAAAATGGTTTTCAAAGTTTCCACTACATAACATATAGAGAAATGACCTCCGCACATAAAGTACAAATTTTTCATCCTATCACAATAATTTTTGGTAGACTTATAAAAGGTCACCTAAGGATCATTCATGTAAAATTTGGTTGATATCTATCATTTAGATTCTGAGAAAATTATTTTCAAAGCTTCCACTATATGACATATAGAGAAATGACCTCTGCCCATAAAATACATATTTTTCATCCGATCACAATGATTTTTTGAGAAATGTCACTTTTTACCATATTTGGAAATTAGCCATGCCCATTAAATCCATGTTTTTCATTGGATCAAAATTTCTTGAACAACTTTGAAAGAGGGTCACCTAAAGATCATTCATGTGAAGTTTGGTTGAAATTCATCCAGTAGTTTCTGAGGAGAAGATTTTTAAAGAAAAAGTTTACGACCGGACGCATGCATGGACGGACGGAAGCACGCACGACAGACACAATGCCATGACAGTAGCCCAAGTGGCTTTCAGCCAGTGGAGCTAATAACTGCCTATAAACATCAAGGCAGTTACAACTGTTTCCTGATCCTAAATATAAATTGTATATTAACCATTTCGAACTGTTTCATAGTTCATTACACTACCTGTCACATGAACGGGCAACAGTATGAACTGTTTCTTCCAAGAGCACTCAGCATGGAACTGTTGCCATCTCGCAAAAAATGGCATCATTTTGTTGCATGTGTAATAAACAGTTGGACTGATGCGCTTTTAGAATTTTAATCTAAAATCGAGGTTTCTTCTAATTATATCTCTTTTTGATTTTTTACAATTTTGAATGATAAAACAAGTTTACACAATAATGATCAGGTAATAAAACAGTTATTTCATGGATATTTGTGTAACAGTGAATAACTATTGCCCCAGTGTCGGGGATGACATTCCAAACTGTTGCCCTCTGCCTTCGGCATTGGACAACAGTTCAGAACATCATCCCCTCCCCCCTCTGGACATTAATGATCAGGTAATAAAACAGTTATATATTCATGTTACAGTGAAAGACTGTTGCCCCCAGTGTCGGGGTGACATTGCAAACTGTTGCCCTCTGCCTTTGGCATTGGGCAACAGTTCAAAACATCATCCCCTCCATCTCTGGACAATAGGGGTGACGATTTTAATCTAAAATCAATGTTTATCTTAGTATATCTCTCTTTTTTTTTTTTAAATTTTGAATGAATAAACAAGTTCACACAATAATGATCAGGTAATAAAACCATTATATATTCATGTAACAGTGAAAGACTGTTGCCCTCTGTGTCGGGGGTGACATTCCAAACTGTTGCCCTCTGCCTTTGGCATTGGGCAACAGTTCAAAACATCATCCCCTCCACCTCTGGACAATAGTTTCACTGTTACACAAAACACTATGAAATAACTGTATACTGTTTCAGGCCAAGCCATCAATATCAAAATACAAATTCAAACAATCGTCAGTTTCCACAATATAATAAAGTATAAAATCACAAGCATGTAACATTCAGGTATTGTACCATTTGGAACTTTGCTCTGACATTTCGGTAAATTGGAAAGTACCTCGGACGTAAGTGTTATTATTATTGGTTAAATCTTTTGAAAATTGTCTTAAGGTTGTACTTCAGTCAATACCCTTGAAAAGAAACACACTTCCCTTCATGATCATCTGTGGAAATCTTTTCGGCATATTATAATTTGATGACTACACACAGTAGACCTAAATCACTGCATTTTGTTATAAAATTATAAAATGTCCACTAATGTTCATTGGATAATTTTACCTTCTAGTCTTATAAACATAAGGGCACTTCCTTGAGCCATAAGCTACAAGCGATCAAAAGCACATGATTCAAGTTTTTTTGAACTTAGCTAAAACTTGCTCTTGACCTTTGACCTGAATGACCTCAAAACAATAGCTAGGTAGTCATGGGGAACATTTTCACATGTCCTAAGTCAAATGATTCTAGGTCAATTTATTCTTGAGTTAGAGAACTGAAAATCAAGGTCTATAAACAGAAAGATGGACAGGCATGATGAAACCAGTATACCCCACCCCCTCTAATATGTATGTGGGGTTGTAAAGAGTCTTCAATTTTACTCTTTATATTACTTTTCATCAAGTGGCTTAATTATTGTATGAAGAAGGCATTCGCCAAAAAGTACTTTAACAAGTTCGGTTGAAGATTTTACTATCTTGTTTAACATTCTCAATTCATTTGATATTATTGGATAAAATGTATGTTTTTGGGTCATTAAAGGCATAAGTTAACGGATAAAACCTGTGCATTAACAGGAGAAAACATGGATTAATCATTAAATTCACATGTTGTTGACGCCTGGCTTTTTTACTTAAATATCAGCGATTTGGGCTTATACAATTAACTAAATTTCAAAGATTCTTATATTTTTCTGCAATATAAGTTTGTCTTAAAAGGATGTTCTATGCATTCTATTCAAAATACAACAATGAAAAAATCTAGAAGACTGCGTAAGTAAAATGCGTGAAAATTATTTATGTCCAACATTATCAAAGAGCATACCTAAAGACGTTGCTCTTATTTATGTGTTAAATTGTGTGACGTCATAAGCCACATCGGTATAAACAAAATGGACGTGGAATGCATGATATAATTGTTATGGCGTATTCTTAAGTTTGTAGCTAGTTTTTAATCATTTCTATGAAATTATTTCGCTATTTCTGTTTGAATTTATACTCTTACCTATCTTTTTATGCAATAATTGCGTCAATTCACTTTTTTTTGACATTAACATTTGCAGAGACCCTCAAAATGGTTTAATGCCCTTGTGCTTGGCACTAGGGCATTAAACCATTTTTCGGGTCTCTGTAAATGTTAACACCTTCAAAAACGTGAATTCACCCTAGAATATCATACCTTCTTTACTTGGAATGATCTCTACTAATTGTGGTGGGTTGGAATTAATGTTGAGTAATGTTTGTCATTTGTTATACCAATTTACAGGAAAAAAAAACTGTATTGTTCTTTTGCTTAAAAAAATCCTAAAATTACAAATAATGAAACTATTATTAGCAAAACAAATAAACAGATCTATACAAAAGTCATATAAAAGTTGAAAGTTTTAAGTATTGCACAATTTTTGTCCGCAATCTGGAGCAATTATGTCTGGTCCCGTAATTTTTGTCCTCTACTTATCTTTCCTTTTACTGGACCTGAAATTGACAAAAGCAAAATTATCTTAATTTCAAACCCTTTACAATTTTTTCGAAATTTTGGACTGATCCAAGTTTAAAGAGATTGCAGAATATGATGAAAGTAAGGCCCATTGAGTATACACAATAAAGAGTTTTGCAATAAGATGGCTCAGTGCAAAACAGTTGTAACTGCCTATTATGTGTAACATAGGCAGTTACAACTGTTTTACACTGAGCCATCGGATAGATCTACTTGTATTGCAAAAAGACAATTTTCAACTTATTTCCAAAATACATCTCTATCTCCATGTAGCTCTGAGGTACCAAGCTCTTGAATGAAAACCTTGGCCAAAATTCATTAAAATCAAAGTGCTGGAAGCACAGGATGCACAAGTGTAACTTAGTATTTATTTTTAAATGTAATTCTTTACAAATCTGGTTTTATTAAAGTAAAATCAGGTGGTAAAGACTTGAGCCTGGGTCCAGACTGAACATATATCAGGAATACCATTATCTTTACCTTCTGCAAAAGCTTGAATATTCCAGCCTAGCATTAAGGATGACAAAATAGTGCAAAATATATTAAAATGATACCCCCATTTGCACATGCACTTATGTGCAATTGGGAGTATAATCGGCCAACAGTTTGCATGTTTTTATCATCCTGGAGTTAACGCAGGGCAGCCACAGGTTATCATCATGCAGGACAATTTTTCTTACTTTTTCTTGGATTTCGGTGACGTAGACTGGAACACACTACTGGCAGTCATCAGGTTCTCTATATACTGGCCTAGGACTTGATTCTCCGATTTTAACTTTAAATTCTCCTCTTTTACTCCGTCCACTCTTGAAGAAAGGTCTGTAATTAGAAATTTAAATCAAGTGATCTGTCACTCAAAAAGGATCCAAGTGAGAAAGGCAAAAGATGATGAATCTGGTCATGCCAGCTGTAAGGGTAGCATAATATTATGATCAATATTTTTAAGTGGTTTTGACCTTATTATTTTACATTGAATGTGAAACAAGATCATTAACATAGATTAATTCCTCGATTCCGCTCGCTGGAAAATTCAATAGTACTTGATCGCACCAAATGTGTGGGCCAATGAAAGAACAAAGATGGATAGCTGGTCCCAGGAATCAAACTCAGGACCTCTTGGTCAAGAAGCAATGCTCTACTTTTAGACCATGTCCACCTCACATCAATATTTATAGTCAGGTATAATAGTTTGTACTGATCTTATACTGATGTGGATTTCACTCATTTACAGTTTTCTTGGTATGAGTGGAGTTTGAAAAGGTGTCAAAATTAACAAGTGTGTCCAATCTTGTATTTGGTAAAAAATATTGCGGAAAATGAGTCATTACCAATTACATTCCTTCATAGGATTGCTTCTAACCAAATCACAGCCAATGTTAAGCCTGTGCGAGACATTTCCAACAATTTCATGTGTGTGTGATGGAAAGACATTGAGTAGCCTGGAGAATCATATAGTGCATTCAAATTAATTTTTGGTTGTGAAAAGCATTTTAGATCAGTAGCCACCTATTGGGTGCATAGTTAAAATTGGGATCAGACTGTGTGGCCGCCGCAAAGGCTGATCTGAGTCTCAATGTTGGGTACATGGGAAATTGTTCGAAATGTCATGCTCAGGCCCTTTTAATAGATGTCTGCTTCATTCTCTTTGAATTTGGACCAGTCTAAAATACTGAAACACAAGGAAGGAGTCAGGACTCAATAAAGCCAACTCTGTGTTAAATCTTACCATCTAATGTATTCTGTAACTCTAACACTTGTGTGATCAATCTTTGTTTTTCTTCTTCTTCATCTGCATTCAGATCTGATTCCAAGTCTGAAAATAATGCCATATATAGTCTCAAATGTAATGTACATTTCATTTAAAATCTTGACTGCCAAGCGCTAATGATACAAATCCAAGGGTCTATAAAATAAGGCAAATACAACCCTCAAATGCTATTTGTCAGAGGATCTCTGTGTTCTATAAGAATCATCCTGACTTGATAATAATAATGATCGATCAGTACCCAAAATGAAGTAGTATTGCAATATCTAATGATTATTCTTTACTTGACCCATGTTTGACCTTCCTGCCTTAATTCATTTCACACTGTGGTACTATCGCGTTGTGTAATTAAATAAAGTCATAGTTTTTGTTTAACTAAATTTAATAAACATCAATTCACCAACTTCAAATCTACAATAAAAGTTCTAACTCTAAATTTACATCAGCTTCCATGACGACTGTGATCTAACTTTATACTCTATCTACTAACTCCTAACTCCCCGCGCTTGGCGGCTTCATCCCTTTATATTTGAGAGCTTGGCCAAGGTCATCTGACCAAGGTTACCAAGAAACAGACTTCCATTCATATGTCACGCAAACCCTACTGACTCACTTGCTGGCGATAAACTAGATCAAGTATCCAGGTTATCAAAAACATAAAATAATATTGTCTGATAATTGGGGTGTTTCCTAAGAATCCAGGCAAACAGGAGATATCTCATTAGTTCGTTAACTCGGAAAGCATTGGCGGCATGACATTATGTCACATACCTTTCCCTCTTCTTTAAAACATTTCATCTTTGAAATGTTTTACAACATAATCTATATTTCTACAATTTAAACTTTATGAAACAAATAAAGATCTTTGAAAAAGTTCACTAATTTAAATAAATGCTTTTTAGCATTCCTTGTTCTGAGATGAACATGTTGATCAGGCACATTCGGCTCAGACTAACAGGGAACACACTCAATTGATTTGATATTAATTTTTCTGCAGTTTCAAAACTTTTCCAATTACAATAAATGGTAATTTATAAATTTCTTTCAAAGGATGATAAAGTAATAATAAATACATATCTCTGCACCAAACCTTAAAATGAAACATCAGTTCTTACGTATAAGAATTTTGTAATATGCATGTATTTGTCAAAAACATTAATTGTCCAGAGTCTTTTAACGGTATTTTTTGTAACACATCAGTCGTCGTACAATACACCAATCGTTGTTTGTTTGTCGTTGTACCATATTACAATCACCATTTTTCATCGTTGTACCATAAATAAATTATGAGTCGTTCGTTCATTGGTTTATCGTATACCCATTATTTCGTTGTATCATATTTTCCTTCAAGAGTCGTTTTAACACCCATAATACTCGTCTCGCCTTTTTTCATAAGCAGACACCACAGCATGGTCTAATCATCTCATTCTCAACATATATGTAATCTGTTCCACTTCTCTCTTTTACTACAGGATTATATAATTGGATAAATACTGAATACATTTGTGTACAGTCTACTTTTACTTATTTACAAACGTCTTGTCTGATCATCTCAGCTGCCTCGACATTTACGAGTATCCCACTGCTATTCAGACATCGGTCGACACAGATACGGCTGGTAGTTTATTTCTACTCAACTCTTACGCATAGAGTCCCAAAGTTCATTGGTACCGTCATCTATTTGTCCAACTCTAAATATCTTATGAAAATAATTTGGCAATTTGATTCATTACATTTATCCAATATGTTTATCTTCGTAACTGCAAGACCTACCTTTATGATATGACCAAGTTCAAGCTCGTTACAAAAGCCATTTACATAATCAGATAAAAAAAATCCAACAATCTTTTGTCAAAACATTTTCATGATAATCATCCATAAACATGTCCTCATCTGGACTTTATGGGAACACCTGTTTCAAAATCAAGACTACTTGTCTTTTTCCTCACCTTACAAATAATTCACTAAAGCACATTCAGAGACCTCATTTAAAGAGTTTCTTATCTCATCATTAAATGTACCTTATCTCATAACGAAGATTAACCATGCCTTGCCATGAAGGTAACACAATTATTTACAATAAACACAAGTCCAAGCCTCTAATTAGCTCTTATCTGACTTGAAATATAAGCTACAAATATAACAAAAACACCACACCCAAACGAAAACATAGTCAGTACTCACAAATGACCTGACCTACAAGTAAATCTTCATTTAACCTTATCTTTCTAATCAATTTCTCTGAAATAATCATACCAATTACAAATGTCCCAGCCATAATATGAAAGATAAAAATGTAAATTTCATAAGTTACATCTGTTGTTTTCTAATAATTAACCAGATAATCATACTGTCCAAAATCTAGATCTCATTGGTTCTGTTCTTCAAATTAAAATGACCATGACCTTGACTAAAAATATAATGATCTAACGCAAGAAAGATAACCAAAGTTTAATAACAAGACCAAACAACCTTAACCTTGTCAAATGCCTAGAAATTGATAACCAAACGTCCTTGCAAAAAAAATAAAAGTCGACCTTTAAATCAAAGTGAAAGTCAAAACCATAATGCAATTTTGCGATCAGCAAGATTCATCAAACTTCTTATATGACCTTAACCTTGAATTGTTTTCGTAGTCTGTAATCATAGACCACATGACCTTGCCAAATGAAGAGATGGCCTATCAACCAAATAACAGGATTTCCCCATGATACAGTATTTCGGCCTAATGAGTCATAGAACCCGAATGATCATCCAATGTACACGAACCCACTGCTTGATCGAAAGGTCATTTCAGGTAAAACGTCATGCTTCCTAAGATTGATTTTGTTTACCCAAAATCTAGTTATGCCATGTCATTAGCAAATGTAAGCTCAATTTTGTAAGAAATTCCGAAGAAAAGTTTAAGCATTTATTAATAGAAAATCCATACTTAACTATCAAACTTAAAACCAATTCATGATAAAATTGAAACGATGATATAAAACCATTATTTGACCAAGACCTTAGTTTCTGCCTCCAACTTAATTACTCAAATGATAGCAAGATGTTACCATTGAAATCGACTTTGAAATATATCTTTTCAATCATACAACTTAAATTACCATACAAAAAAAATTCCAAATATAAAATTATCACCAATTTTTCAAAACCAGACTGAACTTTTATGCAGCGTGATTACCCCAATGAAAATACTTGAAATGAAATAAAAGCTTCAATTTGGCCATTTTCTTCATGATACATACGTTTTTGTTCTGCCAATTATTTTCAAAGAGATACAAGTAGCGTAGACAACTTACGGTTCCAGAATTTTCAGTATGTCCAAACATTTTCTCAGAGCACAGGATCAGCGAAGTACAAATGTTAACAATATTAATTTGTCCCAATTGTCCAAGAACTTCTTCATAATATCTGTAACCGTTCACACATCATTATAACCCAAGTTCGTTTTTTGGTCGAAATTTATCAAAATTTCATCCAATCCTGGTCACAGCACCAAACATATCTGTGGTACTATCGCGTTGTGTAATTAAATAAGGTCATAGTTTTTGTTTAACTAAATTTAATAAACATCAATTCACCAACTTCAAATCTACAATAAAAGTTCTAACTCTAAATTAACGCCAGCTTCCATGACGACTGTGATCTAACTTTATACTCTATCTACCAACTCCTAACTCCCCGCGCTTGGCGGCTTCATCCCTTTATATTTGAGAGCTTGGCCAAGGTCATCTGACCAAGGTTACCAAGAAACAGACTTCCATTCATATGTCACGCAAACCCTACTGACTCACTTGCTGGCGATAAACTAGATCAAGTATCCAGGTTATCAAAAACATAAAATAATATTGTCGGATAATTGGGGTGTTTCCTAAGAATCCAGGCAAACAGGAGATATCTCATTAGTTCGTTAACTCGGAAAGCATTGGCGGCATGACATTATGTCACACACACCATTTGATCAGAGTTTTTCATTTCCCCTGTTTCTTTGAATTTGAAAACCCTTCCCCTTTTGGAAATGACCCCAAATTGCTATTTGAGAAAACTTTTTTTTTTATCAAATTTGAAGGGAGTCATAATGTGGCAAAATGACAGCCAGTTTTGAAAGCTGAGGAAAACCCTATTTGTTGCAAATTAAGTCAGGGGTGTGGAAATATGGATTCTCTCCACTTGTCCTTGGACAAGTAAAGTATGATTTTCTATGTGTTCAGGATTGAAAAGAACTTGTCCGCAAAAAGTAGAATAGAAAGATTTTGAGAAAAAATTGTTTTTAAAGAAGAAAATGCTGAAACCCAGAATTTTCTTCATGAAAAACAGTGTTTAATACTCTTTGATACAAACAGTAAGCTTATATATCTCTTTGATCTATATAGTGCCATACCAAGATTTGCCCTAGTATTTACTTGCTCACAGACAAGTGGCCTTGCAAAATGTACTTGTCCACAGGTAGGAAAGCTCATGTCGGACAAATTGGGCTTGGGAATTCCACACTCCTGATTAACTGGAGCTCAACACACAACATCATAATGTTACCTAGTATTCACACGCAAAATGATACACTTCAAAATACTTTGTACTAAAATGTTCACATTTGACTCATCTTTGCATTTATAAAGAAATAGAAGACTGGTGAACAACAACAGCTATATTTTCACTAGTGGCTCTACCACTTGTGAAAATATAGCATTTGCTGTTCACTCAAGGAAAGATATATTGATAAATTATTAGGTAAATATCCTCTAATTCTTGATTTGGAACAGGGACAGATTTAATGAAGTTACTCTACAAACACATGTACTTACTGTTAGGGTTTATTATTAATTCATTCTGGACATCCGCTGGATTTGTATACACATTTCCTCTTAAGGAAAGATCTCCTGAAATGAAATTATAGAAACTTTTCATTTTTCCCAATATTTTGATACCAAAATTGCTTGTTAGAGTTTTTGGAATTGCTTTCAAAAATCTTTAAGTGATCCTTTCTTGTACAGTCCTGGGATTTGATTTTATACTTGAGATTTGTGGAAAAGAAAAAATTGCTTGTTACATGAAATTTCTCCTTTTCACAAGTGTTTTTTTTTTAATCACAGAATGATGACTTGTTTTCAAACTTCACAGTCACCCATTTTTCACATTCATTTGCAAACTCTTTTCTTGTCTTAAAATATTGAAAAGTTGGAAAGAGTCATTATATAGCACAAGTCATTTCCATAGGAAGCATATTGGTATAAAGTGGTTTATAGGTTAAAATTTCTGTTCATAATTACAGTATAGTGAAAGAAGGAGCAATGAGGATCCAGTGCTTTAAGTGACCAAGGTTTTGCTTGTCTGAAACCCCTAAATAAGTAGCTAGGACTCTCAAAAACTATCTGGTCCGAGGCCTGGGACCCTCTGAGGACCAACTTCAGAAAAGAATTGAAGACTGTTTTAAACATTCTTGAATTCCTTTTTGAGGTTGATCCCAAAGGTACAAATATATCAAAAACCTTGCTTAGCTTAATTCAGGGAAGCATATAATATTTACACAAGAGCCATCAGAGACGGATTGTGCTCCCCAAATAAGGCATTGTCACAAAAACAAGAGCCATATTGGACATGGACATCCCCCGCCAAGAACGCTTGATAGTAAACTGAAGCCTAATAGATAAAAGATTCTTTTGTACTGTCAAAGATTTGCCTCCAAGTAATAAAAATAACAAAGGGCAATTACTCCAAAATTATGCAAGCAAGAGTTGTAGTTCAGGTGTATTGCACTTCTCCTACGTGAGATCAATCCACCCATAAAGATTCAAGTTGATAGCTATAATACTTTAGGAGATATGCTCCAGACAAAATCTAAGTAGCAAAAATAACAAAGGGCAATAACTCCAAAATTATGCAAGCTAGAGTTGCAGTTCTTGTACACTGCACTTCTCCTCTATGAGATCTATCCACCCATGAAGTTTCAAGTTGATAGCTATTATACTTTAGGAGATATGCTCCAGACATAATCTAAGTATCAAAAATAACAAAGGGCAATAACTCCATAATTATGCAAGCAAGAGTTGTAGTTCTTAGGCACTGCACTTCTCCTCCATAAGATCTATCCACCCATAAAGTTTCAAGTTGATAGCTATTATACTTTATGAGATATGCTCCGGACAAAATCTAAGGCTTGAAAATAACAAAGGGCAATAGCTCCAAAATTATGCAAGCAAGAGTTGTAGTTCTTGTGCACTGCACTTCTCCTCCATGAGGAGTTATTGCCCTTTGTTATTTTTGATACTTAGATTATGTCTGGAGCATATCTCCTAAAGTATATCATCTATCAACTTGAAACTTTATGGGTGGATAGATCTCATAGAGGAGAAGTGCTATGCACAAGAACTATAACTCTGGCTTGTATAATTTTGGAGTTATTGCCCTTTGTTATTTTTGAGACTTCGATTTTGTCCGGAGCATATCTCCTAAAGTATTTTAGCTATCAACTTGAAACTTTATGGGTGGATAGATCTCATGGAAGAGGAGTGCAGTGCACAAGAACTATAACTCTGGCTTGCATAATTTTGGAGTTATTGCCCTTTGTTATTTAAAAGACTTAGATTTTGTAGGGGCTTAATTTCTTAAAGTAGAACCCTTAATCTATTAGGCTTCAGTTTACTATTAAGCTTTCTCGGCGGGGGATGGCCATGTCCGACATGGCTCTTGTTATACTTAATTTTATAGAAAATCATAAATGATCAATCTAGGGAGTGTAATACGCCTGGAATTTCCATGTATTGCACTTTTGAGATGACATGAATGTTACGAACCTGTGTCTGACTACCCTATTTCGGCATATTGTTTTAAGATTGAATTTTGATACGCAAACCCCCGATTACTTTGTGGTCGAAAGATATCTATGTCATAGAACATAATGACTGGGTTTATTGTCGAGCGTTTAACTTTAGAACTTTCTTTCTTTCTTTAAATAATGCCATACACCCTCACAGACATTCTAGGCATGTTGCGCTGTCAAGCTGTCCAAGAGTATTAGTAGAAAACAAGACTAAATGTAATGTAGTAAAGCTAAGGGTATGAAAGTGAGATGGAAAAAAGAATGACAGGTTAAAATAGGTTAAGAAAAGCTTAAAGTAAGGTTGAAAAGAATTGCTTTGCAAATGGAACTATGGCTTTAGGTGCTGCAGCTCACACACAGCCGCCTTAAATATATCAAGGCAGGGTGAGCAAGCCACCTCTGGGAGAGCATTTCATTGAGTTATAGCCAGTGGAAGAAAGAAGTACTTATAACAATTCTAAGCTGTGTGTAATTGGCGAAATGCCTGGTGATTGGAATGCCTAGATGTACAAATTGTACAATGCAGTTGGGTAGGGGCACAGCAACCAAGTTTTTAACAATCTTATAGATTAAGACTGCGCCAACCAAGAGAATTGATTATCTTGGAAACACTGGTGAATTGGTCATAGTTGTAGGTTGTCCACCTTGCAGCATGCCTTTGGATTGATTGATTGATTGAATGGAGTTTAATGCCGCTTTCAACATTATTTAAGTTATATCGTGGCGGCTGGAGCACCTAACAATGGATTCCTGGTATTTCTATCACCAGTACAACCACCACATTCTTTCCTAGCCTCCAGCCGCTATCTCACATAGGTCTACGATTATCAACCCATTGGTGAGAGACAAATAGTCGGAAAGAATGAGTGCCGCCGTCGGGGATCTAACCCGCGAACTCTAGATTGACAGTCCGACGCGCTACCAACTGCGCTATGACGGTGGCTAGCATGCCTTTGGACCTTTTCTTCTGGGCAATTTTGTCTTTATGGTGGGGGTCCCAGTTGGCTGCAGCATATTCTAGCTGCGGTCTCACTTATATTGTGTAAGCTGCCTCCCTCACACCTGACCATTTCGTTTTTACATTATGCTTGATGAATCCAAGTGTTGAATTGGCATTCCTTGTTATCCTGTCTATGTGTGAGCTCCAGGAAAGGTTACTAGATATATCCACCCCAAGGAATCTTGTGCAGGCAACTGTCTCCAGGATCACCCCAGGTACTTTTTCTTAAAATGTGCTAAAAATCATGTCTGGGATGAAGAATCAGGTTGGAATGGCCTTGGTGGAGTCCAATCCATTGTCAATATCAATAATCATTGTTTTTTAAAAAAATATTCTTTTTATGGCTAAATCATCACGTGTCGGCTCCCTATACCTAACAACTCAGCTTTGTTATTACCAACGTTTAACCTATATCTCTTAAAGGGAATATTCAGTGAGCCCTTCGCGTTACAATTCTAGAGTAAATGAAAACGATATTTAAATACCTGTTTCGCTATCACTGGAAAGTGGAACGTTGTACAAATCTTCGTTTCCAGACATCTCGGCCAGTTTGGACAAACCAGCGGGGACAGTAATCGATTTTTTGAGTCACGAAGAAATCTACACGTTCAGCGTGCTTGAAACTATTTAATAATTAAAAATATAGCTGTTAAGTTTCTATAGGAAGTCAAATTTTGACCATTGAAAGAGAAATTAAAGCTATCTAATTCATTTTAACTTTCAATTAGTGGGGCACCTGACAGTTGTCCTCCATTTTGAATATTGTGTATCACGTGATCGTGACGTCATAACAATGTGTGGGGAGCTGTCAGGCTTGTGTAAATAATCACCTGGGGACAATTTTTGGACTTTTTGAAGTAAATAAAAAGTTTAATCAAAGTGAATTCCTTAATAAATGTGACTTTTAGAAAAAGGAAAACTTCTGTAAGTATGACATGGTGGATTTTTCGATCAACAAAATGAATTGTGAAAACTATTTCTGAAGTCTTTTCCCTCGAATCGTAAGAGAGAAAATTCACATGTCCATTCAAGTGTCACCAGTACTTTCACACCTAGTTAATAATGTCACACCCTAGCTTAATTACCATCTTTAAATCGGTTCTACTTAATTAATTAAAGCGGAGTGTACACCTTTCATACTTAATGGAATGAAGAATGGTTAAATTTTTAAAGAAAGGAAGTGAAACTAAGAAAAGATAAGGGTTATAGGTCAATAGGTAACAAATTGAATAATTGCTGTCAGGTAAAATTCGCTTGCCTTTTCCCATCAGCAATGATGTTAAATTTATTGAACCTTTTTTGGGTCAAAAAGGGTAACATTTGATTCACATTCATTGACTTGATAAAAAAACAAAATTGATAAAAAGTAAAATTTGTACCATGTCAGGGGTTCAGATAGGGTATTGCCAATCCAATATCTTTATTTCTCAATGAAACCCTATGTAGAGGGTACTCATTTGAACTGTCTCAACAAGACCATTCTAATGAATACTACAACATAGGCTTTTTGCTATAATTATTGAAAAACTTAGATCTAAAATCCATGATTCCCCTTCTTTCTGTAGTTCTAAATGTTGAATATATAATATTAGCAAGTGCGTCACATTTAAAAAAATTCCACATGTGTGTAATAGACAGACATTGGGCAACCTTGATAACCAAACAATGCAATAAGAATATTCTGCTTGTAGAGGGGTAACAGGGATAGTTTTGGCTCATAATATCTATAATCATGAGCAAAAATATCTCATATAGCCGTATCTAATGAGAAATTCAGATTTTTGTTTGAGATATTTAACCAAATCCTTTTATGGATTACGTTTTGTTTTGATTTTGTCCCCTTCATTCAGCCAGTTTCAATAAGATTTCTGGCAAAAAATTGAGAAAATCTCTCAATATCTCGCCCCAAAATGATCCCATAGGGTTAAGGCATTATCTATCTCCAAATTGCACGGGGAAGACTCTGGTCAGCCTGTGTGGATGTGCAGGCTTGCCAGAGACTTTGCTTTGCGCACTCATGAATTTGTTGGAAATTTCACGCACTGGTTCATATTATATGGTGCCGATAGGCTCAGTAAGTAGAGCAATTGATTCTTTAGGATTGAGGTAGGGGTTTGGTTTAATGACCTAAAAACCCTTCAAACAAACAATTAATTAACTGTCTTTCAGCACTACCTATGGTTTTGTGTATGTCCATCTGTGTGTAAATGCTGGAAATAACATGTGCCCACAAGCACAACATGTTGTTAGTTGAGAGACTCAAGTTCATAACCCCTTTGGCTTGTTCAAAGTGTCACAAGAGTTTCTGAGTAACCCAAAGGAATCATGAATAAAAAAAACCCACAACCTCCTACCTTTTCCTTATCATAATGACAATAATTTTGAATATGATGTATCTGTAACACAATATTCAAGGAGCCAGCCAGTTTTGTCCAAATTGTTCTTAAAGTTGTTTTATCATTTGCTCTCTTAATAAGGACTGAAGTATTTTTATTATTGATATTTTTTCTGTCTACTGAAATCCATTTTACCCAAAGTACCCTTAATTTATACATTAAACACACATGTCTCACAGTCCATAGTCAAGAGGTAAAAGTAATAACATTGCAATAGTGGATCTAGGATTTCTGTAAAGGGGGTTGCCAATTTTGATTAAAAATTCTCTATCACACTGAAATAAAAGTGCCTCAGAGGAGGCGTTCGTTTGCACCCCTTGAACCCCTTCTGATGCACCACTGCATTGGTCTCTTGACCAATAGGCCACATGTTTCATTCTCAGGAGCCCATGTCAATTTTGATCCAATGATAGGTCCACACATTCTGTGCAAGTATAGATTCATTTCCAGGCTATAGAATCGCCAAGGATTAACCAAGGTGTGAGGAATTGGACCTAATCCCTGTAAAATAAGTTGGTTTTAACTAGCAGCAGAAAAAGTAGATGATCAAGGTGACGTACAGACCATTGGTCAATTAACAAGGTCACATTCTAATATTTAACTTGACTGTTTCTTGTGGTTCAACTATAATCGGGGTTTTAAGGGATGCAGGTATTGTGCTTCTGCAACTAGAAATTATTAAGTAAAACTATGTGATGAGTCCTAAAGACTGTCTGGGGAACAACTTTAGAAAAGTTTTGAAGACTGTCTTAACCAGTTTTCAATTCTTTCCTGAAGTTGAGCCCCAAAAGTTAACATCTTTCAATTAATTTCTTCACCTTTAACCAGGGTATAGCTCTAAATTTACACAAATTCAAGATCATAGCCTGAATGAAAAATTCTACATCTAAAGTAGGGAATATTTCCATCAAAATCAAAGGACAAAAAGCACTGAGAAAGGACCAACTGTAGGTCAATTTTTATTTGAAAAACTAAATCTATTGACAATTCTGGTTTGCAAGTGAGAAGCAGGTGGTGTAGACAAAGATCAGGCTGCACATATGTGCAGACTGATGTTTGTCTATAGCTCCTGCCATAGCAGGAATATTCCAGGTTCAACATGACAAGGGTTAAGAAAGGATCCCAATTATCGAGTCCTTTCAACCCCATTTTGTTGATGTCAATCTAAACCCTTGTTTTAATTTAATTTAAATCATCATAAATCTTTTTTCTCAAAGCTTATTTCTTTAAAAGAAGCCATAAGTTTCAAGCAAAAAACTCTTGTCTGTATCAAATATAATGTGTTTTAATTCTCCTTAATTTTCTTCTGTTTTTACACCATTAGCTGTAGTAGATATTTTTTAGCCTACAAATTTCTCACAAAGTCATAATATCCTCTCCTAGTTTTCAGTGAACATCAGCTGGTGTCTTGACGGATCAAATCACATATCTGCAGATAAGAAAGAATTATTAACCCTTGTCATGCTGAATAAAAACCTTTGCAAAAATTTCATTGAAATCCAAGGGCTCAAAGCACTGAATGCACTAAAGTTCATGTCAGCATTTATAATGTATATCAAGAATATAATTATTATACTTGTTCTAGTTTAAAAAGGCAGATCAGGGGGATGGACTAAGATCAGACTGCACACATGTGCAGGCTGATCCTTGTCTATAAATCCTGCCAAAGCAGGAATATTCAGGGCTCAGCATGACAAAGGTTAAGAAACAAAATCAAGATTCTGTTTTATTCTCCATACTAAGCCTCAGTCAAAGCATGTTAGATCCTCAAATGTCAAGCATTAGGTCTGGGGTGCTATCCCTGAATGCTACAACATTTGAGCCTATCTGAAACATTGAGTGGATAACTGTTAACCAATGTGGGATTAGCTGCTGAAGGGTTGGAGAAGATGTACATTGTTTTAAAACTGGTGTGCGGGATTCCATTAATCTATGGTTAGCTGCTACAGCCGGCACATGACTAAAATTTTGCAAGAAGAGATTTCAACCAAAATACAAACAATTAATCAAATGTCTGGATACCCTATGTTCTTTGCACTCAATTGAATTGTCTCAGTGAGACTATTCAAATGAGTACTTGCAACTTAGGATATGTGTATATATAAGAGCATGCTAAGTTGTTAAATGAACTATTGGTTTGAAAATAGACTATATCACCAGAGATTTTTCTCCTTCATTGTTTGGGTCCCCAAAACGGACCTGTTCCCAATGCAAAAAAGTGCCATTTTTTAGCTCCACTGGCTGAAAGCCACTGGGGCTATTGTCATGGCGTTGTGTCCGTCGTGCGTCCGTCCATCCGTCCGTCCGTCCGTCCGTCCGTGCGTGCGTGCGTGCGTCCGGTCGTAAACTTTTCTTTAAAAATCTTCTCCTCAGAAACTACTGGATGGATTTCAACCAAACTCCACAGGAATGATCCTTGGGTGACCCTCTTTCAAAGTTGTTCAAGAAATTTTGATCCAATGAAAAACATGGATTTAATGGGCGTGGCTAATTTCCAAATATGGTAAAAAGTGAGTTTTCTCAGATTCTAATCAATGGATACCAATGAAACTTTACATGAATGATCCTTGGGTGACCCTTTATCAGTCTACAAAAAATCATTGTGATTGGATGGAAAATATGCATTTAATGGGCGGAGGTCAATTCTCTATATGTTATATAGTGGAAACTTTGGAAATCAATTTCTCAGAATGTAATTAATGGATATCAACCAAATTTCACTGGAATGATCCTTGGGTGACCCTTTATCAGTCTACAAAAAATCATTGTGATTGGATGGAAAATATGCATTTTATGGGCGGAGGTCATTTTTCTATATGTTATATAGTGGAAACTTTGAAAATTATTTTCTCAGAAGGTTACTGATGGATATCAACCAAATTTCACTGGAATGATCCTTGAGTGACCATTTATCAGTCTACTAAAAATCATTGTGATCGGATGAAAAATATGCATTTTATGGGCGGAGGTCATTTCTCTATATATTATATAGTGGAAAATTTGCAAATCATTTTCTCATAATCTTATTTTTGGATATCAACGAAATTTCACTGGTATGATCCTTGAGTGACCCTTTATCAGTGTATGAAAAATTATTTTGATTGGATGAAAAATATGTATTTTATGGGCGGAGGTCATTGCTCAATATGTTAAATAGTGGAAACTATGAAAATCATTTTCTCAGAATGTAACTGATGGAATCATTTTCAACATCAGTAGAACCCCAAATATCTAAAAATCTAGACAAAACATTTATTTGCTTTTAAAAGAATTTCAAGCCTGTGGAGCGACTCAAGCCATTCATGGCTTTCTAGTTTCCCAAATCAAGAAAAAAATTCCCAATTTGCAAAAGTTGAGGAGTTTGGCAATATCCTCATCTTTAGTATATTGGGAATATTTGGGAAGTGAAAAAGAAGAGATAGACATGTTGTTTCTTAGTTCAATTTAATTTCAAATAACAAAATAGGCAAAGAAACCTTTATTTTGATGATAAGTTATACCTAAATGTAAGTTTTGACAAAACCATATTGATTATTATTCATCCCAATTTTTGAGAAATTTACACATTTTTCCCAATTAGCCTTGTTTCGGACCCGTTCCCAAACCCGAAGAAAAAACACTGATCACAAAAATAAATTCATTGATGAAAATGTGAATCCATGATCCATCTATTTAGTGCTATGGAAGATAATCAAAATTTTAGGTATACATCCCTCATTATGGCACCTCTGGTATCACTTAAAGATAGGGGAGGAGGTGATTAGGATCTCAAATCTGAGAATATTTCATCCTTCTTATGCTGTTCATGATATATTCCTGCTTTACTCCAATCTTTGGATGACAGTTTAGATCAAGATCAGCCTGCACAGGTGTGCAGTCTGATCTTGATCTACACTGACAGGCTTTCTTTCTGCTTATTTATTGTTGATAAACTTGAGCCATACTGGTTGAAATACCAAAAATTTAGCAATTCATTTGAAACAAACTTTAATTTTAATAGGAAAAGGGTCAATTCCAGTTTTTTGCCCTGCATAAATAGACCAGCAAACTTTACATTTTTCTGTAACCCCAATACTTATTGAGTGACAATCCTCATATTTGGATTCAGAGGCTGACAAGGTAGTCAGAAACCCACCTGCACTTTTGGCAAAAGTATGGTAACCAGCTTGGAAATCAGGAAATAAAATTTCTACATATTTTGTATGGTCAATGGGGTAGAAAAATATTGTAAATTAATTCTTTTGTTCAAGTTTTACTTATCACATTTTTCTTGATGGCCCACTGATGAATATAATAAGAAATGTACATTTTCAGTAGGAAACCCACTCCTACCACCCCTAAGCCTTGCCTCTTCTGGAATATAAAATAAATGGGTTTAATCTATTCTTTTACTATTTCTTTGACCTGTTTGTAATTTAGATAAAATTAATGTTGAATGTCTAGACAATCATACATTAGTCCTCTGTAATGAGTTAAGCGATGTGAAATAGGTCTACATCAAACAATTCCAATTTATCTGCCAGAATTTGATCTGTCAAGACACCAGCTGATGATACATTTGGGATGATTATTAGGAAGAATTTTATTACCCAGACTGAGAGAATCCAGTGGTTATTTTCTACTAAACCTCTAAATATGGAAGTGACTTGGGAATGTTTCATACCACAAATATTGTCAGTTAGCTTCTTTAATAGACTCTTCTCTTGAGCAGAGGTATAGAAAAGAAGGGGTATTTCCAGTTTAAAATCTTTATTTCTCATTGAAACCCTTTGTTTTGGGTACTCATTTGAATTGCCTAGTTGAGGTGATTCTAATGATTACACACAATATAGGATTTGTGAAAGTATTGATGAAATAATCAAAATTCAAAAATACCCCCTCTATCTATAGCTCTGCATAAGGAAGTTGCATCTTACATCTCAATTTGTATAGCTTTCTAAATTTAAGCTTGCTTGAAGTGGTTCATGCAAAACTGTTGTAAGTGCCTACAGTTGTATTTGCAGATGCCTTAGGTATTGCTGTGAATCTTTGATTTTTAGGAGTCGTTATCTCATCTCTAACAAAGACTGAAGTATTTTCAAGGTACTTGTAGATAACGGTATGTCATTTGCATCACAATAAGAATACTTAAAAAGGACATGAACATCTGGTACAATACTATTGAGTTCTGATCAATTTGAATTTAATGTATTTGTCTCTGTTTCTTTAAATGGGTACATTGGTAAATGTCTTCTGATTTTGGATGTTTTAGCCTTTAATCTCAAGACCTCTCTGAGAGTTTAATAGGTATTATCATGCCCTTTAACATGTTATTAGGTTGTTAAAAAAATGTTTAATAATGCATTCTCTTGAGATATTTTTCCTATTCAGACATAACAAGTTGTTATCCTCTATGTATTTTATCAAAACAAATGATTATTTGTACCCAAATTTAAATTGTTGAAAAATTGAAAACATGTCTGAATTAAGTTGTCAAGTAAAATTGGTTAATTCTTTGAGATTGAGTTGGTTCTGCAGATAATTTAGTGATAAACTATCAGTTAACTTACTTAGGGAATTATCGATTTAAAAAAAAAAGAATATAATGTTTGGGAAGTAGGAAAATCTTTCCACAGAATTTGATTTGATTGTCTTCAATAGAATTAAAAAGTTCTCCCTGTTTCTGTAACAATACTGTCCCAGATAGTTTCAAGGCAGTAATTAAATTCACTGCTTCCATTAAGGCATTAATTGACTTTTAGCAGAAACTTGCTTTTCTTCAGACTATGTCTAGAAAATGAAGTTCCAAAATTTTCAAACCAATGGCTCAGTGCAAAACAGTTGTAATGGCCTGGGATAGACATATTGGGAATTACAACTGTTTAGATTGGCTGGCTGAGCCTTTGAAATGTGACACTTATAATGATTCAAGATATTTTAACTCTTGTCATGCTGAACCCGGAATATTCCTGCTTTGGCAGGAGCTATAGACAAACATCAGCCTGCACATATGTGCAGTCTGATGTAGTCTACACCACCTGTTTCTCACTTTCAAACCAGTATTATTAAGAGATTTTGTTTTTCAAATAAAAAATGACATACAGTTGGTACTTTCAGTGCTTTTTGCCCTTTGATTTAATGACAAGGGTCAATTTTTGTTGAGCCAACTTGCCGTGAGAGACACAAAGTGACATGTCACAAAAGCTAGTTGGGTTTGGTTGTGTTAGTCCATCAGTCTGTAAATCTGTCAGTCTTTCCGATTTTATCCGAGCTATAGCACTATACTCCTTACATCTATGGATTGAAATTTCAAAAATTTTGGGGCAATAAATGTTCACTATCATGAGTATATTTTCTATTTGAGAAAAATTCTTGATAGGTTCAAGGTCACAGCTCGCAGCTCAAGGTAATTCATAAAGATTAAGTTTGTCTGGAACATATATAGCTCCTGTATTTATAAATGGATTTCAGAATACCTTGGCACAACAGTTCTCTATCATTTGATGTGCCAATTTAAAGAAACTTTCAGATAGCTCTGAGGTCAAGGTCAAAAGTCAATCAAAATTGAAATAAAGCTTATCCAGAATACAGCTCTTATAGTTTTTGATGGATTTGTAAATGAATTTGTCTACATGTTGTCTTGGACAAGTTTGAAATTGGGTCAAGTTGGATCCAAAACCAGATCACTGGGTCAAGTCATTTAAAAACCCATTTGTGCACTAAATTGAGAGGTCATATTTTAGCCCAAAAATGAAATGTCTTGATATCTCTGATGACTTCAACTTTGATCAAGTGGGGTCAAAATAAGGTCAAGAAGTCAAATCTTAAAAAAAGCCTGTGTGCACTCTAGATGCCATTTTTTGGTCAAAATTTCTTGATACTCTCTCCAGAAGATTTGTCTGCATGATATCTTGAATGAGTTTTAAAATGGTTTCAGATGCTGTAAAAAACTAGCTCCCCAGTTTAATTTTGAAAAAAAGAGTGTGCATATTTCAGAGTCAACATTTGGCTTAAATGTCTTGAGGATTTGTCAGAATTCTTGTTAAGGTTTATCTTAATATACAAACTTCATAATTGGGTAAAATTTGAATTAAAACTAGGCCATGGGTTCAAATCTTTGTAAAATACTTTAGTAATTTTTGCATTATGCAACCTATGTAAACAATACTTCAGGTGAGCACTTTAGCCCCATTGTTCCTCTTGTTAAAGAATCAAAATTATAAGCACCCGCAGTAGTGATGATGATACTGTACCATTGCACCCACTTCTTCTTAACTACACAGATATTTCTGTTTTGGATTTTGTGTCAATTCTTATCATTTACAGGGCTTTTTTAGCTCACCTGAACACAAAGTGCTCAAGGTGAGCTATTGTGATCATCCAATGTCAATCGTTAGTCGTGCGTCATGCGTTGTCCACATTTTCTTTAAACATCTTCCCCTCCTAAGCCAGTGAGCCAATCTTGATGAAACTTGGCAGGGATGTTCCTTTGGTCAAGCTCTACCACAGTTGTTCAAATAAATGAAATCCACCCTTAACTTTCCCTTTACCCTTAACAAAAGGATGAAAATAGGAATATCTTCTAAAATCTTCTTCTCCAAAACCAGAAGACAGATTTTATATTTGGTATGTAACATCATCTAGTGGACCACTACCAAGTTTATTCAAATCAAGACTCCAGGTTCATATTTTGGCACCACCTGGGCGCATCCCTTTTTACATAGAATCAAAGAGCAAAAGTAATATTATATAAGTAATATTTCAATTTAATTCTAAAACCTTGTATCTACAGCTTTATCAAAGCTGTAGTTATGAGTTTTTAGAATTAAACCTACAAAATAATCTTAAAGAAAAAATAGATTACCATTTCTAAGCAAGAAAAACATATATTTATTCAAGACATGACCTTGTTCCATTGTGGAAAATTAATTTATAAGGGGAAAAAGCATTTTTAGGGGAGAAATTCTCTGAGGGGATTATGGGCCAGTAAATGGCCCCATTTTCTTAGTAAAGAAACCTATGATCTGGAATATCTATTGAGCATCACAATTGATACCATCTTTATAATTGGACTAGCCTTAACTTATATGTATTAGAGCTAATTAAGCAATATTTCAAGCAGTTTCAATTATTGATTGTTTATCTTTTTTGTAATTGTTCTAGGAAATGCCAAACCACCTGGCTGGGGAATTTTACAGTCATATTGGAAACATGATCCAGGCCCCCATGTGTGGAGACAGAACTTCCTGAATTTACGACGATGTGACATCGCAGAGAAATTTTAAGAAAATTGACTGATTATCTGGTACTAGAGCGATGTAGCTATGATATTTCATAAAAAATGGATAGAGTGATATCACCGTTGAAAAGGAATGGTTTAAAATGCCTGAATGCTGAGTTACCAGGAAGTTGGGAGGCCAAGTTGGTTCCGGATGATTGCAGGATCTACTATGTTGAGTAAGCTTTTTTGACTTTTAATCTGTTCTATTTTTTTCGAAAACTTTGGACTGATAAAAATTGAAAGAGACTGACACAGGGCTTGTGCTAGCTTTTCAAATTTAGGAGTCATTGACCCCTTGGCTGTATTTTGTAGGGGTCAAAACTGTTGATGTGGTCAAAACAATAAAATGAGTAGATTTAGCTGGTAAATATTTTAGGGTTTTGCTGATGAACTTGTTCAATTATCACCTTCATGTCTTTATAAGTGATTCATATGAATATGCATCTCTATAAAGATATGCAGGAGACCATTATTTCTAATAAATCTACAATTTGCAGCAGTTTTGAGATGCATTTCTGAAAGTTTAAAGGGTCGAAATGACTGAAAATTTGGGGGTCAAAAACAATATTTTGAAATTTTTGAGGGTCAAAAACCTGGTTTAGGGGTCAAACACAAAACCAATTCAAACTCAGACCAAGGTCATAAGTCTATATATAGCTATCAAATAGGAGAGAAAAAAAAAATAAACCTTGCCCTGCTGAATTTAAATGCTGATTTTGAGAGTTTCAACCTGATTTGCTGATGTTTTTCATTACTGATTATGCCAGTTTTTGCTTAGCTCAGGTTTCACATTTCATGAAGACCCTTCCGGGTTCGATCCCCAACGGCCGCAATCATCCTTTCCAGCCGCCACGATATAACTTAACAATTGTTGAAAGTAAGGTTATACCCCATTCAAACAAACAAATCAGCTGCTCATGTCTTCACACCAAGCAAATTTAAGATAGTAATAATAGAAAATTCATGCTTATGCTTCAGGTCTACAGATAGAACAGGTGGCAGGGGGTGGGGAGTGGGGGTGTTATTCTTAATTTCAGATCTAAGAATAATAATTGCAAAACCTTATGTTGTTAGTACTCATTGGAATCATCTTGTCTAGATGATTCCAATGAGTACCAAGAACATTGGGTTTTCTTTGTTTGTTTTGTTTGAATGGGCTTTATGCCGCTTTTAACAATTTTGCAGTTATATCGCGCAGGCCAGAGCACCTAACAAAGGATTCCTGGTTTTTCCTTCACCTGTACCACCATTACACCCTTTCCTAGCCTCCGACTGCTATCTCACATAGGTTTACGATTACCTACCCATTGGTGAGAGAGGAATGTCGGAAAGGATATTTGCCGCCACAGGGGATCGAACCCACGACTTCCAGATTGGAAGTCTTATGCCTAACCTACTGCACTATGGTGGCGGCACATTGGGTTTCATTGAGAAATAAAGATTTTTTGACTGCCTTTATCCCCTCTTATCTGTACCTATGAGACTCAAAATATTATAAGATCCTACCAACAATGCATCAAATGCTAACTTATTGTACAACTGTAGTAATAGGGCTGTCACACGTTAACGTTTGAGCCAGCGTGTGCAGAACGTGTTGGATTTTTTATAACACGCTGCGAACACGTCGGGTACGCTATGGACACGTTCCGCACACGCTATCGGCACGCTGTAACACTTTGGCACACGTTGCGATACGCTGAGTATCTCATAAAATTTTGTGCATGCACAAAATTTCTCAGCTTGTGCCTAACGTTTTGGAACACGCTCCGCACGTTCTGAACACGCTCAGCACGCTAGAGAAACGATAGGAGCTCGTTCACTTACGCTACGGACACGCTAGAAACTTCTAGCTTCTAGCGTGTCTCCAGTGTACTGGGAACGTGTGCATAGCGTGTCTTCAGCGTACTGAATGTGTGTCTAGCGCGTTGCCAGCGAGTTCACAGCGTGTTTCTGGCGTATGACAGCGTTTCAGTTTTCAATGAAAATATAAAAGTTCCGCTGTATATTTGTCTTGAATTTCTACCATCAGCTTGTCGTGAATAAATAAATTTGTGCATGTACGGGTGTTAATTTGACCCTTTTGACATGTTCATATCTGCATGTTTCCTCATGAACAGTCTAAGAATGACTTGAAAACTCGATTATAAGTAGCGTTCTCTATATTTGACGATGAACGATTTCGCTCAAGTCATATGAATAAAACTTATGTTATGTTATAAGCTGCTTGTCTTTTCTTCCATATAAATCCTTTACGGATTTTCTTAATTCCTTAGATTGTCAAGGTGGAGAATGGCTAAATGTGTATTAAACATTGCATTTATAGCTTTACAAGTGCGTCTGCTCTTTGGTTAGAATAACAATAGGTTCGCGAAAATACAAACATTTATTCGTCTCATTTGATCATTATTAATATACCAAAAAGACAAGTACATCGTTGTACCTAGTGGACATAATACAAGATGTGTTTTACTCTATTTTGTTCTGTTCAGAATATTTGAGTCTATTATATGTACCGTACTACAAGTTTGATATTTGGTACACCTTTCCCCCTTGATATACGTAATGTTTATTTCAGGAAGTAAAGGCAATTATTACCTATCAAACCACATGTGTACATATAATATTTTTACAACAAACAGTCATATATAAGACTAGCTATTCAAGATTAAGAGAGGTTGTAGAAAGTCAGCCTACATTGTACAGCATATATGGAGGAAGAAAGGAGTGCATTATGACAAGTAGTTCCTTACCCCTGCGCAATATTTTTCGAGTGAAAAGTAACAGAAGCTTTAATCAGCTTGTAATCTTATAAGTTTGTTATATGCATGTTTTCATATGTAACAGGTGCCAGTATATTTTTCTTTTCGTTTTTTCCTATTTTTCTTTTACATGAACCAACATACTTTGATTTTGAATATGTGTAGTGGCCGGTGGACTGTTTACATATTCAAAGAAAGAATTTGAAGTGGTAATTTCTTGCAGAATTTATATTCAAATCCAAAACACGCTGCGAACACATTATTGCAGCGCGTGACAAATACGCTAAGCACGTCCTGAGGAATTTAAGAGAACATTGGACACACGCTCAAGGACGTTGGTATACGCTGACATACGCTATCAACACGTTCTAGACATGTTACTCACACGTTACTCACACGTTCAAACTCGCTATGAACACGATACAAGCGCGTCGTGAATTGACAAAAAGAAAAAGTAGGTCAGCGTATGCCGACGTTTTGTGGACTTAGTCGTTTTCTCAAACCGTTAGGCACACGCTGGCTAAAACGTTGAGGTGTGACAGGGCTATAAGGTTAATGTGTTAAATGACCCATTCCAATATCAATCAATATTGTTAACAATAAACAGTTTCACCCTTTTGAATACAATCTTGATTAAACATCAATGAAAACAACAAAAAACAACAACAAATTATTATAATAATAAAGAAACAAACGATTATAAATAAAAATAGAAAAATCAAAAGAAAATAAAACAAACAAATGACAATTTTTAAAGACAAAAAACAAAAAAAAAGTTTTTTATGCCTCTGCAGCAAAAGATAAGCAGTCAATTTTGCTCAAGGGACCATGCCTATTAAGTGACTATTTTTATTAAGCGACTTAAGTTCAAATTCCCCTTTTTTAAATGGAAAAAAATCTTGTAAAGGAAAAAATATTTATTTGAATGAATCTTGTTTTTTAAACTCATTAGAATCGTCCCAATGATTCTTTTGAGTTTTAATAATAAAGGCTCATTGAGAAATTTGCAATAACAATTTGCATATTCCATCAAAATAATGTTTCTTATTTGTACACAAAACATGTACTGAGCAACCAATCTCTCTGACGACCACATTTTGGTTGTCCGGTTAGTGGCAGCTTAATACACATTTTATTGTGTAGACAAAATAAAATGAATGATCATGAGATAACAAATTTATTAAAAGAGTCAGATATGAACAGATAAATTGTAGTAATATTTGAGCACAACTATTCTTTTTAGCTCACTTGAGCACAACATGCTATAGGGGAGCTTTTAGAATCGTCCTGAGTCTGTCGTCTGTCATGCGTCATCTGTTGTCAACAATCTTAAAAACTTTCTCTTCTCCTGAACCACAGGGCTGATTTCAATGAAACTTTACTGGAATGTTCCTCTGGTTGACCCTTTTCGTAAATTGTTCTCAAAATTTTGATTGGCCTATAAATATGGACGTGGCAGGGTGTGACATTTTTCACTTTAAAATCTTTGAACGACATCTCCTCCTGAAACACTGGACGGATGTCAATGAAACTTTATCAGAATGTTTCTTAGGTGTCCCTTTTCAAAAATTGTTTGTGAAATTTTGGTTGGTCCATAAATATGGGCCTGGTGGGGGGGGGGGGGGGGAGGGAAACTTTGTCAGAAAGTTACTTGGATGAGATCCACTGGACCAATAAAGTTCAGGTGAGCAGTTTAGGGCCATTCTTTCCCTCTTGTTATAGAAGACGACCATTAAGATTTTGAAAAAAATCGAGTACTGCTCGAAATTGATCACTTTCAGTTATAATCTGACATGTTTGATAAATTTGAGTTGTTTTCACATTGAACTATTACAGTTTACAGTGCCTAGAAAGGAGGTTAGTTCTGTTATACAATAGAACTCTGTTGATAGAAAGCTCATTTTATTTTGATCAAAGTGTTTTGATAACACACACTCATGTGGAGCCTAGCCTCTCTGTGGCCGATCCAAGATTTCTGTAATGGGGGTTTGTACTAACAAAAGGGGGAGGGGGTTGTTTACCCAATATTTTACAGTTTTGATTGAATTTCAGCATGAACATGAAATAATTTAGGCTACAAAGGGGTTTTGTTTGAACCCCCCTGTTGATCTGCAACTGCCTCTTTTCCTATTTTTTCTGCATCTGTGGAGAGAGAGACATCAAGACATGGTATTCTTGTAAATATATTTCTATACCGAAAAAATAAGTTGTCCAACATTCTGTCATCAGAATTACATAGTGTGAGAGCCACACCATCTATCAATGTTGAGCTAATTTAATTTTGACCAGTTTTATGGTTGAGCCTAGCCTCTCTGTGGAAGATCCAAGATTTCTGTTATAGTGGTTTGTACTTATAAAAGGTGGTTTTTTTACCCAATATTACACAGTTTTGATGGAGTTCAATTATGAACATGAAATAATTTAGGCTACATAAATGATTTATCTGAAGAAGTGATAACATGGTGAAAAAATAAGAAAAGTACCTTTAATTAGGAAACATGGACATATGGTCATGGCATTAATGAAATCTTCACTAAAGCTAAGAAAAAAATTAGTTAAACAATTATCATCTCCAGTGGTAAAATGTATAAAATGATTGTTAGGGTCTGCATTAATACCATTATTAGGTAATGCTGTCATTGGAGGTGTTGCATTAAAAGCTTTGTAATTTTGTGAAATCTGTGAAGAACTATATTTACAAAAAAAAAAAATGATTTGAAAAGAAGTTATAAAAACATAAGTAATTATCATGCAATCTCAGTTGGCATCTGGAGGTGACAGTGTAAGTCAGTCAACTCCTTTCACATGTTTTGGAAATCAGTTCACTTATGTATCACAATTAATAGTCATTTAGGCCATTATTGCTACATCTTTAGTAAATCATGAAGGGTTTTGGTTGAACTCTCTGTTGATCCTCAACTGCCTCTTTTCCTGTTTTATCCTCATGTGTGGAGAGGGAGAGACACCAAAACGTGGTATTCTTGTAATTATTTTTCTCTGGTAGAGAAAAAATAAGTTGTCCAACATTCTGTCATCAGAATTACATAGTGTGAAAGGCACTCCATCTATCAATGTTGAGTTAATTTGATTTTGACCAGTTTTATTGATTGCTCTCATAATCCCTGATGACCAGTATGACATACTGTGTCTCCAGCAAGGCTATCCATTAATGCAGGACCAATCCTAAATGACCTTGAATGAGGATTGGAATCCTCAATGACCTTGAACCAAGGTTTTCCCTCTATGTTTAAAACTGGAGGTCATTTTGCCACATTATGACCCCCTTTAAACTAGAAAAAGAATGTTTCATTGACAATTTTGGGGGTCATTTCAAGGGGAGGGGTCCAAATTCAAAGAAACAAGGGGTCATGGAAAACCCTGCCTTGAACCATGCTTCAAGCTTTAGGCCTTGTTGTATTTTTGGCAGCATATTCCAGCTTTTAAAGACAGATGAAAGACTATAATTATGACTACAGGGGTTTAAGGGATGCAGCTGGTTTTGCAAGTTGAGCTTCTTAAATAGTGGCCAGGACTCTCAAAAATGTCCGAGTCCTTAGGACCCTCTGGGGAGCAATTTCCAAGATAAATTGAAGACTGTTTTAAAACAGTCTTCAATTCTTCTATGAAGTTGATACTAAAAAGTACATATCTATATAATACCTTGTGTAGCTTAATCCAAAGAAAATTTAATATTTTCACAAAAACATGAGAATAGCTCAAAAGAAAATACCGGTAGTCTACATTTAAAGCACTGGTACTCCAAAAACTTTAGCAAGGACCCCCCTATGAGCATAACTATTTAGTCCTTGGGATCCCATTTTGTTGATGTGACATTAAAATCCTGTGAATAGCCTGTACTTTGACATACAATGTTCTTTCTTGCATTGAAATTATTCCCTTGATTATTATGATTTAGCCATATTTTTAGCTTTGCTGTTTTGGGAAAAAAAACCCCAAAATATTGCTAAAACCTTGGCAGCATTCTTGTGGCTATCATCATGCCAAAACTTGTGACATTTTGGGATATCTCTGGTTCTGGTTAAGGCATTCTCTGGCACACATGCTCACAATCAAAAGAGTAACCTTTACTATCAAGGGGATAACTCTAGACATACATTGTGCGAATTATACCCCTTTTTCATTTTCATTGTTCTTTCCACTATCCAGCAACCAACAGCGGAAAGAAGGCACCCTTAGGCATCGCTCTTGTTTAAATTAATAGTTTACCTAGTCAACTTCTTATTAGCAACAAAAAAATAATTTAAGACTTTTAAAAAAAGGAAATTCCATAAGCTTGTAAAGCTTTTCATGTTCAACAATTTGTTAATTTTTATTCATGGACAATATGATGTTAGTTCAAGTAAGAGGTCATCATTTTCCTGTTAATACCATGTTAACATACAAGTTTACAAGTTTTTTACTTGTTAATGTAAACTATTTTGTACCTCTTGAGGCTGCGTGCCTTACTGATACATTGTAAAATGTTTTCTCAAAAGTTAACAACATGCTTGGAACAACTTGGACAGTTTTAGATATGTTATTGTATTGTGAACAAATGAAAAACATGGAATAGTCTGTTGGAATTTGTGTATTATGATGTAATTAAGCTACTTTTCATGAATCTAATAACACAATTTTAGACTGGTCCAATTTAAAAAATGCTTATGCAGACTACAATTATTTTTTGTGACCCTTCACACGAAAAGGGACATCTGGGAACTTTGTTGATATTTACTGGTTAAATAAACGAATATGAGCCTTTGCATGACATTTCCAACAATTTCACTTGTACGTGAGGCACAAACTTTGAGCAGATGAAGCAGAGATGCTTTGCCTTGCACACATTTGAAATTGTTGGAAATGTTACTCACAGGCACATATCTGAAAAAGAAATTGCTTCTTGTCCTTCAGTTAACAACAACATGAAACTAAGGAAGGATTTTGGAATGAAATTGGCTGAGAATGTTGAGTGAGAATGTTCAGAGTGAAATTAAAGGGAGGTAACCCAATACGGCTAATCTTGTTTAGGATGAGCAAAATTAGTGATGTTTTATACCTTCCTTTAGTAAAATCTGCATTCAAGTTCTATAAATAGATTATTCCCTATTTCTTGAAGGACAAATCAGAAGCTTATAAGATTTCAATAACGTCAGTGAAATTGTTATTTTGCCTACTACATTTAATTTGATTGTAGTTTGAATGATTTAGGAGCAATTGAAAGCTTTGAGTGAGTGTTTGTGACGAATGAATGGAGCACCCAATGAGTGATTTAGATGTCAATTTCACAATGTTACTGACTGTAGTGCTGCAGTCATGTCAACCAGAGGTTGCACTTTGAAAATTCTTTAACTGGAAGGATTATCAATTGATGATTCAAGATTCAGAAAATCAGTGAAGTTTACAAATGCTTCAACCACAGTCAGCCTGCACAGTTGGTGCAGTCTGACCAGGGTTGACACTATTTGCTCAACCAGATAGTCCCTTCTTGCTTAACGGATCACACTTGACAAGAATTTGAAAAAATGGACAGAATATATTGTGTTAAGCAACCACTTTCAGGACCACCAAAAAGCAGTCACTCATGAGAATGGTCTCTTCATTAAATATTTCATGACAAATAAAACAGTTTTTTCTAATAGCAAATATAGAATTTCAGGTAAGTCTCACTGATTGTTTGCTGTTTAAACCTGTTTATATTGTCTGGGTTTGAATAACATAAGATTCCAGAATAAGCAACTGTTTGTTACAAATGCCAATTTTTTCTGATATTTTGCTTCATTGATTAGACTTTTTATAATGGTCGCTTTATATATTAGTTCGCTTAATAGACGTGGTCGCTTGGGCAATATCCACTGTACACTTAATTGTGAACAATGCAGCAGTTGCTTGTAACAATTTATTCAAATTTTGCTACCATTCGGCAATTTTTTCAGAAGCTTTTTCTGTCAGGGGCATCATAAGGTGGGATTTATGGGATTGGTTAACTTTGTCTGTGATGATTTTGGTTCTCAGCATGATAGCTCAGCGCAAAAGAGTTGTAATTATGACCTTTTCTCCTATATAAATCTATATTTACCATTTCAAACTGTGTCATAGTTTATATTACAAAATCTGTCATGTGACCGGTCACCAGTATGAACTGTTTCATCCTTTTGCAGTAACCCCCCGGTCTCACAGACCCCGATTTAATCCCGATTTCGAAAATTTCAAAATCGGCGCGAAATCGGCTAGCTTCGGGAGAGTCGTGGTGCCTCCTGACTCAAATGGGCATCAATTCGGGATCAAAAATAAATCGGGACAAAAATTTCAACATGCGCAAATTTTTCTCCCGATTTCGAAAATCGTGCCGAAATCGGCGCATCTCGGTGTACCTCGTACTAAGTCGTCGTTGTGCGTAGTAAGCAAATCGGTGTTATTCGGCAACAGAATCGGTCCTATTTCGGCGTTCCTACCTCGGCGACGAACCCCGAATAAGGCCGATGCCATACGAGTAACTCCCGATTCTCGCCGGTGAAGTACGACGAGATACGCGACTAGTTACCCGACCTACACCGACCTACATCGAATAACTACGAACTGCTAAGATATCATCCCGTAATACTACGAAGTACCCCGATTTCCGAGGAGTATATTGAGGCGAATCAACTTTGTAAACAATTCATCACTTCAAAACCTTTGAACGAGACGCTTCCCTATACTTCGATTGGTGGTCATGGGCAGGTAATTCACACTGCAATAGCTGATGAAATTGTCCAGTGTTTTGCCTCCTCTCTTTGGTAATGCAAGGCCGTACCCACCATCGCCTTTATTTCCTATGCTTAGGCTGTATCTGGCGCTGTTTATACTCAAGCTCTTCAAGACTCTTTTCAGCTGGAGCATTTTCCCTTTCCTTAAGTTGAATATAGAGGTAACACGAGATTGCAATTATAACGTCGTCTGTTGTTGTTGGCATGTTGTCACCCTAACATCCATATGATACCTGAGTTTTTTTTTGCTGTTAAATCACGGATTTTTTACCCAGTGTCCGAAATCGGGGTATAATCCTGAAAAAAGATCTGAACTCGTAGTCGATCCAGAACTGTCGGCGTATGTCGCAGTATATCTTTGTGCATCGTAGTCCATCGTAGTAAGAAATCGGGATAGTCGGTCTAGATCGTACTGTTTCGTAGTCCCTCGGCTCTTAAACTCGGGGTACTTCGGAACGAAATCGGGGCAAATCGTATCGAATCATAGTTTTTCGCAGCCCGTCGGGAACACACAGCATGTATGTCTACTAATACGCCCCGTCCAAGGATGATCGGAGAAAAACGGCTCGAATTCGTGGTTAATCGGAGAAAATGCTTTCTCCCGAAGCACTACGGTTACTTTGGAAATCGGGGTCTGTGAGACCGGGGGGTAAGCACCAAACTTACGTACCTGCTTGCAAAAATGACATCATTTTGTTGCATGTGTAATAGATAGGGATGGGAATGAGTATTCGATTAACCGAGTACTCGATTGAACATCTGATTATCGATTACCAATTTCACTAATCGATTAATCGGTAAAAAATGAAATAATAGCAAATTCGTCTCCAATCTCATTTTTTCATATTTTCTCAAAATATCGATCTTTCATATGAAATGCTGATCAGCTGAAGATAATGTATGCAACACCTGGGCGCATGCCGATTGTCTTACCCATCGATAAATTTCCGAATTTGCAATCAAATGCCAACTGTCATGTTCTTGCTGTCAAACAATACACGTCATTTTGAAAGTTTTCGCACCTTCGAATTTTGTTACTTTGGGACAGTGCGATTTACTTGGGTGTTCGGATCAACGGAATGTTGCAGGGTCGTATCCAAAACTTTAATACGCAATCTTATTGATGTTGTAGTTACTTTGTCTCTCTCAATCGAAGATTATAAAACCTATGAATATCACATGGAAATATTACCGAGAAATGTTAGTCTCTAAGCATGCACATTTCAAATTTCCTTTTCTTAAAATAAATTTGCAATCATATGTCATTTCAACTGCCCCTTCGACCGAAAATATGCAGCAAATACCGTATATCTTGACGTTTGAAGACACAGAATAAATAAATGTCCTCAATTCTATCCGAGTACTCGAGTACTCGATCGGAAAGGTGAACGAGTAATCAATTAGTAAAATTGGTACTCGTTACCATCCCTAGTAATAAACATGTGGAATGATGCACTCTTAGAAATTTATCCACAAGTTGACATTCTAGGTATTGTCTTTTTCTGACTGAATGTCTTCCACCAATGGGTTGGTAATTGTAGACCTATGTGTGAAAGCAACTGGAGGCTAGGAAAGGATGTAATGGTAGTGTGCTGCATGTGGTGAGAGAAATACCAGGAATCCATGGTTAATTGCTCCAGCCACCATGATATTACTGAAAGATTGTTGAAAGCGGCATAAAACCCCATTCAAACAAACAAATTGAATTGGTGTCAACTAGCTTAATATTTGTTGTCAGTCATCCACAGCAACAATTGTTCCTATATACAGCAAACTTTTTGTAGTTAGATTCTATTTTCTATCAAATTGTAAGAGTTTCCTTTTTGATTGTGTTTGGTAAAATTCAATTTTATATGACAATACAGTTATCATTTCTGAGAAAGTCTGTGGAAATCTCTTGTTAATGACAGATTTAATCCCATTTAAAGAACCTCTATTTACAATATTTTCTGTTCAGGAACTGCTTTGCAGCAATTTATGCTTTATTCCTTCTGCTCAAGAGTTATCTCTGCGGTGCAAATAAGAGGGTGTTTAAATGCCATTTTAAATTCTTTATTTAACATTAAAACCCTATGTTGCGTGTGCCCATTGGAACTGTCTTGGACAATTAAAATGAGCACCAACAATTAAAGGGTTTTTAGCTCACCTGAGCACAAAGTGCTCAAGGGAGCTATTGTGATCGATCGTTGTCCGGCGTCCGTCTATCCATCTGTCCGTCTGTCCGTCACGGCGTCAACTTTTTCTTTAAACGACATCTCCTCCTAAACTTATGGGTTAAAATCAACCAAACTTGGCACAAATATTCCTTGGGTGGTCCCTTATGAAATTTGCTCAAATGGAAAGGATCCGTGCCATATCACGGGAAAAGGGGCCTTAATGACAAATTTCTTGTTTTCACTCTAGAAGCCACAAATACGGTCCAATCTTCATGAAACTTGGTCAGAATGTCTGTTAGGTCATGAGGATGAAGTCTATTGAAAATAGGAAGGATCCGTGCCATTTCACAGAAAAAGGCGCCTTAATGACAATTTTATCAACAATATCTTTAAACGACATCTCCTCCTAAACTTAAGGGTCAAAATCAACCAAACTTGGCAGAAATATTCCTTGGGTGGTCCCTTATGAAAATTGCTCAAATGGAAAGGATCCGTGCCATATCACGGGAAAAGGGGCCTTAATAACAAATTTCTTGTTTTCACTCTAGAAGCCGTAAATACGGTCCAATCTTCATGAAACTTGGTCAGAATGTTTGTTAGGTCATGAGGATGAAGTCTATTGAAAATGGGAAGGATCCGTGCCATTTCACAGAAAAAGCCGCCTGAATGACAATTATGTCAACAATATCTTTAAACGACATCTCCTCCTAAACTTATGGGTTAAAATCAACCAAACTTGGCTTAAATATTCCTTGGGTGGTCCCTTATGAAAATTGCTCAAATGGAAATGATCCGTGCCATATCACGGGAAAAGGGGCCTTAATGACAAATTTCTTGTTTTCACTCTAGAAGCCACAAATATGGTCCAATCTTCATGAAACTTGGTCAGAATGTATGATAGGTCATGAGGATAAAATCTATTGAAAATGGGAAGGATCCGTGCCATTTCACAGAAAAAGCCGCCTTAATGACAATTTTGTCAACAATATCTTTAAACGACATCTCCTCCTAAACCTATGGGTTAAAATCAACCAAACTTGGCAGAAATATTCCTTAGGTGGTCCCTTATTAAAATTGCTCAAATGGAAAGGATCCGTGCCATATCACGGGAAAAGGGGCCTTAATGACAATTTTTTTGTTTTCACTCTAGAAGCCACAAATATGGTCCAATCTTCATGAAACTTGGTCAGAATGTATGATAGGTCATGAGGATAAAGTCTATTGAAAATGGGAAGGATCGGTGCCATTTCACAGAAAAAGCCGCCTTAATGACAATTTTGTCAATATCTTTAAACGACATCTCCTCCTAAACTTATGGGTTAAAATCAACCAAACTTGGCAGAAATATTCCTTAGGTGGTCCCTTATTAAAATTGCTCAAATGGAAAGGATCCGTGCCATATCACGGGAAAAGGGGCCTTAATGACAATTTTTTTGTTTTCACTCTAGAAGCCACAAATACGGTCCAATCTTCATGAAACTTGGTCAGAAGGTTATTTAGGTCATGAGGATGGAGTCTATTGAAAATGGGAAGGATCCGTGCCATTTCACAGAAAAAGCCGCCCTAATGACAATTTTGTCAACAATATCTTTAAACAACATCTCCTCCTAAACTTATGGGTTAAAATCAACCAAACTTGGCAGAAATATTCCTTGGGTGGTCCCTTATGAAAATTGCTCAAATGGAAATGATCCATGCCATATCACGGGAAAAGGGGCCTTAATGACAAATTTCTTGTTTTCACTCTAGAAGCCACAAATACGGTCCAATCTACTTGAAACTTGGTCAGAATGTTTGTTAGGTCATGAGGATGAAGTCTATTGAAAATGGGAAGGATCGGTGCCATATCACAGGAAAAGGTGTCTTAATGACAATTTTTTGTTTACTCTCTAGAAGCCACAAATACGGTCCAATCATCATGAAACTTTGTCAGAATGTTTGTTATGTCATGAGGATGAACTCATTTGAAAATGGGAAGTATACATGCCATATCACGGGAAAAGGGGCCTTAATGACAATTTTCTCGTAAGAGCTCCAAACGCCACAAATATAGTCCAATCTTTTTGAAACTTGATCAAAATGTTTGCCAGGTCACAAGAATGAACTCTGTTGAAAATGGGAAGGTTCATGCCATATCATAGGAAATGGAGTCTTAATGATAATTTACTTGAAATATCAGGTGAGCGATTTAGGGCCCTCAGGGTCCTCTTGTTGCTATATTTAATTGAAATACTTTCATCTAAAATTTGAAATACCTTCTTAATTATCTGCAGCTCTTGGACCGCAAAATGTTTTAGAGGACAGAGTAAGGCTGTACTTATGTGCTGAATACATTCAGATTCTATATCTTTCTCAAAAACAGTAAATTTATATTTGGAAGGAATTTTATTTATGTTCCATTCTAGGCAAATAGCATAGCAAAGTTGGTAGTATGTTGGACTGTCAATTTAGAGGTCTCTGTTTGATCCCCAATTGCAACACTCATCCTTTCTGACTACTTTTCTTGCACCAACGGGTTAGTAATTGTAGGCCTATTTGGGATAGCAGCTGGAGGCTAAGAAAGGATGTAATGGTAGTACTGAAGTGAGGAAAATCAGGAATCCATTGTAAGGTGATCCAGCCACTGCAATAATAGATTAAGAATGCATGGTTAAGAGCGGCATAAAACCCCATTTAAACAAGCAGAATCTTTAGTCAAATCACATGCATTCACTATTACCACATGCACCTACAAATAAATAAAAAAAATAATGTTTAATTTGAAAAAAAACAAAAAAACTTTTGATAAATACTCATGCACAACAACGAAAATGTATAAACAACACATGCTTGGGTAGTAACAGTATTTTCTCAGGAAATCCATATTTTTTATTATTCTAAAGAGTATTTTGTCATCTGATTTAGTAAGGATAGGCGGGCAGACAGTGATAAAACATGGAAAAGAGGATTAAGTCATATAGATCAGTGAATGTTGCTTATCTTTTAATGAAAAAATATATCTTTAACAAACTAGATTTCTACCTTAAAAATAAGACAACAAATCGGGGGCGACCTGAATGTCAAAACATTTAAACTGTTGTTTTGAGATTTTTGTCATATATATACAATACTTATCACGACTTTTATAGTCATGCAGAATTTTCATGCATTTTATAGAGGATAATCGTTTGTTTCAGTGTAAGATCGATTAATATTTCATTGAGAGAACAACAAAAGCTATATTTTCACGAGAAAAACGAGCTTTTGTTGTTCATGAAATGAAATATTAATGGATCTAACTCGAAAAGCAAACGATTATTTTATTTCTTTATTGCAAAAAATAAGACAAAATTTGAATTTTCTAGGACATATTTTCACAAACCGTGTCACTCTGCACGTGATTGCTATGCAACCTTCATTGTGACGTCAGATAGGATGAAATGCACAAAAGCATGGTATAAGATTTTGATAATTTCACTGTTTTTGCTGTGAGATTATCAAGTGATAATCTACCGTTATTTCTCGATAAACCATCGAAAAGCATTAAAGAAAATGAACTTACTTCTGAAGCTGTGCTAACTTACAGTACTTTCGAATTTTATTAACTGTCTCTTAAATTTGGTAATTTCAAATTTCTTTTTGTCTATAAATATGGATTAATTTTTATCAATAGAATTCCAGGGGTAAGTCAGGAATTAGGCAGGTAGGAAATTGATGACATAGTTTCCCTGAAGCTGTACTTCTCTAAGCCTTATATACACCCCAACCCACCTCTCAATTTGGGACTGTCCAATTTCTTTTTGTATATGAATTTAGATGTTAATTTATGCTATGTTAATTGTATAATTCAATGATCAAGAAAATTTTAGTTTATGGGTTTGGATTTCAACACTCAATCTTGATCCTGGAGAGAGAGGCAGTCTGGCTTGAACTCACTGCTACCTAATTCTTCAGCTTGGTTGACTGGGACTGGCTGTCTAGTGTTTTGTCCTTAACTCTTTCCTGTTTTACAAAATTTTAGACCTGTCCAAATTCAAAGGTTTTGCAGACGAAAATTTAAATTGGATTTAATTTGAAAAATAACCATTTAGTAGGGTAGAAAATAGTGTGGAAAAAGAAGAAATTGCTTGACAGAAGCAATTTCTTCTTTTTTCACAATTTTTTCTCAATCATAAAATCACAGACACAGAAAAAGCAGGGATTAATCAGCAAAGGGTTAAACAAAAACCAGCCTCCGTGAGTTGTGAACCACAGTTCCTTCAGGTCGCTAGTCAAGGGCATATATTGCTCAGCCACCATTTAGGCAGCTGCTAGCTTTAATGGCTTAAGGCTGAAGCAATAGAAGTGCAGATGTAAGCCTGGAAAGTCATGCAGGAAATAGCTGTTGTAGCAGAACCACAGATAGAGGGGGTATTCTTGTTTTCAAATTAAAATCTTTCATCATGCCTTATATAAGCCCTAGGTTGTTGATGCTCATTTGAAACGTCTCACCGAGACGCTTCAAATGAGAACCCACAACATAGAGTTTCATTGTAAAATAAAGATTTTAGACTGGCTTTTCACGCTGTTATCTGGACCCCTGTGTAGTAATGAAATTATTCCTGAAGCTGTACTACTCTGAGACTTAATTGAAGACGGTTACTATTAGCTTAAATGCCAGTTCCTATTGAGCCTTTTATTTATCTTGTTGGGTCTTTCACTGTACCAAAATGTCACTACATAATTATTTTGTTACTGGAAAGCTGCTTTGCAAAACTTGCACAAGACTTTTTAACCTACTGTACCATAAAAATTTAATTAATGGTTCCTTTTGATTGCAAGAACACTGGTTACATAGATTGTAGTTCAAAGTTGATTATAAGTTAATTTTCTTTTATGTTTTCATGGTTTTAAAAAAAATATTTGAATAGAATTATTGCCTATGTTAATATTTTTAAAAAGATGAATATTTCATCAACACCAAAATTGTTTTCTGATACATCTTTCTAGTCAGACCGGTCTAAAATTTCCTACTATTGCATAAACAGGTTATATAGATTGACAAACTGTAATGCTTAAAGGTCGTAAGTACCTATGTACTGTATACCAATTTGGGACCATTCAGCACTGAGATATCGAGACGTAAATTGACTAATGGCTAGAGGGTATTTCTCCCCAGCCCTCGATATAACTTGTCTATTTTGGTTGTTAGATCAATATCAGTGGAGGTATTCGTAGTAGTAATTATTCATGTATAATTCAATTATCAGAGATTTTTTTGCCTATCACCACAGTACCACTTCTAGTGGCTTCATCCTGAGAAAAACAGGACAGCGATCCTTCTAATTAACTTAACTTGGGAATTGGTAAACCCTTAGCTAATGGTTCTGGTTTCAATATCTGTAAATCGAGGGGTCAGCGCAACACTATTGTAAGTGCCTATATATTTTTAGGCACTTACAATAGTGTTGCGCTGACCCCTTGAAATTTAATGGTGTTGAACATTGAGCAAGTTTCAGTGAAGTGGAGTTGATCAGTACATTAAAAAGTTTATGAAATGAATACGCTTCTTTAAATGATATATGATACACTTTCCAACTGGGAATAAGCGCAGTTACTATTTGATAAGCAGATTTTGTAAAAAAAAAACCAAAAATATGTACACCAATTCACATTTATAATTGCACATTTTTTTTTCTTAATTGCAGAAAATGCAACAGTTGGCCCTTTTCCTGCGTATTCAAATTTTGTTTAAATTTAGTAATTGCTAGATCTAAATTTGAATCTAGCTCGGCTGTTTTCAGAGAAAACCAAAGGTTACAATTGTCATCACCTAAAGGTAATTTTCAACTGGTAACTTTTTGAAATTTAAACTTTGACATTGGCTTTAACTTTAGAAAAGTATTATGTAGAATATTTATATTTCACATGTTTATTTCTTACTGACATGACCTTTTAGTAAGATACCAAAGTCACTGCCTTCAGTCAATGTCAAATTTTCAAGGTCACTTAATTTTGATATAAAAACTTTAACATTAGCTATACTGTAAACTGATCGAGCCCAATGCTCTAATAAAACCCCATCCCCCTTTTCAGAGGTGAAATTGACCATTTTTAATGCAATTTTACAAAATCTTAAAGCCTCTTATAATCAGATTAAAGAGTCTGTCTGCATTTACACTCACTTATATTGATAATAACTCTCTCTAACACTGATGCTATACTGCAAACCAAGTTTATATTCCCTAAATACCATATATCATCATGGAAATTTGATTTTATCGTGTCTGCTAGACTTTCACAGTATTATTATCAATAAAATATGGAATTGATATAACATTCCAGATGGGAGATATATCCTGTTACCAATACTGAAAAGATCTGTTGTATCATCTGCTTGCGACCTTTTTGACATAAGTACATTTGCTTTGAACACTTGTCATGCCGAATAAATTTTGGCTAAAAATTTTCATCAAAATCAAAGGCCAAAAACCACTGAAAGTACCAACTCAATGTCAATTTTTTTTTTTTGATAAACTAAATCTATTTCTGGTTTGAATGTGAGAAACAGGTGGTGTAGGCTAACATCAGACTGCACATATGTGCAGGCTGATGTTTGTCTATAGCTCCTGCCAAAGCAGGAATATTCCGGGTTCAGGCTGACAAGGGTTAAGCTTATTTATGCACAATGTGCTGATAGCAGATTTCAAGGGAGCAGGTATTGTAAGTTTGAGACAATGTGCTGATGGCAGATTTTCAAGGGGAGCAGGTATTGCAAGACTGAGACTCACAAATAAATATCCCTAGAGGCGCCTTAAGGAAACATTAGAGGTAATATCGGAGCGGCCGTAGCTATCAATGTTTGTCAGGTCAGCATTAACCAATGAAAATTCTAGAATTTTCTTTGTAGTATAATAAATTGGTATATAGCTACTGTAGACAAATGATGATCATTATCAGTGTGATACCCGATGATGGAAAGAAGTTTGGGTCACTAAAAATGGTATAAAAACTGATGATAATTAAAAAAGTAATAATAATAATAATAATGATATGATTATAATTATGTCTTTATTTAATGTAATTTGCAATGGGTTTTATTCAGCATTGCAAGGATTAACTTTAGGATAAGACTTAAAAAATTCTTTTATCCCAAAACACAGTAGATAATAATTATGATTAAGTGGCTGGTTAGAAAAGAATTTATTTTCAGGTCAAGGTCATCTATTGAGGTCGCAAATCAACAGTGTTCTGTGAGGTATATTCAGTATTTCACACACATATTTTGTTTCTATCTTCAGTCACACATCACAGACATCCCACTGGTTGCCCCCTCGTGAAAACTGGGATCCAGGACATACTGCATTACCATATGGATGGGAACTGGCCGTAGACAAGGGGAAAAAGAACTACTTCATCAAGTAAGTTTTATAGATCACACTGGTCGCCTTCTTATGAAAACATGGATCATGGACAGACTATCAGCTGGGTTGCTGTATAGAAGAGACATGTCTAAAATATAACCATTGTATAACAGGCCAATACCAAATCAATGAATATTCATGTAATTGACAATAATACTGAATCAAAAGTATTTTGATAAATCTTAAATATCTGCTTACATTATGTATATTTATCAATTATAAACAATACTGTTATGCCATCTCCAACCTCACACACACATACTCAACCAATATTTTAATAAATCTTCAATTTCACACATATATATATATAGCCAGTGTCATTTTGGATAAATCTTCAATATCACACATACATAATATTTTTATAAATCTTCAATTCAACACTTAAAAATCAATAATATTTTTCATAAATCTTCATTTTTTCACATAAAAACCAATAATATTTTTATAAATCTTTAATTCCACAATATTACAATCAATGATATATTGATAATTTCACACAATTACAATAAATGATATTTTGATAAATATTCAATCTCACACATACATTAGCAATAATATTTCAATTCATCTTCAATTTCACACATATGATTAATAATATTTTAATAAATCTTCAATTTCACACAAATAATATTTTGAAAAAGATTTAATGTCACACATACATTATCAATGATATTTTGATAGATCTTCAATATTACACATATATAATCAATAATATTTTTATAAATCTTCAATATCACTCATAAATAATCAATGATATTTTGATTATTTTTCAATATTGTACATAGTCTTGGGTTCAATCCCCAATAGCGGCGTTAAACTTTTCCAGCATTTTGTCATCCATAAATGGGTTGATAATCATAGATCTATGTGGGATAGCAGCTGGGGGCTAGGAAAGGATGTATGTAATACTGATGTGATAATTACCAGGAATCCATTGTTAGGAATACCAGCTACCGGAAGATGACTAAAAATTTGTTAAAAGTGCTGTAAAATTCCATTCAAACAAAAAGACGAGTAATGGTAGGATATTAGATCTGGGGTAACAATTAACAGTTTTTGGTGTTAATTTTTCACATGACTAGCTTGTTAGTCAGACTGTTAATTTCAAGGTCAAGGTATAAAGGTGTTCAGTCACCTCAGTGCACACTTACAATGTACCCCACAGGTAAAAGGAGTGTGACATTAGGTAAAGTAAATTTGTCAATTAGGCAAGTACATGTCAAGCTTAACGAGTACCATAAATATTCAATTAAGTAAGTTGACCCATGATAGTTTGGCAATGTTTCTGAAGTAATGAACTTTTACAGTGTTGACCGAGGTTTCCTAATGATTTCATTAGGAAACCTTGGTTAACATCGTGAAAGATCATAAGTTCAGAAATGTTGCGGAACTATCAGGGTCCACTACCTTAGACTCCATCATCTTATAAATGTCCATCTCTTAACACAGACATCAAAATTGGCCAAAAGTAAATTATTTTGAGTCAATTTAGAATTGAAAATCCTTCAATCTCTTATGAATGCCAATTTACCCACTTCTAAAGTCTGAATTTGGTGAAAACTTTAAATTCTTTAATGACCTATTACTACTACTGGTTGGAGACCAATTCTCGCCATGTACCAGTTCTCGCCACCTGACTTTTTTAGAAATAAAAATGCAATATTCATGAACAACAAAGTATTTTTATGCCCCCGCATCGATAGATCGGGGGCATATTGTTTTACCGTTGTCCGTCTGTCCGTCTGTCTGTCTGTCCGTCTGTCTGTCCGTCTGTCCGAAAACTTAACCTTTGCCTTTTCTCCAAAAGTATTTGACATACACAGCTGTACACCAAAGTCAAGCTCATGTGACAAGGTCAGGGTCATGTGACAAGGTCAAGGTCATCTGTCAAGGTCAAACTTTAAAAAAAAATGCTGTTCCGGGGGCATTCTTGTTTCACATACACATCTTGTTTGAATAAAAGTAGTTGTTGTCAACATAACTTTTAATTTAGATGGGTTTCCTTTCCATCTTTACTGTGAACTAGGTTAATTGGCAAGAACTGGTACTTGGCAGGAATTGGTCTTTCACCAGTAAGGCTTTTCAATAATTCAATGGATGTGCTGACTACTTTGTTTGACTTTATAATCATTGAGAGCCTGTCCAAAATGCAACTTAATTAGAAGTATTTAGGACAACACAATGTTGACAAAAGCCTAAAAGCATCTTCACATTTAACCTAGAAAATGATCACCCTGTGTTCATAAGATTTGAGTAGGAATCCTTGACTTGCAAATATGGGCCTAGACAAGATATTTCATTTGTTCCAGTTGGGTACTTCTCTATTTGTAGAATAAATTTATAGGAACTTTACTTTAATTGAGAAGACTCTAATACCCAACCCCTTCATGCCACTTTTGTCCCACGTACATAAGTGCTCGAGTTTGATTCCCGGGAGTGGCTATCGATCTTGGTTCTTTCATTGGCCCGCACATTCGGTGCGAGTACTGATGAATTTTCTAGGAGGCAGAATTGAGAGGGAGTAATCGAAGTTGTTAGAACTTGTTTCCAAATAGGTGTACAACAAACAGGTTTAAACCATGAAGGTGTCATTCTATTATAATTAATGAATGCCTGGGTATTAATTAGAATTTTTACGGTGCATTCACATCCAGTATAATTGATGCTGGCAATAAATATAAGATTTTTATTCAAAATGACAAGGTTTATAAAACTGGGTGTTTATACAGTCTTTTACAGTGTATATCCTTTGTTATTAATGTTAACAATAGTTGTGCAACCTTAAAGCTGCTCTTTCACAGATTTGGAAAGAGTGATTTTTGAAAATTTTCGTAAAATAAATCGGAAGTAACCATCTCATCATGTTGAAGCCTTTAAAATAATAAGATTCAAGCTGGAAATGAATGGAAAGAAAGACCTATATTTCTGAATTTAGCGAAAATTCATTTTGAAAAAACTACTAACACCTCAAAAAAAATTCTTTAATTTTGAGCCAACTATTTATGCATGAGCTTTCCGCATGTTAGTCTTATTCAAGCAAAGATTAAGGTAACAGTACTTGACAGCTAGAAAGTTCATATCAATACAACCAAAAATGAAAGATTATTCACGGAAAAGAACGATTTTGAAATTTATAGACTGGAAATTAATAGACTGGATCCCTTACTGATCTTGCTTTTTCGAAAAAATAATTTACAAAATTATTGAAATATGTTGTTTTTAGTGCCAATGCCCTTGGGCCATTCTTAATCATCTAAAAATACACACATTTTTAAATCTAAGAATATGTTTTGTAATTTTTCAATGAAAATCTGTGAAAGAGCAGCTTTAATGATTCTTACTTGACAATGAAAAATTTTCTGTCAAAATTAAGGAAAAAGTAACATGTCTTTGCGCCAAGGGGGCTGCAATGACTGAAAAGGCTGATTTAGGTTTTCTGTCGATGCATTTTGGTCATATAAAAGCCTGTGCTTGAAATTGACATTTCCAACAATTTCACATGCATGAAGGCCAGGCAATGAGCTGCCTGGATAGCCATACAGTGCATAGCAAATATTCTCTGATTGTCTGAAGAAAAATATCTATCTACAAATCACAAAATGAAGACTCAGATCAGACTGTGCGGTTGTACAGGCTGATCTCAGTCTTAACATGGTACACCTAAAACTGTTGGAAATGTCATGAGTGGGCTCATAATTCCTCTTCATCCCTATGGATCTCTAAAGTCACATTTTCTCCTGATTTGCCGTTGTCATTTCACACTTTATTTTGCAATTACCAATGAAATTTTAATGACTTCCATCTTCCACGCAGATGATCAATAGTTGCGAAATTTTTGCCAATGTATAAAATAACGAATGGCTCTTGCTGTAAGAAGGAATATTAGTTTTGAACATCAAATCAACCAGTTATTGAGCAAAACTAATGTCCTAAGCTGCTTACGGATCCATGTTGGATTTTTGTAAAATAAATGTTTGAAAATAGCAATGAAAGTTTGGTTTTAACTTATTTATTTCACGAGAATTGGGATACAAGTTCTTACAACTTAGATTCATCCCTCTCGATGATGCTTCCTGGAAAATCGGCAGCCAGTACTCATCATCTTGACCAAGAAGCTGAAGCTCTACCTCTTTACCATCTTTATTACAACTTAGGATTTTAGCTCACCTGAGCACAAAGTGCTCAAGGTGGGCTATTTTGATAACTTACCGTCCATTGTCTTTCTGTCTGTCTTTCTGTCCATCTGTCTGTTCATCAACACTTTCCTCAAACATCTTAATTCTCCTCTTAAACCACTGGGCCAATCAATCTGAAACTTTGGATGTTCTCTGGGTGAAGCCCTACCAAAGTTGTGTAAAGAATTAAATTCCCTCGAAAACTGCTTGTCATGGTAACAGAAAGGCCAAAAATTGATGAAAATCTTAGCAAAAAATGTTCTCCTCTTAAACCACTAGGCTAATCAATATGAAATTTTGCAGAGATGTTCTTTGGCTGAAGCTCTTCCATGGTTGTGTAAAGAATTAAATTCCATTAAAAACTCTTGTTGCCATGGTAACAGAAAGGTTGAAAATTGCCAAAAATCATAGAAAGAAACATCATCTCATTAACCATTGGGCCAATCAATTTTGAACTTGGTCAAGAAATTATTTGTTAAAAGAACTTAATTCCATCAAAAACTCTAGTTTCCAGATGTAAATGCTAAAAAATTGCTGAAAATCATAGAAAAATTCATCTCCCCCTAAACCATTGGACCAATAAATCTGGCACTTGGTAAGGATGTTCCTTTGATGAAGCTTAATAAAAGTTTTTTAATTCCATCCATAGCTCTGGTTGCCATGGTAACAGGAAGAATGAAAGTTCACAAAATAAAAAAAAAAAAATCAAATTAAAAAGGACGAAAGCATGTCTTTTTCAAAATCAGCTTAGATGTACATCAAAACATTTCTGGTATTTTTAACCTGGTTGACAAATTGACTTACTAAGGTGAGCGATGTCGGACCATCATGGTCCTCTTATTTTAGATTACCAGATATTTATTTTTCGAGTGTAACATATCAGGTTGTCAATGTAATTTCCAATCCTATACGTTATTATCATTTGTGTTCATTTCAGCCATCTTGAAAGCTTCACAACCCGAGATGACCCCAGAGATGACCCTGACTACATTGAACCCCCTAAACCAAGGGATGTCGAGCTTGTCAGGGACGCACAAAAAGGGTTTGGGTTTGTGGCTGGTAGTGAGAAACCAGTGGTTGTCCGCTTTGTTACTGAAGGTATGTTAACATACAAATACTAGTCAAGGGGTTAGTGTAACACTTTTGTAAGTGCCTATATATATTTATAGGCACTTACAAGAGTGTTGTACTGACCCTTTGTATTGGAGTGACAGAAATTTTTAAACACAGTCTTGATTCACATTTAATATTCTTGACATTAGCATTGAATCAAGATATTGTTCTTTGAGTTGGAGGTATGAAACTATAAGCCTAATCACACTGTATGAACTCACTAAGAAAAGGGGGTATTTTGCTCTGCACTTGTCGGTCAATCGGATTGTTGTCTATCTGTAGACCTTATTTTTTTTGTGTAGAGCATATCTCAAAAAGTATACAAAATAGAATCATGTAACTTCACAGGTGAATCTATCTCATTGAGGAGAAATACAGAGGGCTTCATCCATCTGTAGCTTTTTCTTGACCACTTAATTTCTCAGCAACTAATTGGTGGATTTCATTCAAACTTTAAAGGTGAGATCAGTATCAAGGGGAAATGTTCAAGTGATATTTTTGGTTACAATCCATTGACTTGTCAAAGTTATTGCCCTTTGATTGAAAATGGCTTTTTATTATTGACAAACAATTGCAGGGGATTTGTAGTCTTGCGACAGTCTAGTTGTTTATGTATGTAACCAAACTTCACAGGAATGGTTATAGGGTAACCTTCTTTCAAAGTTGTTCAAGGATTTTTGATCCAAAGAAAAACAAGGCTTAAATGGGCACGGCTAATTACCATTTATGGCAATATGTAACTTTTCTCAGAATCTAACTGATGGATTATAAGCAACGACATTTCTCTGAAACGACTTTAATGATCTTTTATCGGTCTACAAAATGTTTTTTGTGATTTGATGAAAAATATGTCTTTTATGGATGGAGATCATTTCTCTGTATGTTTTTAAAGTGGAAACTTTGTAAATCATTTTCTCAGAACCTAACTGATGGAATTATCAACCAAATTTTACCTGAATGATCCTTCGGTGACCTTTTATCAGACTTCTCAAAATTATTTTGATTGGATGAATATCCAACAGATGGAGGTCAAATTTCTTTATGTTATTCGTTAATTTGATCTTTAATTTTTTTTTGCGGAAATATTTCGGCATGTGACACTGAAAATCACTTATTTACTTGATATAAACATTCATTCACTAAAATTCTAGTGTAATCATATCCATAGATTCAGGCCTGTGGAGCGAATAAGCTGCTTAAGCAGCTCTAGTTTTACAAACATCCCTAGTTTCATTACTGTCCATATTTTGTAGGGCTTTTTAAGTTTTTATACAGTCCATACTAATTTGCATAGCTTCTAGAATTATCTATAAGGAGTTAAACAGTATTGTCATAGCTTGATTGTGTTACATTGCCATTACTGTGTCGAGACAGAAAACGGTTTTCCTATGATAGAACTGAATAATTTATGAACTTATCCAGATGCTACATTTCAAATGAATTTCTAGGGAAATATTTCATATAGGTATAACTACTGAATTTATAGAGGTGTTTTCTGATGTTTTGAATCTTATCTAAAATTTACATTTCACAAGCACAACTTTTTCTATAGATATAACTAGTTGCCTTAATTATGGAAATAGGTTTTATGTCCCCCTCATTGATACATAAAGGGGCATATTGGTTTAATCCATCGTTTTGTTGATTTGTCGATTTGTCTATTTTTTCACCCCAAAATTGACAATGGCCATTACTTTTGATTGGTATGTGATAGAGATTTTGGTAAGGTCAATGTTATTTTTAAGGTCAAATATATATGAAATTTAAACTTTTACATAGTCTGTAACTTTTGAATGGTAAGTGATAGTAAATTTATATTTAGCATGTGTATTGCTTGTGAAATTTGACCTTTCTTTTGGTAGCAATTTCAATGTCATCAGTCAAGGTCAAGGTGAAATCTGAAACAGTCCATAACTTTAAATTGAAGCGTGATACTCCATATTTGTGTATCAAACCACTGTTTTTGAAAGTTTGCACCTGCAGGGACATTGGCGTTAACCAACACATCTTTTTCCTCATGTAAAAATTGGATAAAAAATGTAGAAAAAAAAAATTAAGGGAAAAAATGTTTCAGCTTATGATGAGATATAGTTTTTATTTCCAGATGAATGATTAAAGGTCAATAACTTTTTTCAGTGATATTAAAATACTGTACTGTGATAATTATATTGTCATTGATCTAAATTTGATACATTTTATTGATAATCATTAGTTAATCCAACCATGAATTAGGCCACCCTCTGTTTCATGTTATATTGTACCTGAAACAAACTTTAAATAACAGTCTAGCCAATAGCTTGGCTCCCAGGCTGTCATTTAGTTTTAAAGTTAAGGTAGTGAAACTATAATAGTTCGGCTACATTTCAGAACTCATGATCTTTCACAATGTTGACCAAGGTTTCCTAATGAAAATCATTAGGAAACCTTGGTTAACACTGTTAAATTTCATTACTTCTGAGACGTTGTCGGGCTATTGTTTACTACCTCAATAAGGTAGACCTGCACTCATGTTTTACTATTTCATCCTTTCAAATTATCTCTCATGTTCTCAAAAACGGACTGTAAATATTTCTATGGGGCACAACAGGGATTACCAGTCCCACTGTTTGGCACAACACAGAGATAAAAGCCTGTCGGCATAAAATCTTTTTGAGTTGAATCGTATATACATGTATATTGTAATTTCTTCAGAAAAATGGGACAGGAGCCAGTCTATCTAGCTAAAGATGTCAATTTACATGTGACCCTTTACGCGCAAAGGGGACCATCTAGGAACTCTGTAAAATAGATATTTGAAAAAGAGATTGATTCTAGTACAGGACAACCTGAGGTCACATTTCCAAAATCCCTTCATAGTAAGGTAGATTGATTATTCTAGACTCAGAAAATTAGTTTAGAGTGAAAAGTTCCGAAACTAGTCAGTCTGAGCCGTCCACACAGTCTGACTAGGTTCAACACTTTACGCAATTTGCAGGCGGTCCCTTTTTGCCTGACGGGTCACAAATGATTGGATCAAATATGATGAAGTTTGCTTTACAAAAAATGGAAAGTATTGTAATGAAAGAGATGCTATTGAATAATAATTATTATTATTATCCCCCGCCTTTTTTGGCAAAGGGGATATGGTAATGGTCTCCGTCTGTCATTTCATCATTCTGTCATTCCATCTGTCCGTCATTCCTTCATTCCTTCACTAATTTTGTCCAGAGGTATATCTCCTAAAGTATAATAGCTATCAACTTTATAGGTGGATATATCTTATGGAATTGAAGTGCACTGCACAAGAACTGCAACTCTTGCTTGCATAATTTTGGAGTTATTGCCCTTTGTTATATTAAATTCTTAGATTTTGTCTGGAGCATATCTCATTAAGTATAAAGCTATCAACTTGAAACTTTATAATCGGATAGATCTCATGGAGGAGGAGTGCAATGCACAAGAACTACAACTCGCGCTTGCATAATTTTGGAGTGATTGCCCTTTGTTATTTTAAATACTTAGATTTTGTCCGAAGCATATCTCCTTAAGTATCAACTTATCAACTTGAAACTTTATTATTGGATAGATCTTATGGAGGAAAAGTGTGGTGCACAAGAACAACAGTGGAAATATGACAATCATTTGATTGGTAAATGTCTGCGACTGGTAGGCACATGGCTCATGTTAACCCTTAAACTAGGGTTTTGATCCCCAAATATCTGATAATGTCTTATTCTAACCCTTAAAAATTTCTTCCAAGGGGGTCATTGTGACCCCCTTTAAAGAAATTTTAAAGTGTCAAAACTAATTTAGATGCATCTGATATACTGATGTACTATCGAAAATTTTACAAATCAATTTCTTAGTTCATATCTTTAAAGAAAAGTTCAAATGACTCAAAAACCTATTATATTCCTACTCATGATTAATTCTTTCTTGTCTTTTGACCCCTTTAAAATCCATTTTGATCCCTAGAATTTAATGGTTAACACTTTCCTGTTTTACTGAATTTTGGACCAGTCCAAATTCAAAGGTTTTGCAGGCAAAAATTTAAAGTGGATTTAAATTGAAAAATAATCATTCAGTAGGTTAGAAAATAGTGTGGTAAAAGAAGAAATTGCTTGTCCGAAGCAATTTCTTCTTTTTTCACAATGTTTTCTCAATCATAAAATCACAGGCAAGTAAAAAGCAGGGATTAAACAGCAAAGGGTTAAGGGGTCAATGACTCCTGAACTTGAAAAGCTAGCACATATACCCTGACTGGCAGACAGCTAGCATGCAGCTAGTAGAATGTTTATTTTTATCAAAAAAAGGAAGAAAAAAAAAACGTAATGTGTAATCATTTCCTTTTAATAAATAAAATCAGGCTATTTAAAGCCAGAAACTTTGATTGGAGCTTTTTGCATTAATTGCTCTTTTATTGTAACTATCTTTAATGAAATTAACCTTTATCTTGTCTTAAATATTCCTTTAAGATAATTATCCATACTCTACTCTAGATGTTTGATTTCAGGAGGACCCAGTGTGGACAAACTTATGCCCGGTGACCAGATCATACGCATCAATGGCCAGGATGTGAAGAAAGCACCAAGGGAATATGTCATTGATCTCGTCAGGTGAGCGGAGCTATATTTAAATGAATAAACAAATGTATGAATAAATAAAAAGATTGAATAAAATAAATGAATGAATAAATAAAGCTGATTGATAATCCTTGTCATGCTGAACCCGGAATATTCCTGCTTTGACTGGAGGTATAGACAAAGATCAGCCTGCACATATGTGCAGTTTGATCTTAGTTCATACCACCTGAATTTCATTTTTAAACCAGAAAGGTGTTAAACAATGCATTTCCGAAATCAATACTTGCTCACATTTGATAACTTCCAGTGCTTTTAGCACTTTGATTTTACAACTGTTTTGCAAAGTTTTTTATTCAGCATGACGAGGGTTAATAGCTGTCACTATAAAAAGTTATATGTGTTTGTGGGTTAGTGCTTTTGTACATAAGAATGTCAATATATCAGGACCTTTACTGTTACATCTATCAGTCAATTTACAAAGATTTTGGCACTATTATTTTCCATCTTTAGTTGATTTGCTATTTTAAAGAATTTTTTGATAGTTCCAAGGTCAAGGCCAAAGTTAAGATCAAAAGTTATTTGGATTGCATGACGGCAGTTGTCTCTGATCACTCACCTAGTTTTAGTGGAATTGTGTTTGCCCTTTTAAATCCAAATGAAAAATAATACAATGGTATAGGGTGAAATGGTTGTAACTGCCTATAAATATATAGGAAGTTACAACTGTTTTTCACACTGAGTAATCAATTTTGCAGATTTTACAGTGGTGTAGGAAAAAAGTTTCAGCTTCATTTTCAAGTAAAATATTTCACTTTAAATGTTCGTTAAATACCAAGGCATCTGAGAAATCATTAGTGACAACTGATAGTTTGACTGATTGAAGGGCCTTAATTGAAATTCATTTGGATGGCTACACCTTTGAAGCTATCCAGTATTTCCATCTCGATGGCTCAGCGCCAAACAGTTGGAACTCCCTATAAACATATAGGGAGTTACAACTGTTTCACGCTGAGCCACTGATCTGTTTTTCCAAGAGACATCAAGTCTGCAATTATACTTCTTTCATGTGGATATTTCTCAGGGTTTATTAACAGAGTATTGAAAGAATGTCTGGCTTGCATATCTCTGTAAAAAGAAAATTGAGCCTGTGTGTGCCATTTCCAACAATTTGACGTGTGTGAAGTAGACACTGCTCCATCTAACGCCACGAGACTGTAACATTTTGGACCACTGCTCTATTGACCATTATCTTGATTTACCAGAAAATCATAGGTGATTAACTCCAGGCAGTCCGTTACCCAAGCAGTTTTGACCATGGTATTTTGTTTACTCTACTGGAACGAGGAGAAATCATTGGCCAGTTCTCAGAATTACTCAACTGTAACGGGCTGCATGATGAATTTGATAGTCCCATGGAAGCAATTATCAGATAATCATGGACCATAAAACTGTCCAGCGAATTTGGGGAAATTTTGGCCAAACTGGCGTCAGATTGGGGACTGTAGACAGACACATTGAGTAGCCTTGACAGTCAATTAGAAGATTTTTCTGACTGTCTAAAGAGAATTTGAGCTCAGTTCACTATCAAAATGGCAACCTATACTTTTTAGGGAAGATAACTCTAAATGCATTTGTGTAAATTATGCCCTTTTTCACTAAGATTTTTGGTCCACTATCCCCTACCCAAAAGCCCAGTAAATGATCTAGTCATCCATAGGTATTGCTCTTGTTTAAAATATTGACAGTTTCTTAGCTAGAAGCTAGAGAAGTCTATTACATGAGAGTAGAGGGTGTACACATATTAAAATCTTTATTTTTTTCAAATGAAACCCTATGTACTGTAGACAATTTTTAGCTCCACTGGCTGAAAGCCACTGGGGCTATTGTCATGGCGTTGTGTCCGTCGTGCGTCCGTCCGCCCGTCCGTGCGTGCGTGCGTCCGTTCGTAAACTTTTCTTTAAAAATCTTCTCCTCAGAAACTACTGGATGGATTTCGACCAAACTTCACAGGAATGATCCTTGGGTAACCCTCTTTCAAAGTTGTTCAAGAAATTTTGATCCAATAAAAAACATGGATTTAATGGGCGTGGCTAATATCCAAATAAGGTAAAAAGTGAGTTTTCTCAGATTCTAATCAATGGATAACAATTAAATTTTACATGAATGATCCTTGGGTGACCCTATATCAGTCTACAAAAAATCATTGTGATCGGATGGAAAATATGCATTTTATGGGCGGAGGTCATTTCTCTATATGTTATATAGTGGAAACTTAGAAAATCATTTTCTCAGAATGTAACTGATGGATACCAATTAAATTTTACATGAATGATCCTTGGGTGACCCTTTATCAGTCTACAAAAAATCATTGTGATTGGATGGAAAATATGCATTTTATGGGCGGAGGTCATTTCTCTATATGTTATATAATGGAAACTTAGAAAATCATTTTCTCAGAATGCAACTGATGGATATCAACCAAATTTCACTGGAATGATCCTTGGGTGACCCTTTATCAGTCTACAAAAAATCCTTGTGATTGGATGAAAAATATGCATTTTATGGGCGGAGGTCATTTCTCTATATGTTATATAGTGGAAACTTTGAAAATCATTTTCTCAGAATGTATGTGATAGATATCAACCAAATTTCACTGGAATGATCCTTGAGTGACCCTTTGTCAGTGTACTTAAAATTATTTTGATTGGATGAAAAATATGCATTTTATGGGCAGAGGTCATTTCTCTATATGTTATATAGTGGAAACATTGAAAATCTTTTTCTCAGAATGTGATTTTTGGATATCAACTAAATTTCACTGGAATGATCCTTGAGTGACCCTTTATCAGTGTACCAAAAATTATTTTGATTGGATGAAAAATATACAATTTATTGGTGGAGGTCAATTCTCAATATGTTGAATTAAGTGGAAACTGTGAAAAACATTTTCTCAGAATGTAATTGATGGATATCAATTGACATTTTTGGTATGATCTTTGGGTTACCCATTATCATGCAGCCCAAAATTATTTTGATATGATGAAAAATATGTCTTTTAATAGCAGAGGTCATTTCTCTATCTGTTATATAGTTGAAACTTTGAAAATCATTTTCAACATCAGTAGAACCCCAAATATCTAAAAATCTAGTCAAAGCATTTATTCGCTTTACTTTTAATATCTTTTCCTCCCAAACCAATGGGCTGGTTTTCATGAAACTTCGTAAATAATTTTCTTAGGTGACTGTTTCCAAAAATTGCTCGCGATATTTTGACTTATCCCAAGCTATTGGTGTGGCAGAGTGGGGGATTTTTATGCCCCCATATCGAGAGATCGGGGGCATATTGTTTTACCCATGTCCGCCTGTCTGTCCATCCGTCTGTCTGTCCGTCTGTCCGTCTATCCGAAAACTTAACCCGAAATTTAACCTTGCCAATATCTTCAAGCCTATTCAAGATACAAAGCTAATATTTGGCATGATGATAGATCTCAATGATCCGCATCCGCTGGTACCAAAGTCAAGGTCATGTGACAAGGTCAAGGTCATCTGTCAAGGTCAAACTTTGAAAAAAATGCCGTTACGGGGGCATTCGTGTTTTCTTCATTTTGAAATCTTTTAAAATCTTCTCCTAAACCATTATGTTAATTTCAATGAAACATTGCAAGGATGTTACCAGGGTGATCCTTTACTTAAAATGCCCTAGAAATGATTGGCTCATGAATGTAGGCGTTCCAGGGCGGGGCTTATTTTGAGCCCGCAATCTTTGAACCACATCTCATGAACCACTTGGCCAATTTCAATGAAACTCTACCAAAATATTCCTTGGGTGACCCTTTTCAAAAATTGTTCGCCAAGTTTTGATTTGCCCATAAATATGCATGGGTGTGGCAGGGCGAGGATTATTTTGAGCCCAAAATCTTTGAATAACTCCTCTTGAACCACTGGGCTGAACTCAATGAAACTTAACCAGAATGTTCCTTGGGTCACTCCTTTTTAGTTCCACTGGCCGAAGGCCACTGGGGCTATTGTCATGGCGTTGCGTCCATGCGTCCAGTCGTAAACTTTTACTTTAAAAATCATCTCTTCAGAAACTACTGGATGAATTTCATTTTGATCCAATGAAAAACATGGATTTTATGGGCGTGGCTAATTTCCAAATATGGTAATAAGTGAGTTTTCTCAGATTCATATTGATGAATACTAATTGAATTTTACATGAATATTCCTTGAGTGACCCTTTATCAGTCTACAAAAATTTATTGTGATCGGATTGAAAATATGTATTTTATGGTAGGAGGTCATTCCTCTATGTGTTCTATTGTGGAAACTTTCAAAATCATTTCCTCAAAATGTAACTGATTGATATCAACCAAATTTCACTGGAATGATTCTTTAGTGACTTTTATTAGTCTACCAAAAATCATTGTGTTTGCATGAAAAATGTTTTTTGTGCGGAGGTCATTTCTCTATATGTTATATAGTGGAAACTTTCAAAATCATTTTCTCAGAATCTAAATGATGGATATCAACCAAATTTCACTGGAATAATTCTTGAGCGACTTTCTATCAGTCTACCAAGAATTATTGTGATCGGATGAAAAATAGGTCTTTTATGGGTGGAGGTCATTTCTCATTATGTTAAATAGTGGAAACATTGAAAATCATTTTCTCAGAATGTAACCGATGGACATCAATCAAACTTCATTGGTATGATCCTTGGGTGACCCAGTATCATGCAGCCAATATTTATTGTGATTGGATGAAAAATATGTCTTTTATGGGCAGGGGTCATTTCTCTTAATGTAATATAGAGGAAACTTGAAAAACATTTTCAACATCAGTAGAACCCAAAATATCTAAAAATCAAGTCAAAATTTTGATTTGCTATTACAAGAATTTCAATACTGTGGAGCGACTCAAGCCATTCATGGCTTTCTAGTTGTTAATATTAACATCAAGGGATTTGTACTAGAATTGTTGATTTTTTTTTTTTACATTTAGAACAATCCTTCATCTGTAGCTCTGAAATTTTCTGGATTCCATGGTAAATAATGAATGTGAAATAACTATGGTATTCTCAAAGGAACACTATTAAATTAAGTACCGTATATCATGAATAGCTTTATTGAACATAATGATTTCATTTTCTGCTTTGGGTAAATGTGTCTACTGTTTTTGATTATTGATATTGGACATAAGGCTTTTTTATGGCTCACCATCCAAAGATCAGGGGCATATTGTTTTACTATTAACCTTTCTGTCTGTCCATCTGTCTGTCTACTCAAAACCTGCAAACTATTTATTTTTCCTATACCTAAATATGAATATTTAAGATAAAATGTTTCATATTTGGCACGGAGATACAAAGCTCCATTAAATCTGATTGACCTCTTAATGGAATAAATCTTCAAACTGATCTACCCTGCTTCCAATTTCTTTCTTAAATCCACTGGAATTTGACTAAGTTTGGTATTTCGAATAAGAAGGGCAAAGGTGTTAAATTTGAAGAATTAAGTCTCCCACCTCCTTCCATTTTAAGTTTCACTCTGTCTCTGTGATGGATTTATTACGTTATTTGATGAGCTCTTATTTCTGGAAATCTATATCATTAGCTTTTACCCTTTTCATACCCAACCCTGTAATTTTAGATAAGGGCCTGAGGTAATGAAACTTTTTTTGTGCTCAACTGAGAATTTTCTCAAATTTAGAATTTATATAAACATATGAAGATAAAAGATAATATCAATAAGTTGTTATTTTTAATAACTTATTAATATTATCTTTTATGTTCAAACCATATAGAAGTATTGCAACAGAATAACAGCTGTAATCTCAACTTCAGATCTGAGAAAATTTTGAGTTGAGAACGAGAAAATTTATTATAGCCTGGGGCCTTGATGTTTTTGAGAAAAAAAGAGAGAAATTGCTTTAGCGACTTCGTCGTCTTCAGCTTTGTGGTCATTATCATCACAATTTTTGTGTGAAAACTTGGACATAGTGTAATATCTTTGGTACATGTATTACTAATCAACTTGCAGAGGTATAGATAAGATGAGGGTGAAGCCTAAAGTCTAAAATCTTTATTAACAGTGCAGTGATTAATAAATGATATGTTTAATTTTAAGATTTTAGAATTTTGAATTTTGATTGACAGACGTGATCAGATCATTGTTTTATTATGTTTCTTTTTAACAGGTCCTGTAAACAGGCCATCAGTTTAACAGTATGTCAACCCTACACAGATAATGTAAGTTTCCCTGGTATTAAACCTTTAATATAGTTATTTGTTACAGTATATATTGTAAATATCATTGACAATTGAGGTAGTTACATGACCCATGATAAATCTCTAGCGTTTTGGAAGAAATGAACTTTTAAATTTACAGTGTTAACTGAGGTTTCCAAATGATTTCATTAGGAAATCTCAGTTAACACTGTGAAAGATCATATGTTCAAAAATGTTGCAGAACTAGTACAGTTCAACTATCTTTATATATTACCAGAATTTGATAATTTGTCCTGTGTATATTTTTAGCTCACCTGAGCACGAAGTGCTCAAGGTGAGCTTTTGGGGTTACTTGATGTCCGTCGTCCGTCGTCAACATTTACCTTGTGGACACTCTAGAGGCCATATTTTTAGCCCAATCAACCTGAAAATTGGTCAGAATGATAATCTTGATAAAATCTTGGACAAGTTCGAAATTGGGTCAAGTGAGGTCAAAAACTAGGTCACAGGGTCCAATCTTAGAAAAACCTTGTGGACACTCTAGAGGCCACACTTTTTGGCCCAATCAACCTGAAAATTGGTCAGAATGATTATCTTGATGAAATCTCGGACAAGTTCGAAATTGGGTCAAGTGGGGTCAAAAACTAGGTCACAGGGTCAAATCTTAGAAAAATCTTGTGGACACTCTAGAGGCCATATTTTTAGCCCAATCAACCTGAAAATTGGTCAGAATGATTATCTTGATAAAATCTTGGACAAGTTCGAAATTGGGTCAAGTGGGGTCAAAAACTAGGTCACAGGGTCAAATCTTAGAAAAACCTTGTGGACACTCTAGAGGCCATATTTTTGGCCCAATCAATCTGAAAATTGGTCAGAATAATGATCTTGATGAAATCTCGTACAAGTTCGAAATTGGGTCAACTGGGGTCAAAAACTAGGTCACGGGGTCAAATCTTAGAAAAATCTTGTGGACACTCTAGAGGCCATATTTTTAGCCCAATCAACCTGAAAATTGGTCAGAATAATTATCTTCATGAAATCTCGGACAAGTTTGAAATTGGGTCAAGTGGGGTCAAAAACTAGGTCACGGGGTCAAATCTTAGAAAAACCTTGTGGACACTCTAGAGGCCATATTTTTAGCCCAATCAACCTGAAAATTGGTCAGAATGATTATCTTGATGAAATCTCAGACAAGTTTGGAATTGGGTCAAGTGGAGTCAAACACTAGGTCACGGGGTCAAATCTTAGAAAAACCTTGTGGACACTCTAGAGGCCATATTTTTAGCCCAATCAACCTGAAAATTGGTCAGAATGATTATCTTGATAAAATCTCTGACAAGTTCGAAATTGGGTCAAGTGGGGTCAAAAACTAGGTCACGGGGTCAAATCTTAGAAAAACCTTGTGGACACTCTAGAGGCCATATTCTTTGCCCAATCAACCTGCAAATTGGTCAGAATGATTATCTTGATGAAATCTCAGACAAGTTTGGAATTGGGTCAAGTGGAGTCAAACACTGGGTCATGGGGTCAAATCTTAGAAAAACATTTTAAGATTGTTAATTCAGGTGAGCAAATAAGGGCCACTATGGCCCTCTTGTTTACAAGCTGAATTCACTGCTCATGAAAGCCATTTTGGGTTATGCAAATTATTATAAACAGTTCAATAGAACAGAAAATATCAAAGCCTGATTGATATTGGAGCATTTGCACACACACATGTCGTCCTCTTGTCATACAATTAAGTATATATATAAACATCCTGAATTTGACCAGGTGTATGATTTTGGAATGAATGCAGAATGAAACTGAATAAGTTACAGGGAAGATTGAGTATTGAATAAAATTAAAGGTAGGTAATATAATATCACTAATTTCATCTTATTGGATGAAATTGGCGTCATTTCATTCCTTCCCTTTGATAAAATGTATGTACTATTTAGCTCCACTGGCCGAAAGCCACTAGGGCTATTGTCATGGCGTGTCCGTCTGTCCGTGTGTGTGTCCGGTTGTAAACTTTTCTTTAAAATCTTCTTCTCAGAAACTACTGGATGAATTTCAACCAAACTTCATGGAATGATCCTTTGGTGACCCTCTTTTAAAGTTGTTCAAGAAATTTTGATCAAATGAAAAACATGGATTTAATGGGCGTGGCTAATTTCCAAATATGGTAAAAAGTGAGTTTTCTCAGATTCTAATTGATGGATACCAATAAGATTTTACATGAATGATCCTTAGGTGACCCTTTATCAGTCTACCAAAAAGTATTTTATGGGAGGAGGTCATTTTTCTTAATGTTATATAGTGGAAACTTTGAAAATCATTTTCTCCGAATGTAATTGATGGATATCAACCAAATTTCACTGAAATGATCCTTGAGTGACCCTTTATCAGTCTACCAGAAATTATCGTGATTGGATGAAAGATATTTATTTTATGGGAGGAGGTCATTTCCCTACATGTTATATGCAAGTGGAAACTTTGAAAATCATTTTCTCAGAATGTAACTGATGGGTTTCAACAAAACTTCAGTAGTATGACACTTGAGTGATACTTTATCATTCTACCAAAATTATTGTGATTGGATGATAAATATATATTGAATGGATTGAGGTCATATCTCTATATATTACATGTATATTGTGGAAACTTTGAAAATTGTTTTCTCAGAATGTAATCGATGGATATTAACCAAATTTCACTGGAATGATTCTTGAGTGATCCGTATCAGTCTGCCTCAAAATTACTGTGATCTGATGAGAAAAATGTCTTTTTGGGCAGAGGTCATTTCTCTATATCTTTTTTAATGGCAAATTTGAAAATCATTTTCTCAGAATGTAATTGATAGATATCATCCAATTTTCACTGAAATGATCCTTGAGTGACACTTTATCAATCTACAAAAATTTATTGTGATTGGATGAAAAATATGTATTTTATGGGCGGAGGTCATTTCTCTGAATGTTATATAGTGAGAACATTGAAAATCATTTCAACATCAGGAGAACCCAAAAATATCTAAAAATCTAGTCAAAACTTTGACTTGCTATTACAAGAATTTCAAGCCTGTGGAGCAACTGAAGCCATTCATAGCTTTCTAGTTTATTCACCAATCAGACACTTAAAACTCTACTCAATCCATAAAAACAACATAGAATAGTTTTAAGCATTTTTGAATGGTTTTTAAGCATTTTTGAGTGGTTTGAGTGAGTGTTTTGAATGCATTCAAGCTGTGTGAGTAATATAGAATGGTTTAGATCGAGGTGAATGTCAATTTCACTATTTTACTATCTGTAAGAAATTTAGTATTTACCTATTTTCCTACCAGTCAAAGGAATTTTCATTCCTAATTGAACATCCCACCACAAATTTATAAGCATCTTCAACCCATGCTCTGTCTTGTATGTTAGTCTTGCTAGTTTTATTAGCTAGACTATTTTCAGATAAAACCTGAATATTATGATCACCTTGGGGTCATTGGCATTGGTGTTGGTATTTACAAACTTTAACCTTGGTCATATCATTGTTATTATTGAGAAATTTTTATGAAACTTTGCATGTGTATTCCCCATCATAAGAGCTATCCAGACTATAAAGGGTGATACCTCTGTAAACTTTTTAGCTCACCTGAGCACGAAGTGCTCAAGGTGAGCTTTTGTGGTCGCGTGATGTCCGTCGTCCGTCGTGCGTCGTGTGTCGTCAACATTTACCTTGTAGACACTCTAGAGGCCACATTTTTTGCCCAATCAACCTGAAATTTGGTCAGAATGATTGTCTTGATAAAATCTCGGACAAGTTCGAAATTGGGTCAAGTGGGGTCAAAAATGAGGTCACGGGGTCAAATCTTAGAAAAACCTTGTAGACACTCTAGAAGCCATATTTTTTGCCCAATCAACCTGAAATTTGGTCAGAATTATTGCTTTGATGAAATCTCGCACAAGTTCGAAATTGGGTCAAGTGGGGTCAAAAATGAGGTCACGGGGTCAAATCTTAGAAAAACCTTGTAGACACTCTAGAAACCATATTTTTTGCCCAATCAACCTGAAATTCGGTCAGAATGATTGTCTTGATAAAATCTCGGACAAGTTCAAAATTGGGTCAAGTGGGGTTAAAAATGAGGTCACAGGGTCAATTCTTAGAAAAACCTTGTAGACACTCTAGAGGCCACTTTTTTTGCCCAATCAGCCTGAAATTTGTTCAGAATGATCATCTTGATGAAATCTCGGACAAGTTTGAAATTGGGTCAAGTGGGGTCAAAAATGATGTCACGGGGTCAATTCTTAGAAAAACCTTGTAGATACTCTAGAGGCCACACTTTTTGCCCAATCAACCTGAAATTTGGTCAGAATGATTGTCTTGATGAAATCTCTGACAAGTTCGAAATTGGGTCAAGTGGGGTCAAAAATGAGGTCACAGGGTCAAATTTTAGAAAAACCTTGTAGACACTCTAGAAGCCATATTTTTTACCCAATCAACCTGAAATTTGGTCAGAATTATTGTTTTGATGAAATCTTGCACAAGTTCGAAATTGAGTCAAGTGGGGTCAAAAATGAGGTCACGGGGTCAAATCTTAGAAAAACCTTGTAGACACCCTAGAAGCCATATTTTGTGCTCAATCAACCTGAAATTTGGTCAGAATGATTGTCTTGATGAAATCTTGGACAAGATCTAAATTGGGTCAAGTGGGGTCAAAAATGAGGTCACAGGGTCAAATATTGGAAAAACCTTGTAGACACTCTAGAAGCCATATTTTTTGCCCAATCAACCTGAAAATTGGTGAAATGTAGGTCAAATTTGAAATTGGGTCAAGTGGGGTCAAAAATGAGGTCACAGGGTCAAATCTTAGAAAAACCTTGTAAGCAGTGTAGAGGCATCATTTTTGCCCAATCGATCTGAAATTTGGAAAGAATTCTTCATCCTTTCTAAATCTACTTTAAACTATTTTCGACAGTTCATTCAGGTGAGCGATTTAGGGCCACTATGGCCCTCTTGTTTGTAAGAGTTATGCCCCCTGTTCGACTAAGATTTTTTGCATTATCTAGCACCTGCAGTCAAGCATTGCACCTGTAGGCAGTGCTCTTATTTCATGACATTACATATGAATGAGTGTTCTGTGTTTTAATGTAGTAGTCCATTCATTAGTGATAGTTTTAGATTTTTGTTGACTTTATACTTAGAACCAGAATTGGTTGAGTGCATTACGTGACCTTTTAGCACCGGTAACAGATAGACAGAAGGTAGAAAAGGAATATGTTATGACAAGTGGTCAGCATTAAAACTATTGTAAGTGCCTATATATGTATAGGCACTTACAATAGTTTTACGCTGATCCCTTGAATTAGTCATGTTTTATCTTTCATCCATAGGTATTCATTGTAAATAAGAATTTTAAATACCATAAGATAATTTTTGTTAAGTATTGGCATAGCTTGACTGAAAAAACAACAACAACAACAAAGTAGTCACATTTGACATTGAGCTTGATTTTAGTTATGTTTGGGCTTTGATATGCACTGATAAATAATTGAATTGGCCTGAAATGTCTTCTTAAATTTTGAAATCTGCAATCATGAATACCTATGGAAGAAAGAGGTACAGGGTTTTAACTAATGGGATTCTGCATAATCTTTTCATTTATTTCATTTTAAACAAAAAATATTGCCCTTAGTTCAATTATTTTTTGTACAATATTACAAAACATATCAGTATATTTTTGTGAGTAACAATATATATTAAAATTGTAGATGTTAAAAAAGAATCAACAAAAATTAACATTTTGATATTTCAAAAAGTAATGATTTAGAGACTCCATTTATATGACCATGTCAAAAGACAGGACATTATGTGATCATCTGTGTTGTCTGGCGCTCAGGCTTTCGATGGGCTTTCTATGTTCACTTCTTTCTCAGGAGTATTACTCATTCATGTATAGTCAATTTGACTTGAAACTTGGCAGTAAGTTCCTCTTTTGATTACATATTGCACAAGATTTGTAACTAGCTTAATTTTTGAGTTACTTTTCTTTGTTGTTTTTCATACTTGGATATCCAGTAGTGTGATGGCCAAAACTTGTGACAATTTGCCTCCTTTTTTGTAAATAAAGGAGCTAAGTAATTTTGATTTTGGTTTAGCTGTAGAACATATGAAGACCTGAGAGAATTAAATGAAAAGATTTTATGCTTTTCAGGGCTTAATTATAGCTTACTATATGAAGAAATGTTGTTTATTCTTTGAAAAAGAACTACATTTTGCAAGCATTTTGAAGCATTCTTTTGGTAATTTGTCCTTGTTTGCTAAAAAATGCAAACATAAACAAGACCTTTATTAAGTCCCCTTGACTGAGCTGCTTTCATGTATGGGACATTTGGTACATATTAAACTCCAAATCACATTGGTCAGGATTTCGATGCCTGACTGGCATGATGGCCCCGTGCTTGTTATGGCAGTTATATTCTCCTAGATTAAATTTTTTTTGTATATTGGTGAAGATATGTACAAATCAGTTGGAGGAGCAGCTTACTGTTAGGAAAGAATGTTCTGGAAAGGAAACCATGGTTAGGTGCTACAGTCACAGAAATATTACTAAGATATTGTAAAAAAAATGGCTCTTTAAAACTAGAAATGATATGATTATGATCTGTAAGAAAACAAAGTTTCATTTGGAGAGAAATATGCAATTGCATGAGAGTCATGTGCATGTCCATGATGTAAAACCCTTTACATTATTAGGATAAATTCATGATTTAGTAGTTTCTTGTGGCTACGATACAGATTTCAAAATAGAGGAAAACGGGACTGTTGATATTATATTTGCAGCGGGTAAGCGATTACAATTGTGCACACTTTCTTATTATACTTCTTGTGAGTTCGGTTTTTAAACATACGAGAAGTAATCAATCGGTACCAATTAAAATACGAAGTTTATAACAAAATAAATGCGTTCGACAGCTTGAATCAGATATGGTTTCGATCTTTTCGAGCCATTACAGCGACATGCATGATTTTATAATCTGTGAAAACGAAGAATAAAGCAATATTCTTAGACTCGAAAATCATTTATCTTATACTTACTATCAAGTAATTTCAATTTTCCTCATCCAAGTCTGTGTTCAGTTTGAAAAGAATAAAACTGTATATACAAAATGTTTGACATTAAAAGACGATCGCCTGGCATAGGTTTTTTCGCTATATTGCATAAATTTCAAAGTCTAAATAATACAGCAAGATCGTCGGCGCTATTACTTGCCGAAATCAACAGGGTTTTATTTCGGTCATCGTACCAGAAAGGGAATTGTTTAGCTCTTTTAATGATCAATTAACGTTCAATTAATTACAGAAAGCGATCTATGGTAGAGAATATATACCTTGCCGAGAATAAACATGAAGCGAGGTTATGTAAAGTAGTGCATCGCTCCTTTTAATGAAAAATGGTGAGAGTGAACAACTTCCGTGGTCTGAGTAGTGTCAATATAACGTATATGTCTTAGTCGATCATGACTATTATAATAAACGTCCGAGCGATTATCAGAATTAATACGGGTATTTGGTGATTGAAACGAATTTTCGGGAATTGTATAAAGTACTCGATCTAATAATACGATGAGAAACGTTACTATATGAGAACGTGACGTTTGTACGTCATTGACGTCATGTTATCGAATTAAATGTTAGTGGGTTGTTGTCTTTAGGAAGGTATAACTTTCGCTATAAGCATCCTATTCACATAAAATTTTCACTGAGATCTCTTGCAAAGATTTTTTTACAATCACCCAAAATTTTAAATAATTTGGTGATGGGCCAAAATCGGGCAAAAACGTACCCAGCCCTTTGGAATGGAAGCATCAATTTGCATGGGTATTTAAATGTATGGCTCATTGTGAAAATAAGCTTGTAATATAATGCTATATATTGATTGCTCATTGCAAAACAGTTGTAACTGCCTATTAGAATATAAGTAGTTACAACTATTTTGCGCAGAGCCATTGATATGTTTTTAACCTTTCATCTTTTTACAGCTGAACAGAAAGCATCAGCAGACAGTATTGACTAAGATCAGTCTGTACAGATGAGCCTGTACAGATGTGCAGTCTGATCTTAGCTTCAATCTCCTTTCTACTGAATTATTTAGAGAAAGCTTGTGCCAGACTTGTTGAATCATTTTAGAATTTGGAGATTTATTTGAACAAATCAAATTCAGCAGGATAATTTCAAGGATTTAAGCCTGTACTTGTTCAAACTTGTTCAAAATGTACTTAATTTACAAAAGTTGCTTTTAAAGGGGTTATATTAGCATGGCTTGGGTTTACTGGTAATTTTGATGAAAATAGTTGTTTTCAGGATTTATCAATGAAGTAAAAACTATTGTCGATGTATTAAGAAAAAAAAAATTCTATATCACTGTTTAAAATCACAAAAAAGATAATAATATTTCTAAACTTTGATAAGGTGTTTCTATCCCTCCATGAAACAAACTATTATCATCTTCTTTTCTAATAATTTCAAGAAAAGTGAAAATTTCCCCAATTTTAACGAAATATGTTTGTGCACGAGCTAATATGAAAAATGGCGCAGGTCTTGAGTTACTCTTAAAAGAGCCTGCACATGACATTTCCAACAATTTGATGTGTGCGTAGGGAGGCCATTAAGTAGCCTAGAGAGCCACATAGTGTAATCAGAAGATTTCCTGACTGTCTAAAAACACTCTGAGACCTTTTCTATCAACAATGCCCATAGTAAAGACTCTGGTCAGACCGTGCAGATGCACAGGCAGACCAGAGTCTTTACTTTTCTTTTATTTGAAAATGTTGGAAATGTCATTCACAGGCTTAAATTTGCTTTTTTGGAGCTTGAAATTAAATTTTCAACCAATCTGTAGATAAATCTTATTTATTGTAATATCAATTTATTGAAATAACAAAAAAATGCTATCTCAATGAAATACTGGTGTACTTGTAATACCATAAGATGATTATGTTAGTTGCAATAAAGTAATCAATGCCTAAATTGTAAAAAGATGAATAAAAAATATAGATATTGTTAAGCTTTTAGAAAAAATAAAACAAAAAGATAAAAAACAAAAGTTGGTGTATATTGCCTACAATTTTCTGGTGATAAAACTGAAATTTGTTTAACATATATTCGATTTTATCATATTGCCCTAGGTAAAATCTATTTACTACTGAGATTTACCTGTATTGTTTTATGTCTAAGGTTGTAAATTATTGTGATGTTTTAACCTTTTATCGATTAATATGGTATTTATGACAGTGAGAAAAAACAGTAGCAAAAAATTACAGCAAAATAGCTAATTATTTTGTATCTTAACTTGGCATTTCCTGCTTCCTACACAATGACATTTTAATACCCCTACATTGATAGATCAGGGACGTATGCTTTTGTAAGTGTGTCCATCCATCTGCCTGTTTGTCTGTCCATGGGTCTGTCTGGCTGCCTGTTAAAACTTTACTTGAAACCTGAAGATTTTCTCATAACTCTAACTTGATTCAAGTTTCAATGCTCATATTTAGCATAAAGGTTCCTTTCATTAATCCAAATCCTTGAAGGTCAAGGTCATCTGACAAGGTCAAGTATCAAGGTCAAACCTCAAAAGCTGTTTCAGGGGCATTAGTGCATTACCAACAAATGTTTTTTCCTCTTTGTTCAACAATTTCCTGTTTTACAAAGTTTTGGACCTGTCCAAATTCAAAGATTTTGCAGACGAAAATTTAAAGTGGATTTAATTTGAAAAATATCCATTCAGTAGGGTAGAAAAAAGTGTGGAAAAAGAAGAAATTGCTTGTCAGAAGCAATTTCTTCTTTTTCAGAAGGTTTTCTCAATCATAAAATTACAGGCACGTAAAAAGCAGGGAATTAAACAGCAAAGGGTTAACCTTTTAGTCAATGTAGCTCATTCAGCAAAACCATGAGCTAACAATCCTGTGGATATGGGTTTTTCCCTGGCTTTGATTATGCTCTTTAAATATTTTAACCTAGTCATGCTGAATTTCTTTTTTACAAAATTGCATAAAAAAGAAAGAACTGAACACATCAATATCTGTAATAGTAAGAGCCAATATTTCTTTGAAAATTAAATTTTGAAAATATTGTTGACTAAAAGGACAAAGATATGGTGTAGACATTGAACAGACTGCACAGATGTAAAGGCTGATCTTAACCTATGACACCTACCACAACAGGGATAGTCTGGGTTTACCAATATAAGGTTTAATAAAAGTATGATTGGTGGTTAATAAAGACTCATCATCATACAATTGTAATGGATAGTCTTTTCACTGTGATGGTATTGTCTTACACTTATTTTGAAGCACAAATCTTTGTAAAAAAATTCTATATGATAGAAAAAGGTGGGTAAATGAAAATTTAGTTGTAATAAGCCATTTCTTCTTTTTCTTCAATATTTTCTTCAGTATATTACTGTGAAATGATAGAGATGTTAAATCCTGGGACCGTACATAGAGCAGAGCGACAGATAAAGGTGGAAATTTGGATTTCAAATTAGGTTATTTCAACTATACTTGCATAAATCCAATGTTGTGGGTACTCATTTGAATCGTTAGGTGAAGACGATTCAAATGAGTACCCACAACATAGGGTTTCAATGAGAAATAAAGATTTAAGACTTGTGTTACCCCCTACTCTTTGTACCTCTCAGTTTGATCGAGGAAGGATTAAAACAGACTTAAATATTGAAACCCATGTTAGAAAGGCCTATTGCAAGTTTTCTTGTGTACTTCTTCAGTCTGCCAGAAAATCAGCATTACTCACAGCAGCAAAGAAGGACAGATTGAAGAAGAATCCATCCAAGGTCCGGTTTGCTGAGGAAGTTATCATAAATGGAGCTTCGGTTCCTTCAGTAAGTCTGTCCTATTTCTATGTGAGTTAAACAATCTTTCAATAAAATGTAAAATGAGATTGAAATATAGCAATTATGAGGGGGATATTGCTTTGCACTTGTCAGTCTGTCGTTTGGTTGGTCTGTCTGTCAGTCCGTCTGTAGACTTGTCTGTCTGTCAGTCCGTCTGTAAAATTTTTTTGTCCAGAGCATATCTCAAAAAGTATGCAAGCTAAAAACACAAAACTTCAAAGGTTGATAGACCTTATTGAGGAGAAGTGCAGTGCTGAAGAAACATAACTTTACTCATCATATGTTGTGAGTTATTGCCCTTTGTTGAGTGACAAAGAATAGGTTATTGACCTGCTTTTATGAGGGGGCATAAATATTTTGCAAACATGTCTTGTTTAAGACTTGCCTTACATGCTCAGTCACACAGAAAACCACTTCCCAGTCTCATAGAAAATGTGTAAATTGTGGTTGTTTAAGTAAGTAGAAGTAATGGTTTGATCAAATCTGATTTGGTGGATTGCTGAGCCATCCCGATGAAGGGGCATATATCATAATTTGCTATAGATACAACTCTCAACCCCAATGCCCTGATGGCCCACTCTTTAGCAAAAAATCATGGAAAATTTGAAAAATTGCTTTGTCGACAATGCTACAAGGTTTTAAGATATGCAGGTTTTGCAAGTCTGAGACTCTTGAATAAGTTGCAAGGACAGTCTCAAAACTTTCTGTACCTATCTATACAGTACCTTTTGTTGTTTAATCCAGAGAAAATTTAACATTTACACAAAAACATGAGGATAACTCAAAAGAAAATAGTCCACATTTAAAGCAGGTTTTCCCAAAGCTTAAGCAAAAATCCCTATTAGCCTATTAGACTATTGAGTCCTTGGAATCTTTTTTTTTTGATGTGACAGTAAAACCCAGATGTTATCTTCCCCAAAGATTTTTAGCTCACCTGAGCACAAAGTGCTCAAGGGAGCTATTGTGATCGATCAATGTCCGCTGTCTATCTGTCCGTCTGTCCACCATGGCGTCAACTTTTTCTTTAAACGACATCTCCTCCTAAACTGATGAGTCAAAATCAACCAAACTTGGCAGAAATATTCCTTGGGTGGTCCTTGTAACAATTGCTAAAATGGAAAAGGATCCATGCCACATCATGGGAAAAGGGGCCTTAATGACAATTTTCTTTTTTACACTCTAGAAGCCACAAATATGGTCCAATCTTCATGAAACTTTGTCAGAATATTTGTTAGGTCATGAGGATGAAGTCTTTTGAAAATGGGAAAGATAGGTGTCATGTCACAGGAAAAGGGGCCTATATGACAAATTTGTCAACAATTTCTTTAAACGAAATCTCCTCCTAAATATGAGTCAAAATAAACCAAACTTGGCAGAAATATTCCTTGGGTGGTCCCTTGAAACAATTGCTAAAATGTGAATGATTCATGGCTCATCATGGGAAAAGGGGCTTTAATTACAATTTTTTTGTTTACACTCTAGTGGCCACAAATATGGCCATATCTTCATGAAACTTGGTCAGAATGTTTGTCAGGTCTCAAGGATGAAGCCTATTGATAATGGAAAGGATTTGTGCCATATCATGGATAAATGGGCTTAGATGGCAATTTCTTTGTTTACACTCTAGAAGCCACAAATATGGTCCAATTATCATGAAACTTGGTCAGAATGTTTGTTAGGTCATGAGGATGAACTCTTTTGAAAATGGGAAGGATCCTTGCCATTTCATGAGAAAAGGGCCTTAATGACAATTTTCTTGTAAGAGCTCCAGACGCCATAAATATGGTCCAATCTTCGTGAAACTTGGTCAAAATGTTTGCCAGGTCACAAGAATGAACTCTGTTGAAAATGGGAAGGTTCATGCCATATCACAGGAAAAGGAGTCTTAATGATAATTTACTCGAAATATCATTTGAGCGATTTAGGGCCTTCAGGGTCCTCTTGTTTTAAAATTCCTTTGACTGAAAATGTTTGCCTTAAATTAACAAAATTTACACAAATAAATGATAGAAAAAATCTCTGAAATTATAAAATTTAGTCATTGGAAGGATTAATACATATATTTATTTTGACTTATTTCAGAATTCTCCAGAAGAAAGCTATGTCACCTTCATGCCAAATGTATTGAAAGTCTTCCTAGAAAATGGTCAAACCAAATCATTCAAGTATGATAGTAAAACAACAGTCAGGGTAGGTATATTGGCTATTTCTATGGCTCGGCACAAAACAGTAGTAACTGCCAATAAGCATATGCAGTTACAACGGTTTCCTGCCGAGCCATCGATTTTTTCAGGATACAAAACAGGTGAATGTTACTGAGTGGTTTTATAGTTGTTTTTTTTAGCTCACTTGAGCACGAAGTGATCAAGGGAGCTATTGTGATCTATCAATGTCCAGCGTCCATCTGTCCGTCACGGCATCAACAATTTCTTTAAACGACATCTCCTCCTTAACTTCTGAGTCAAAATCAACCAAACTTGGCAGAAATATTCCTTGGGTGGTCCCTTGTTAAAATTGCTGAATTGGAAAGGATCCGTGCTATATCACAGGAAAAAGGGCCTTAAAAACAATTTTCTTGTTTACACTCTAGTGGACCAAATATGGTCCAATCTTCATGAAACTTGGTCAGAATGTTTATCAGGTCTCAGAGATGAACCCTATTGAAAATGGAAAGGATCCGTGCCATATCATGGGAAAAGGGGGCATAATGACAATTTTTATTTTTACTCTCTAGAAGCCACAAATATGGTCCAATCATCATGAAACTTGGTTAGAATGTCTGTTAGGTCATGAGGATGAACTCTTGAAAATGGGAAGGATCCATACCATATCATGGGAAAAGGGGCCTTAATGACAATTTTCTTGTAAGAGCTCCAGACGCCACAAATATGGTCGATTCTTCATGAACCTTGGTCAAAATGTTTGCCAGGTCACAAGAATGAACTCTGTTGAAAATGGGAAGGATTCATGCCATATCACAGGAAAAGGATTCTTAATGATAATTTACTTGAAATAACTCTAATGGCCACAAATATGGCCTAAACTTTGTGAAACTTGGTTTTATGGAGAAATTATCTTCTTTATGACATCTGCCGTTTAAATTGATGTGATGTCCCAGAGATCAAAGAGACTCAGGTGAGCCATCTAGGATCATCATGGTCCTCTTGTTTCGAAGATAAACAGTATATTTGTGATACTGTGTACTTGCTTTGGGAGCTCAAGATAGATGGTGAGCAGCCTAACATGTAACTAGCATAGCAAACAAAAAATGGTTGATAAGTCATTATAACCCCCCCACCTACAAAGTAGAGGGGGTATATTGGTTTCTCTTGTCTGTCTGTCTGTCCATCTGTTCATCCTCCATAGACCTTTTGGTTTCCAAACTCGAACTCAAGAACTAAGCCACCTAGAATCATGAAACTTCACACAAATGCTGCTGATGACCCAAAGAAGTGCCCTATTGTTTTTGGTTCACATAGGTCAAAGGTCTAGGTCACAGTCAGCCTTTGTTCAATTGACAAAGTGCCATTGGGGGGTATTAGTCTGCTTTGCGACAGATCTAGTTTCATTTCTGTTATGAGAACAATCCTGAGCTCTTTCTTTAATAAGGCCTGTTATGTTGTTTACCCATATGCACTAGACAATGTTTACTTGGTATATTTGGTTGGATTAGTTATGAGATGAGTCATCTTTGTTGCCCTTATATTATTCACAATGCTGCTGAATATGTGTGATAGATGGAGCACTTTCAATATCCTGAATTTAGAGACAGTTTTATTTCAATGGTCCATTCACTGAATTTTATATTGATGCTATTTTATATTTTGACCAAGCTGTTCTTACAATATTTTTGTAATGATTTCATTTTGCAGAAAAGCAGTTATTTGATGGAAACAAAATGACATTAATTTATTCTCTCAACTATGGGGAATTGTATTTACGCTATTTTAATAATGACCATTTATGTCTAAGTATGCAACTGTTTATTCCACCCACACATTGTAGATAATATTATAAATTGAATTTACTTTTCTCTCTCTTTCAGGATGTTGTTGGTTCATTACAAGAGAAATTAAACATGAAAGCTGTCCACCATTTTAATCTAGTCCTACAGAATATGAAAAGTCACATGCCAGGTCACATGACCTTACTCCAGGATCATGAAACCATATCAGAGGTAAAATGATTTTAAGAAAGGAAGAGAATATCTTTTGGCTCTACTGACAGGAAGCGCTGGCATGTTTCCCATCTGTCTGTCTGTAAAAAAATTCTCATGTACGCTATAAAGTCCTCAAATGTTTTTGGAATTCCTTGAAACTTACACAGGATGATTGTAGGGTCATAAGGAATTTTCCTTTTGAAAATGGAGTCAATCAGTTTAATTTATACATAATCAAAAAAAGATTGTATTGATCATGCATGGAACATTGGAGTCTATAGTCCAGTGATTAGGATGGTGGCCTTGGGATCAAAAGGTCCGGGGATCAAATCTTGACCAGACCGCGGGAATTTTTCAGATAAAACAAGATGTGTTTGTGAAACACGAATGCCCCCGGAACAGCGTTTTTTTCAAAGTTTGACCTTGACATATGACCTTGACCTTGTCACATGACCTTGGTACCAGCAGATGTGGATCATTGAGATCTATCATCATGCCAAATATGAGCCTTATTTGTCAAAATCTTTTGGAGAAAAGGCTAAGGTTAAGTTTTCGGACAGACGGACAGACAGACAGACAGACAGACATGAGTAAAAGAATATGCCCCCTATCTCTCGATACGGGGCATAAAAATGAACACCATGTTTGCTCTCCTCTACCCAGTTGTATAAATGGTTACTCATGAGATTTGTTTCTGCATATGGCGCCCATTGATAACAGCTTATTTGTGACTTAATAATTGTAGGCTAAGTGTAAAGTTGTTCAACGGAACAACAGTTTAAAATAGGCCATGAAGCAATTTTAAGTAGGAAATTTTAAGTTCTAATGAAGGAACTTTCTTTGCTTAAAGTTTCAATAGGCAAAAAGTATTACATCTTCTGGAAGCACTTGCAGGAGTTTTATGTCACAATATGCGACAGGCTCATATTTGGCATTGTGATAGATTTCTTTGATATGTATTTATCTGTTGATACTAAGATCAAGGTCAAGTGAAATAGTCAAGTTCATCTTTCAAGGTCAAACTTCTAGTCAAGGCCATTAAAGTCAAAGTTCTAAATATGTAAAAAAAAAAAACTATTAGATCTTCTTTTGAATTTATGTTTCATGAACAAATCTTGTTTTTGTAAAGCTATTAAAAAAGGTAACTTATGCAAATGTAATATCAATTTCTTAACTTCTTCAGATTGCCAGTAGACCTGGTGCTCGTCATTTCCGATGTTTGTTCCGTGTTGTGTTTGTTCCAAAAGATTCCTACGATCTACTCAAACAAGATCCAATAGCTTTTGAATATTTTTATATGCAGGTAAGTTCAATTCATAATAGTACTGGTATGTAAGTTTGTCTTGAATTGTTGACCAGGGAATTTGTATTATTAGAAATTACTGCAAGTAAAAACAAAAATTGTAATGAAAAAAGAGTATGTCTATGGTTCAGCGCAAAATAATTGTAGCTGCCTATATGTTTAAAGGCAGTTACAACTGTTTGACCCTGAGCAACCAATATGCCATCTTTGAAATCTCAATTATAAATGTTCGATTGTGCATATACATGTATTTTTAATGAAAGTGGATCCAATTGCAAACATATTTCATCCTAATCTACATATTGGGAGATGTTGTGCTGTGTAAAAACACTTCTGTTAATTTTTGTTGGATGACAGGGGTGACTTACCAAAGATGGTCACTTTAGGCACATCAACTGTACTGATAACCAATTTTGATATTATGTCACATATCATACTCTGATGACAGACAAATATTTAACCCTTGCCATGCTGAATAAAAATCTTTGCAAATTAAATGTAAAATCAAAGTGCTAAAAGCACTGGAAGTTACCAAATGTGAGTGAGTATTGATTTCGGAAATACATTGTTTTACAACTTTCTGGTTGAAAAATGAAAATCAGGTGGTATGAACTAAGACCAGACTGCACATTTGTGCAGGCTGATCTTTGTCTATACCTCAGGAATATTCCGGGTTCAGCTTGACAAGGGTTAAGATACAATGAATTCTATTTCATGATGTTTTGACAGATTTTATTACAGCGAGAAACATCTTTTTGTATGTAGTCCAGTCAAATTATGGTAGGACCCAAAACAAATTGCAACAAAAACAATGTTGTGTTTTTTGACATCCATAGACATACCCATTTAAGATATATAAAGTAGGACAAAATCGGAAGATACGTATTTTGATTTTTTTCGTGATTTTTATCATAGATTTTTGCCAACTAGACCTGTAAAGACTTTTTAACAGAAAACATGTTTAATTCTAAATTAGAAGTTGTTGGTATATCAAAAGCCATGTAGTGGATTGTAATAAGTCATTGGCTGATTGAAAATAGGATATTCTTTGTTATTTGGTCAGTTTTAGAGATAATTTGTAAAACATCTTACCCCACCCACTCACTTTAACATTGAAAAGAAGTAGAAAATGGTCGCTTTGGCAAAAAGGGGCGTTGGCTTCAAGAAATAGGTCTGAAATATTTTTAACAGTCCAAAGTCTTTTCAATGTCCAAGTTAAAGTAGATTTGAACATTTTTAACCCCCCCCCCCCCTCTCCTCCCCCATAGTTATAGTTATATATATAATCACCAGTCTTATTTAGCACATCAAAAAAAGAAATCTTTCCAAAATTTAGATTTGATTTTATCTAAACCTTTAGATATGGTCTTGGGTTGACATATTCTCTAGAATATATAAAGAATTGACAAGAATGACGTATTTCATGGGTTGTCCGTCCGATGTACATAAGAGTTTAATTGCACTTTGAAAATATACCAAGAGCCATGGATTTGTCTTATTGCCTCTTCCTACTATGGAATTGGAGCTACACAAAGCACAAAGACAATCATATATATGAAGTTTGGAGGGGGGGGTAACTTTATGATAAAAAAACCCAGTTTTCACACCAAAAAGAGCTTGGTAGTGATAATACTAGTATTATGTGAAAAAACACATTTGCAAGAACACACTAGTTTGACCTCACGTTTGAAACATTTTTACAATTGCTAGATTTGATATGCGGAAACTTTAGGTTTGAATGTTGGATGAGATATCTTTTTCTAAAATAATTTTAGTTTTTTTCGCAAATTTTAACCTTAAAGCTGTTTTATATTTTCGAAAGCATAAGAATCACACAAATTTGATACTTTTTTTAAATTCAAAGCCGATAAAAAATCAACTGTTTTGTTTGGAAAGGATTTAACATCTGTATTAACAATGTCATCACGCTGAAAACAGAGCACCTAACTATGGTTCCTGGTATTTTTCTCATCGCTACTACCAGGCATTTCCTTTCTGGGCTACATTTTTCTAATCCCAGATATTTTTACAAGTTTCTACCAGTTGGTTGAAGACAATTGTCAGACAGGGTGTGCTAATGTCAGAGATCGAACCTTGAAACCCGTAACATGATTAATTGATTTAATGGAGTTTAAAGCCGCTTTCAACATTTTTTCAGTTATATTGCGGAGGCTGGAGCACCTAACAATAGTTTCCTGGTATTTCTCTCACCATTACAACCATCACATCCTTACAATTATCAACCTTTTGGTGAGAGACAAATAGTGACGAAAGATTGAATGTTGCCATCTGGGATCGAACCCCGGACCTCTAGATTGATTGTCCGACGCGCTACCAACTGCGCTATGATGGCGGCTCCCCCCGTAACTGGAATCCCAGCGCACAACCATCTGGGCTGCCACGACAGTGGAATTGTCTAGTACTAGTTCTTTCGAATGCAATGTGATGTTGGCCCCATTCAATTCATAATTTAAAAGTTAATTGACAAACTAACAGTAAGGTAAACTTTGAATCTCAAAAGTTTGCGCTTTAGATTTTGCGATTTTCCTATTAGGCCTTTAGAAAGTTTAAATTGAAAATTTTTAAACAAGTGCGTCACATCAATGACTTAGGAAACAGGTTTTGTTTGTCATTTAACCAGTTTCGAAAACATTTCTCAAAACTTGAAATTGAAGAATGGCGTAGGAATGAATTGGAAATAAAGTGCTCTGATTGCCAATTCATTGGAAGTTTTGATTTTTATTTAAAACAAGACTCAATAAACTTATTTTGATGTGGATAAGTATTCGTCATCAATTAAACCACTTATACAAAGAGAGTATGCTTTATTAGTAGCAAAATAAGAAATGATTCAAAACCTTTTGAGAATATTATGCAAGCCTATCCTTTAAAAATGAACGAAGAACAAATAATAACAAGCTTGTGCTTCAAAACTTTTCAACAAGTGAATGCTCAAAAACAATTTATATCGAAATTATTAAAACTAGAAAGCCATGAATGGCTGCATGATAATGGGTCACCCAAAGATCATACCAAAAATGCTTGTTTGAAATCCATCTATTACATTCTGAGAAAATGATTTTCAAAGTTTCCACTATTTAACATATTGAGAAATGACCTCCGCCCATAAAATATATATTTTTCATCCGATTGTCATGGCGTTGTGTCCGTCGTGCGTCCGTCCGTCCGTGCGTCCATCCGGTCGTAAACTTTTCTTTAAAAATCTTCTCCTCAGAAACTACTGGATGGATTTCAACCAAACTTCACAGGAATGATCCTTGGGTGACCCTCTTTCAAAGTTGTTCAAGAAATTTTGATCCAATTAAAAACATGGATTTAATGGGCGTGGCTAATTTCCAAATATGGTAAAAAGTGAGTTTTCTCAGATTCTAATCAATGGATACCAATTAAATTTTACATGAATGATCCTTGGGTGACCCTTTATTGGTCTACAAAAAATCATTGTGATCGGATGGAAAATATGCATTTAATGGGCGGAGGTCATTTCTCTATATGTTATATAGTGGAAACTTTGAAAATCATTTTCTCAGAATGTAACTAATGGATATCAACCAAATTTCACTGGAATTATTCTTGAGTGACCCTTTATCAGTCTACAAAAATTCATTGTGATCAGATGGAAAATATGCATTTTATGGGCGGAGGTCATTTCTCTATATGTTATATAGTGGAAACTTTGAAAATCATTTTCTCAGAATGTAACTGAAGAATATTAACCAAATTTCACTGAAATGATCCTTGAGTGACCCTTTATAAGTCTACAAAAAAACATTGTGATTGGATGAAAAATATGCATTTTAATAGCAGAGGTCATTTCTCTGTATGTTACATAGTGGAAACTTTGAAAATCATTTTCTCAGTATGTAACTGATGGATATCAACCAAATTTCACTGAAATGATCCTTGAGTGACCCTTTATAAGTCTACAAAAAATCATTGTGATTGGATGAAAAATATGCATTTTATGGGCAGAGGTCATTTCTCTATATATTATATATAATGGAAAATTTGAAAATCATTTCTCAGAATCTGATTTTTGGATATCAACCATATTTCACAAGAATGATCCTTGAGTGACCCTTTATCAGTGTACCTAAATTTAGTTTGATTGGATGAGAAATATACATTTTATGGGTGGAGGTCAATTCTCAATATGTTAAATAGTGGAAACTATGAAAAACATTTTCTCAGAATGTAACTGATGGATATCAATCAAATGTTTTTGGTATGATCTTTGGGTGACCCATTATCATGCAGCCAAAAATTATTTTGATTTGATGAAAAAAATGTCTTTTAATAGCAGAGGTCATTTCTCTATCTGTTATATAGTTGAAACTTTGAAAATCATTTTCAACATCAGTAGGACCCCAAATATCTAAAAATCTAGTTAAAACATTTATTTGCTTTAATTAATTTACAATAATTTCAAGCCTGTGGAGCGACTCAAGCCATTCATGGCTTTCTAGTTTTAAAAAAATATGAAGGACCCTAACCATAACATTGCTCGATAATTTACCAGCTTTGTTTATAAAGTTGTATTAATTTCATAGTAGGCTGTAGGCCATGAAAGGATGAAATGGTGGTACTTGTGTGAGAATACCAGGAATCCATTGTAAAGTGCTGCTGCAAACGCGATATAAATGCAAGATTGTTGAAAACAGCGTAAACCCACATTCAAACAAACAAAACTTGATATAACTTGTCTTGATATGAATGAAATAATGTTAATTAGATGTTATAAGAAACCATTTCCAATTTCTACCATATTATTCTTTGATTTTAATTAATGTAAGAAAAAGGGTGGGATAATTATGAAAAATTCAAATTTTAACCAAAAAAGATTCACTTAGAGAACCTAAAGAACAATTTGGGTTAAACGTTATTAGAATACAATCTAGGACACATAATTTAGTATCGTTTTTTAAGCTTCAATGGGTTAGATTTAAGATAAATCATTACGAAGATTAGACAAGATTGTAAAATCAATAACTTAAGATTTTTAAAGTATCTGAAATTTCAACAAAATTTTCTATGAAATTTGATTGTTATGTAGCTGTGGTAGCCCCCTTTAAGGTTTTAAAATGACCAGGGTTCCAATATCGTATCTTACTTTTGCAAAGCCTCTTTTAAAGTTTTAGGTAAGGTAATCTCAGAATTTTAAAAGTTTCTATGTGTCATTGTTATACATTTCTGGCATATTTTACACAATCTGGGAACAATGAAAAGGAAAATTATCAAAAAAAGTAAGCTGATGACAATGTTGTCAAAATAATCATTAGACTAAGGAATCATCAAAATTTTAATTCAGTGACTACTGAATGAGTCTACATGAGCAGATGTTGGATACATGGTCTTTTGTCATGAAACAATTGCCTGTGGGACATGCAGACATACAAAAAGATCAATCCAATAAAACAATATTGTTTTGAACTTGTTCATAAGGGTGTATATGAAAATGTTTCAATACCAGAAGCTATTTTCTATCCATTCTAATGTTAAATCAAGTGGGTGGGGTAAGATTAATTTGAATTTGTCTTTTTATGTTTAAAATGCCATACATTTTATTCAAACCATCAATAAAAAAAGTGGTTAAATTTCTAGAGGTAAATCAAAGGATATTTGATAAGATTTGCTTGCATAATATCAGTTTTATTCTGGTATATCACACAATAGTCTCATTGACTTGGTTGTACTACAGGCATTACTAGTGGGTATCAAAATGCATTGAAAAATCAAAATATGTATCTTCCGATTTTGTCCTACTTTTAGTATGTCATCTAGGGAGGGTTAAGCTACTCAAAAAACTCAAGAATCTTTTTGTTGCAATTTGTTTTGGGTTGAGGCCATATTTCGCTATTTTGACTGGACTAATGGTAAACCCCACTGATCTATATTAATATTAATTTTATGCCCCTGCATCGATAGATCAGGGGCATATTGTTTTTGCCCGGTTTGACCCCAAAGAAGAATTTTACATTGGCCATAACTTTTGAATGGTTAGTGATAGAGTCTTTATTTATTAAAGCCGCTGTCAAAGCGCAGTTGGTGGTGCGCTGGACTGGTTTGATCCCCGACAACAGCACTCATTCTTTCCGACTTTTTGTCCTCCACCTATGGGTTGATAATTGTAGACCTAAGTGGAATAGTAGCTAGAAAGGATATTATGGTAATACTGGTGTGAGAAATACCAGAAATCCATTGTTAGGTGCTCCAGCCACCACGATATAACTGAAAGATTGTTGAAAACATTACACCCCATTCAAACAAACAAATTCTATTTCACATGTTGATTGCTGGGGACAAGAAATTTCTGTTGGTACCAAGTTCAAGGTCATGGTCAATTTTTTCAAGGTTAAATATTTTGAAATTTAAGACTACACATTGAATTAATTATTGTCATGGATTACAGAATTCATTAAGTATTGCACATTGAATTAGGTTTTGCCGCAGATTAAAGGTGAATTAAGGTTTGCTGTAGATTACTGCATTGTATCAAACAACTGTAGGGCAAGGAGGGGTTATTTTTGTTTCACAATAACATTTTGTTAGTTTTAAATTGATAGCTCAGCTTGATATTTTATAGGCAAGTACAACTGTTTTTTGCTGAACCATCAAAATAAAACCTCAATGAGCTATATTATCAAATTTCAGTGTGTTAATGATGTCATCAAAGAAAGATTTGCCAATGAGCTAAAGCCGGACCTCATCCTACGATTATCAGCATTACATATCCAGCAACATGCTCTCAGTAATAATATGACAGGGAAAATTAATATCAAGACTATTGAGTAAGTAATAGGGATTATAGTCAGTTGGTTACCAAAATGTTATAGATACAGTTTTGTTCAAGCTGTATCTGCAATATTTTGGTCACCATTAGACAATACGAGGGTTGATCCAGAAATTTGTAAAATGGGGTTTTAAAACATTCAGAAAAGATGACTATCAAAATAAATATTATACATCTTTTTAATGCAACATCTGTGAAAAAAATGTGGAAATTTTCAAATTTCTAAGATATATAGCGGCTATTTAGTGACTAATTAGATACATAGACCCCGCATGTAGGCAGGGGAGTAAGAACATCAAATGGGACGTCATTATCAACCTTTTTCTACATAGTATCCATTTGCTCGCATGCCTTTCTGTGCCTAACATTTACTTGTATAAAGTATCCCCATTCCATTTGGGAGTCAAATTTGTCTACAATTTCTCTATGAATAGTCTTTCTAGAGAAGTGTAGACACAGATGCTAGGCTTTGATGTTTGGATAATATTGAGGATCAATTGGGACGACTTTGTTTGTTGAAACTTCAATATACCATTCTTAATCCTCTAGTAAAGCCTGATTTTCTCTGAATGTTCACGGTAACTTAAGAAAAACTTCTCTGTGTGACATGATAATATTTTTTCCAAATTATCTGATATGTTTAGGGTGATGATTGACTCATGATCATGACAAAAATTGAGAAATAAACGGAATTCTCATTTTAGTGTTGACATCAGGTCACTAATCACTCACAAATAGTTTTTGGAAAAATAATCTGTGACCTTTAAATCTCTTCCAAAAATGTTTAAATTATGACAATTGATTTCCTACTTACGTCTTATTAATTTCTAGTAAGAAGTTTCAAATAAAATTTATGAAAACATTCAGAAAATTTGATTTATGTAACAGATTTCTATGATTTTTGTATGCTCCCCCGCCTTAGATTACATATGTTACTATGGTAACGAAATTCAAGGCCGCTTAATATAATTTTGCAAAAATAATAACATATGTGCTCTTGGTATATACTGAACTTCACACACTAAAAATTTTACACTGAACAAGCTAGAATAGCCAAAGTTATGGGCAAATTATATGGATTTCTGGATCATCCCATGTCCCTTAATTTCAAAAATAGAATTCATAAGGAAAGGTATAGATAATAAAAAGTGTAGAAATATAATTTATTTGAAGACAACTGATTTATATACTTTTTCAAATTGGAAAATATAGTAGATGCCAATTTTAAAATTATGAAATTCTATCTTTGTTAGCCGAAAACAATTAATTGCTTATAACATGAAATTCTTCATTTTCAAATCTTTTTCCTGCATGTGTGTTAAAGGGCAATATAATGAGGCAAAGGGTTAACTAAAATCAGAAAGGTTTGGTCTGTATTTCGGATAAAACCATAATGCAGGTGACAGTGTAATAGACCCTTGATCATGAGTTTTCCCCCACCATTGGAAAAATGTATTGCCTAGTTTTCATTTGGCTTACAGAGCCTGTATGCCCCCTTAAACTTGCATTAACCCAAAAATTGTGCTTTGCTCTTGCAGGGATCATTGCACAGATTTACAGGTGCCATAGACCTTGTGATTTTGTAAAGGAAAAAATAAAACTTTTGAAAATCGGAAGATTGCATGGAGGCTATAACACGCCTGCATCATAAGGTGCCACATGCACACTAATGGTCATCATGCATTGTTTCTCTTGTAATCTTATTGCATCATCTTACAGTATCCGTGCAGTCAATATATTCAGACCCTTTGGGAACCATTAAGCCGAGATTTTATTGACTGATCACATGGTGTTGATGCAAGGATCACACAATGACATTACGATTGCTGCACAGGCATGGCAAGGAATTTTTTAGACAGGTTTGTGAAAAACTGTGTGGACACTTCATGAGTTTGTTGACACATACATTATAGAAATTACAAATATAGGCGGTTACAATTGATTTGTCTGTCACCTTGAAAATGAACAGATTAATATGATAGTATGCTTTATTTCACAGAAAAGAGTTTGGATTTGAGAAGTTTGTTCCACCAGCAGTTAGAGACAACATGAAGGTTAAAGATCTGAGAAAAGTATTAGCACAAAGTCTCAAATTGAACCAGAATCTCACGGCTCCAGGACAGAAACAGTTGACTGCCCTACAGGCTAAACTACACTATCTCAAAATTGTCAGTGAACTGAAGACTTTTGGAAGTCGAGTTTTCATGGTTACATTATTGGTAAGCATTAGGTATCAACATGTTAAAAGATGCCAAAATAGAAGATTTAGATTAACCCTTTCCTGTGCAGTCTTGGGATATAACATCACTGTGATTTTTTACTTGGGAAAATATTATGAAAGAAAGGAGAAATTTCCTGTAACAAGTGCTTTCTCGTTGTTCCAAAATATTTTTTTACCATAAAGCAAATTTTCTGTCCCACCGACTTTTCACTGTTGTCTGAAATGACTTCTGACGTGAAAGGAGGTCATCTGGGGATTTCTGATGTTAAGTTGAATTCAAAACTAACACTCCCATGAGAAAACCAACCATAAGCATTGGCAAACACAAAAACCTTAACAGAGTTAAAGATGGATTTTTTTACTTTGGATCAAAATATTTCAATGATTATAGTACAAAGTAAATGTTGTTGGTACTTATTTGAATCATCTCGACGACGTTTCAAATGAGTACCCACACAACATAGGAATTCATTGAGAAATGAAGAATTTAGACTGACTTAACCCCCTCTTATCTGTACCTCTGCTAGAAAAAATTTAAAGATAGGATGTTTTACTATATAAGAGGTACATATGAGGAAACAATATAAAACATATCCTAAGAAATCTTTTGGTGGCCCACATAAAAGGCAAAAAACTCAAACTGTAACATTTTGAATTTATTTTTGAAGTTTATTCTAGATACAATGCTTATTTTAGGCAAAGTGATGTGTCATTGAAATGAATTTGCAAATTCAAATGTCAATATCATCTGTAAAGATCAAGTTCATATATGTCATGTATTTTGAGTGTTGAATAGAGAAACTCTATAACAGTCTATATCAAATTCAATGTGTTTTAAGTTATAAAATGATTGCAATCTTAAACAATCAAGAAATTTTGATGTTTCAAGTTGCATCATGTGGGGAAATCTAATGCACTTTATTTCTGTATAAATTGCAATAGGTATTTCAGGTAAACCCCCAACGATCAATCTGCAAGTCCTGTATTGTTGGAACTCAAAAATTTCATGTTTCCCTTTCATAATACTTCATCCCTATTTGATTAGTAAAGAATTGAAATATATGCAAAATATTTTTGATTACTAGGTTACAGTTCTGATTCTGAGCTGTCGTTTGCAGTGAGTTGACAAAGACTGTCAGGCAACATTCTCAAGCTCACTTGATCACACTGATTTCATTTAAAATGAAGCAGTAAGAGGCAAAAAAAGTTCTGATCATAAATACCTTTAGAAAGGTCAAATGTCGAATTTGTAAACTTTATGCTATCAAACTCAAATAGTGAGATAACAATACATGTTTAATATGCGATCTAAAAAAAAGATATTGTGTATTGAAAACTTTTTTATACTGATCTATATACGCACAGAAAGAAGACTTGAACCTTTTATTATCTGGCTGAGTATCATTGAAAATAAATGGCTTCTTAGATCTAAAGCATTGCAATTATAAGAGTGTATTTGTTTGTGTCTATTGGAGTATAAAGTGTAATTGCCTTAGCACATGGCCAAAGCATAATGCCCTATGCAATATATAATTTGGTGTAGGTGTAATATGCAGTGTGATAAGGCAATTACACTTTATACTCCAATAAACACTGCGAAAATTCACTTATCCCTATTTTAATTGATCGATTCCTCTACAGTTCCAGGAATTTAAGTCCATTAGATTTTATACTAGAGAAAACGTAGTGTTACAAGCAATTTTTCCCTCCATCACATTTTCTACCACATAGCCAATACTAGGAATGGTTTCTTTATCCTTTCATGTTGAACCTATTTTGAATAGTAACCTCATTGAATTAGGATTGGCCTGTATTTGAGAAAAAACAGGATAGGGTTGAACATAAATGGGTTTATAGGAATATACAAAACTTTTGATGATATTGATTACAGGACAAGAAAACAGAAGCAATGGTACTAGTGGGACCAAAAGCTGGTATAAGTTTGGTGACCAATATTAGATTTTATACGGTAAGTTAAAATATAGCTAAATAATCATTTATCGTTACTGTTGCTGTTGAGGCAACCTAATTCAGCCAAATATATTAACACAGTTTTGCTGAGAAAAAATCTTTCTTTCAGATGATGTTCAAATGTTAAAAATTTTGACTCTTAACAATTACAGTTCTATCGCCTTTGTCATGCTGAATAAAAATCTCCGCAAATTTCTTTCAAACCAAAGTAATGAAAGCACTGAATGCTTTAATTATGATTCAAAATTTGTTTTGAAAAAATAATTTTAGCTAAGATCTTAAAATCAGGTGGCATAGACTAAGCATTATGTGCAGGCTGATATTTGTCTATACCTCCTATGAAAGCAAGAACATTCTTGGTTCAGCATGACAAGGGTTAATCAAGGGTTAATGTTTTAACACTTGTCTCTCTGCAAGACTTGACCAATATAAAAGATAACAATTCCAGTTGTTTTAGCCTTTTAACCCTTGTCATGCTGAACCTGGAATATTCCTGCTAAGGCAGGAGCTATAGACAAACATCAGCCTGCACATTATGTGCAGTCTGATGTTAGGCTACACCACCTGTTGCTCACTTTCAAACCAGAACTGTCAATTGATTTAGTTTTTTAAATAAAAAATGACCTACAGTGGGTACTTTCAGTGCTTTTTTCCCTTTGAATTAGATGAAAATTTTTAGCCAAAATTTATTCAGCATGACAAGAGTTAAAGATACAATGTTATTTGACATGTTGATGTATTCATCTATTGGTATCTGCACACTCTAAGACAAAGGTTATCCGACAAAGTCGAAGTTACAATATAGGTCAAACTTCTGTGAAAAAAAGAGAAAAAAATAAAGAAAAGAAAAAATAAAAACACACAATTTTGGAATATTTCAAACAGATTTTAGATATTGTCATATTCAGCATGATGATCTTTTTCACCAGTTCACTCTTCAAGGTCACCATTCAAGGCCAAATATCTTGAAAAGTACTTTTTTGGTGTCACTGTGTTTCACAAACATGTTATTTCTTTCCAGCTGTCAATGTTAGCTGACTTTAGTGAAGTTCAGGGTATGAAAATAGCCAAAGAGAAAGACAACATGATCAAAGTGGAAATGACTATCAAAGGGGAAGAACCAGGGGTAAGATGAAGTGATTTGACAAAAACTTGCATGTAAGAGTTAGTGTCTCTGATGTGGTGGTAATGCACCTAGTGATTTCTGTCATATTAAATGGTACTATCTAGAATGCTGAACCTTGCAAACCACATTTATCCAGAACTTCTGTGTACTGTTTAGAATCTTTTTGAAAATTTATTTAATACAAGTTGTCAACACTTAGTGAAGTAAGTTACAATAAGAAAAAAATTCAGTCAAATTGTGCTGAAAACAAACTAATGTAATAAAATTACCCAACATGAAATGGGATTAAGGTTTCTCAGCAGATCTTCTCAATCCTCTAAAGAGAGAAGTTTCCCACATTATTTTATCTTAACATAAATTAGAGCAGTAAAGAGTTAGAAATTGTGACTACCTCTGAAAAGACAAATGTGTGCAAATAGATGAGACTTTAATATTTGATCTTCTTTATCCCTATGAATGTAAGATTGAATTGTCTTTCATTTTGAGAAACAACGTTCATTTGTTGGACATATGAAATATTTGGGGAAAATTCTCCTACAGCATTTTGCAACTGAACAACAAAAGCTTTATTCTCAAGAGTGGCTGAGCAATGAGTGAAAATAAAGCTTTTGTTGTTCATGAAATGAAATATAAATCTATCTTACCCAAAACACAAACAATTATTCTATTTCTTTAATGCATAAGTAGGACAAAATGTGAAAAACACAGCGCTTAATTTTGCATGTTATTAAATTTCATAGTCATCTTTATCAAATTTATATTGATATTTATAAGATGTGCCAATTTTCAGCTAAAGAGATTGACAGAAGGTACCCCGGGTAATCACAATAGTTCAGTAAAGGTATTTGATGGATTTTAGACTGGCATTGCTTACAGCTAGTCATTTACACAGACTCGTAGAAATAGATCTAAACAGAATTTTAATGAAGTATAATGTTACTAAAACAAGTAGATATTATTAACTTGATATGACATTAAGAAACATGGATAACTATTTATTTCTAGATTGACTTTGGTATAGAGATTCTATCATAAAACTCGGATTAAACTTCTTGGAAATATTATTGGCAGTTATTTGGAACAATTTCTATAAAAAGCTACTTATAACTAATATCATCATTGACCATTAATTGAACACCAAAAACTATAGTTAAAGTTGATAATGATTTGGGCTGCTAAAAAAACTGTAATGATGTACACAAAAAAGATGCTTTAAACATGAAATTTAAAGAAAAGGAAGACATTGTTTTCAAAGTTTTTCCAAGATCATCTGTCAGTGTAATTTTGAAAGATAGAAAATGCTCCACTCTTTGGTATTGAACAAACAACTTGAAGGTAGTTTTTGGTCAGTTAGAACTTATGATAAAACATCTCATAAATACATGTTTTTTTTACAAATTTGCAACTAACAATTGATTAAGTGATTAACATTATGTTCATCTTCTTAAACTTGCTTGTAAAAGAGTTGTCTGTAATCGTTACCCTGCATCTCATTATTAAATTACAATAAATACAGTTTAGTTTTAGAACATACAGGTTATTGAATGTTTGATCATGGAATACCAAATTTATTAAACAAGTCATCAAGAAAGGTTTGGCCGAGTTTTTATTTGTTTAAGATGACAAGTTTAATAATTTTGGTATTTTATGAGCACAAATTCTATATTTAATTTCTAATATGACCTGAATTATGAAACTTATGGATTCAAGTCATTCTGCCAAACATATAATGCTGTTTACGAAATTCACGTTTTCAAATGCATTATGACTTCATTTTCACAATGAAAACATAACTTTGCTCTAATTTCATAGCTCTGTTGCATAAATATACAGGTAGTGTAGTAACACCTATGTTCTATGAAAAATATTCAAAAGGGTTATTTCTCTCTGTGGCTTAGGTCATGTTAAAAGGTTAAGTAACCACTCAAATTTGAGTTAAATATTTAATGGAAGTTGCTGAAATATTCATATATTTGATGGTTATAGTTTTTTTATGAGATAAGTTCTTCAAGGGGGCTAGCCCAAAACTATTGTAAGTTTATAGGCACTTAAAACAGTATTGTGCTTACCCCTGGACTTGTCAATAACTGCTTATATTGGATCAAGGTTATCAACAATGGCAAAAGAATTTCACTAAGACATTCTTTCTCATTTGTTTTGAATTGCTGCTTGATAGCCTTTTGTTTTGCTGTGGGCATTCAAGGATTTGTTGACCTTTGTTTCATACAATTTTGGTTTGCAGCTTTGTATATTTGTGACCAATTAGCAAAAAGGAGATGTTAGGGCAAAAAGTAATGACCCTACCCTGTGTTCATGATGTAAAAATGTTTTGCAAACGTTTTGAAATGATACCTGGCTTTGCATGTGCGCATAAGTACAAAGCATGGTATCATTTCAAAAACGTTTCTCTAACGTTTTTATGCTGAATGCAGGGCTGGTTAGATGGCGCAAATCAAACAGACAGATATGGATCTATAATTTTTACCATTTGTTGATTTTCTTAATTATGAATTATCATTCTACTTACCTTATTATTCATTTTCAAGATCCGTTTTTTTTTTCTTCATTTTATTTTACCAGATAAAGCTCTTCTTAAGAGATTGGTCAGGGTTAAGTAATTTTGCCGAAGAATGTCATTTTAATTTACAAAGCAAGATTCTTTTATGCCTACATATTGATAGACAAGGGATGTATTCTTTTTATCCTGTCTGTTTGTATGTTTGTTTGAATGGCAGTTTTTCCATTTATTCCAAATAAACTTTATTATTGGCCATAACTTTTGATGGATAAAGGTGCAAATCTTCATATTTCATAAGTATAGCTTTGAACAATACCTTTCTGTTGATGCCACTTTCAAGGTCATTGGTTAACATCACTTTTAATAGTCAAATACTATAAATGACTTTTTCTTTTTGCAAGAGAGTTATTTTGGGGAGAACACCCCTATGACTTATTTTGGATATTCATTAATTTGTGCCCAACTACCCGTAATCTTATTTTCCTACAAATTTTAATCTGAAATCAAGACTTTTGATTCCTAGCACTTTTGGGGGGTTATTTAAAATGCACTAATATGTTCATATTATATCAATCTTGTCTTACAGCTCAGTAAAAACTATCTTTACTTTGAGAGAATACACAGTGTGAAACTGAGGTTCAAACAAACAGGATGTTGAATTGATTACATGTACAATCTGTTCAATTAGACTAATTAGTTTAAATTATTTCTGAAAATATTTTGTAACCTTTCGGTATAATTGACAAATTGATTTTGAATAAAAATGAAAACATAATTAAGTTTAAGGTTCATGTAAAGAGTTTGAGACTCAAATTTAAGGGCCTTCATAAGCCGAGAAAAAGCAGTATGTCCAGGTATATTATATATCAAAATGAAAGTATTCATGAGCACAAGCAGTTAAGCAATATAAGACCGCCATAGCTATAGCGGTATAGCCAAAACATTGTGGAAAGGGGTCATTTTGTTCAAAACAAGGAACTGCGCGATGGTTAAATAAAACTGCCCCATATTTTAACAAAGTACAGTCTAAAGTACTATCCAGGTAGTGCTACAAACGTTGATATAAAACTCAGTCTGAAAAGGCTCTTTTTGAAACAATCAATTTCCATTTATTTTGTCAACATACATGTCAAACCGGTTTGGTCTGTTTTCGAAATAGATGTTAGGTATGGTGCAACATCGTTCCATAATATTGTGAATTATTTTCTGCGATTTATTTTAAATTGTAGGTATTTAATTCAATGATCTGTAATAAATTACAATATATTCATCATTCTGTTAAATAGATAATGATATATTGCTAAACAACCTTACAGGTATATAAACTATTTATGTCCATTTATGTTGTGATAACACACCATATCATACACATAACTACACATTTACAAAATTAGAATGACATATATGACATATGTGTTTATAAAATAAGTCAAAATTAATTACTTGCATAACTTCGTTTTGGGCCCGAATTTCATACCAACGGTTGTAGCACTACCTGGATATTACATTAGACTGTACTTTGTTAAAATATGAGCCATTTTTTTACAACAGTCATGCAGTTGCTTGTTCTCTACAAAATGACGCTTTTCCACAATGTTTGGCTAAACCGCTTTGGCTATGACAGTCTTTTGTTGCCTAACTGCTTGTGCTCATAAATAGCTTCATTTTGGTATATAATATACCTGGATATACTGCTTTTTCTTGGCAAATGAAGTGCCCTTAAAATTTGGTCCCAAACACTTTACATGAACCTTAAGATCTTTAATCTATTATTATCGGTAAAACTTAACCTTCTTGAAGGTACTTGTTTCCGTTTACTAGAAATCGTGAATATTCTGACCACAAATTTATGCAGATTTATAAATTGGTGTTAGAGCCCAGTTATTTACAAAAAATACCTTATAAACAGTATTGAAAAAAATTCCAAAAAATGGCAGTAGTGGGCACATTGGGATTGAGGTAGTGGACAGGTAATAGTTCTGCAACATTTCGGACCGCAAATTCTTTCACAATGTTAATCGAAGTTTCCTAATGAAAACACTGTTAATGTACATTACTTCTGAGTTGTTGCAAAACTATTACGGGTCCACTACATACACAGCCTGTAAGTATTTCCTAATGTTTGTTTGTGCCTAGTATTAGGGTAGCTGAAAGCTTAGATTAAATGTTGTGCGTGTAAGAGACAACACACAGTCATGGGTAGGTGCATTTCCTATCATGATATAACTACATAGCTTTTAAAGGTGGTGTGACACCCTATGCTAACAAACAAATATGTATACAGTGTGGTTGATATGTTACTCTTTTGTTTTTCAGACCTTGAACCTGGGACTTCTGAAGGAAGACGCCATGAACTTTGTTGGAATGGTGAACGGGTACTATAAGATCTATGTAGATCCAAATCAGTCTTTGATACAGAAAAATGCCGGGCGCCAGAGTGACGATCCAGACAGTATGTATTTCTAACTAAACTGTTTTAACCCTTGTCATGCTGAATAAAACACTTGACAAAAACGAATCACAATTAAAGTACAGCACAGCCGCCTTAATCAGGTTAATCATTGGATTCATAGGATTCACCTGATAAAGGCGGCTGTACCACTGAAAGCTTGTGTAAAAATATAGTATAATTATACCCCCCACAACGAAGTTATGGGGGGGGGGTATACTGGAATCAGGTCGTCTGTCTGTCCGTCCGTCCGTCCGTCCGTAGACATAATTTTGTGTCCTCTTCTCCTCCCACAGTTTTGGACCAATTTTGCTGAAATTACATCAGGTTGTTTCCGATCATATGAAGTTGTGCACCTGCAATTTTCATCCAGATCCGGTCATTAGTTTGAGAGTTATGCCACTTTGAACTTTTTAAGGAGGGGTACATTTTTTCTGATTTTGTGTCCTCTTCTCCTCCCACAGTTTTGAATCAATTTTGCTGAAGTTTTATCAGGATGTTTCCCATCATATGAAGTTGTGCACCTGCAATTTTCATCCTGATCCAGTCATTAGTTTTAGAGTTATGCCATTTTGAACTTTTTATGGAAGGGGTGGGGGGAGGGGGGGGGAGTAGTCAAAATTTAAAATTGCAAAACTCAGTAACCATAAGGGGAGTAACCAAATTGGGTAATTAATCCTATCAAATGAAGTTGTGCACCTGCAATTTTCATTGTTTTGGGGTGACATAGGTCAAAGGTCAAGGTCACAGTAAATTTTTGTTTAATTTTCGTTTCCGGACTCTAAATGGAGAACCAAGCGACCTAGAATCATGAAACTCTATGTAAATGTTAGTTATGACTCAAGGAAGTACCCTATTGTTTTTAGATCACATAGGTTAAAGGTCAAGGTCACATTAAATTTTTGTTCAGTTTTCGTTTCTGGACTCTAATTCAAGAACCAAGGGATCTAGAATCATGAAACTTCATGCAATTGCTGTATATGACCTCAATATTTGTTACAAATACATCTTGCACTTAAAGCACTTACATTTTGACAAAGTGCTGGTGGGGGGTATAAGTCCGCTTTGCAACAGTTCTAGTTATTAAAAGTATTTATCTCAAGAAAAGAACTTTTTTTGTCCTTTCTGGTTTAGAAAGGAAAATCAGGTGGAGGTGGTAATGACTAAGATTAGTCTGCTCATATGTGCTGACTAATCTTTGTCTATACCTCTTGTCTAAGCCGAAATATTCCATGCACAGCATAACAAGGGTTAAAGGAAAACGGGAGATACTGTCATGAGTATAATCATAAAATATCAAATTTGTCTGTATGTGACATTTCCGACCTATGTGAGATAGCAGCTGGAGGCTAGGTAAGGATTTGGTGGTTGTACTGGTGAGAGAAATACCAGGAAACCATTGTTTGGTGCTCCAGCCACCACGATATAACTTAAAAATAATGTTGAAAGCGGCGTAAAACTCCATTCAATGTATCAATCTATGTGACATTTCCAATAAATTCACTTGTGGAAGAGGCACAAGCAATGACTGGCCCGGGTAGCTTCACATTGCAATAAGAATTTGGATGAACTTGTGAAGAGGGTTTGACATCTATCTATCTACAGAGTGCATAGTGAAGACTGGTCAGACTGTTAAGATGCACAACAAGTCATCTATATATGGATAAAAAATCTTGCTTGATTTGCCAGACTTCTTGCTAAAAGGTTGTCTTTTTAAGTGAATGCTACTGGTCTGTCAAAATGGCCATTTAAACACATGCACATTGTTGAATGTCTGTTGTCCAAGGTTCGTCGTGTGTTGTGCATCATCAGACGTCAACAGTTTTAGTGTTTACACTCTAGAGGCCACTAATATTGTCACATCTTCATGAAAATTGGTAAAAATGTTTGTCAGGTCCCAAGGATGTTCCCTTATTGAACATGGGAAGGATCTGTGTCATATCAAGGGAAAAAGGGCCTTAATGACAATTTTCTTGTTTCACTCTAGAGGCCACAAATATAGTCCAATCTCCATGAATCTTGGTCAAAATGTTTGTCAGGTCACAAGGATGAACTGTATTACAGGGCTATTCAATAATTTTAGTTCCAGCCTATGAAAGTAAACATACAGTAATTATGGCACCATGGAGTTATCCTGAAGACATGGTTACCATGGTGATTAGAGACAAACATTCCCACGGGTCAGGGGACAACGAAAGGTCAGCTGACTTCTCCATGGGACCTCCTGCGTATGCGGGTAACAAAGATTTCATCACAAAGTTGAAACAAGATCTCGGGATCAAGGTAAGGATTAATTGTTATCCGTGCATGATCATTAGTTTTGGAGGGACATGACTGTTCTGAATTCAAAGATGTAGCATACAACAATTTAAATCTAATGAATTTTTTTTTTAAAAAGAGTTATAGATGGGATTTGAAGGAAACATTGTGGACAAAGAAGAAATTGCTTATAACATGCAATTTCTTCTTTTTACACAATGTTTTTCATAGATGTTTTTCTGTGACACCAAAAAAAGCAGAATTGTGAAAGAATGGGTTAATATGAAGTATGCATTTGCGTGAAATGATTTAATTTTATGATTAAGACCTAAGTTTATTTTTAAGTCTGTTCAAATGTCAACAAACCAAGGATGATAAAGAATCATCTTATAGGTATTATATAGTAAACAACATTGTGTTTCAAAAGTTTTCTTTTAGTCAAGATTCTAAAAGTTCTATATTTGCATTCTTTTCTGGAAAAAACTTAGTTTTTAATTTTGTTTTCTTTTTAAAGGAAAGAGAAAAATCTGAGAATAGTAAAGCAGAAGTTAACACAGAAAACAAAGAAAACATGGAAGTTGAACAGACAGATAAAGTTCAACCAAAAGTCAAATCACCGACATCGGAGGAGAAATCTCCACTAAAGACAGTTATTGAGGTTCGGAGTGATTCTTCTGTTCGAACTGACAGGGACACGGCAAGGGCTGACAGGAAACCTTCCGGTTTTGTGACGAGATTAAACGACGAAAAAGACGTTGAACAGAATCGTGCAAAGAGGAAGCATAGATCTCCAACACCCGGTCGAAAAATATCAAGTTTGAAACCGAGTGAATTTGAATCTGATGACGAAGTTCCATATGAAAATGTTCCAAAACGGACTAACTTAAGAAGTGGGAATTCTACAGAGAATTCCGATTCGGATAGTGGGGTGGGTGGGGAGACGGATAAACAAGTGGAGGCTGAGGGTGATATGGAACGCGACGAAGATGAGAGTTTGACGTCCTCGTCAGATCAAGGTACCCTTGACATTCCCCTGCACAGTGACCTTGACTTTCCTCTGCACAGTAACCTTTATCTTGACCTTAGTAAGTACTAACAACTAACTGCACAGTAGAAAGTATATACCACATTTCTCTACAGAGCTTCACAAAATTGAGTTTGTGCGTTACATTACCAACTTTCACAGGTGTGCATTGTTAAGAATCCGATCAGATTGTGAATGCGCACAGTCTGATGAGAATTTTTACCATGCATCATTGAAAAGACAGCATGAGACCTAATATTTCTGTTAAAATTTTGAGAATATTTTCTATGATTTGTGGTTGTCCAGGATACTAGATATTTGCACATCATACACTCATGAATTCTTGTCAAGCATAGGCTCAAATTATTATACCCCCCTTTTTAAAGAGTCAGCTTGTCGGCACGACGCTTGTCCATCTGTCTGTCAGTAGCTTTTTTGTGTCTGCTCAATTTAATTCAAATTTCACAGTTGTGATCAGTTGTAAGCAGAGATGTGCAAATGATATTTTGGTTACAATCCATATACTTATGTGTGGTGTCTGTGGACTAGAGGTAGAGCATGGGCCTCTTGACCCAAAGGTCCTGAGTTTGATTCCTAGGAGCAGCTATCAATCTTGGTTCTTTCATTGACCCACACATTTGGTTCAAGTACTGGTGAATTTTCCGGGAAGCAGAATTGTCAGGAATTAATCTAAGTTGTAAGAACTTGTTTCCCAATCAATGTTAAATAAATAGGTTTAGACTGATACTTTTGACAGCGTTATGACCCTTTGATGGAAAATGGTAATTCATTATTGACAAGCACTTGTAGGGGGTTATTAGTCTGCTTTTCAACAGTCTTGTTATGAATAGGTAGAATGAGTTTCTAAATTTTGTTATCATATCCCTAGGCAAAAATTTTAATTGATTTCCTTCTTTATTTTGCATTTCTTTGATTTAGGGCTGGCCACTTGTGGATAATATAAGAGAAAAACAGATTTTTCAAATTGTGCATTATTATTGTGCACAGATGCTGAAATTCAGAGTATTTCTCTAACAATGACTATTTGGTTCATTTGCCCTAGATTGAGTATTGACATGAGTTGATGTTGAAATGGGGGCAACTATTAGGAAGAAGCTCTTGGTTTGAAATATGAGCCTGTGCGTGACATTCCCTACAATTTGAAATTTTCAAAAGGTGCAAACATTGAATAGCGTAGAAAGCCACATACTGTTAATATAAAGTTACCTGATGATGTACAGATTCTTTGAGACCTTATCTATCTTTCTACTTATAAAACACATAGTAAAGACACTGGCCAGGCTGTGCGGATGCACAGACTGGTCAAAGTCTTTACTTTGTGAATATTGTAAATTGTTGGAAATCTCACCCACAGGCTCAAATGTGGTATTAAAGCATGATCTGCACGGTTTATTTCTCTCAAAACCTATTACTTTACTCACAATTATTTATTTTAACACAATCAAGCAATACTACCATATTTCCTCTAATAATAGCACCCTCCCTAATTGTAGCACCCCTACATTCTTTACTAAGAAAACCCACTTTGAATGCTTAAATTTTAAGAACTGTTGAGACTTTTTCTCTAATTTTAACGTGAATTTATATGATTGTTAGAGGAAATTCACCTCAATTTAAAGGGAAAAGAGCCTAAAAATCTTCAATTTTAATGATTTTTAAATCAGAAAATGCATGCTAAATAAAAGCTCCCTGACAATATTATGTATATAGTTCTCAAGAGTGTTTATTAGAAGAAATATGGTACCTATTTTGAAAGAACTCTATATATACAATAGCTCCTTAGTGTGACTTTCTATGTATAGATATTTTTAAGTGGTCTTACATATCACAAGTTAAAACTGAAATGAATATATCAAAACTCTGACTGATCACTTAGGTCAAAAAATCAGAATTCTAGATCAAATGAGGGAATTACTTGATCACTTAGGTGAAAAAATCAGAATTTTAGATCAAATGAGGGAATTAAGTGCTCAAGGTGGGCTATTGTGATCACTCACTGTACATCCTTTGTCTGTCTGTCAACAATTTCTTTAAACATCTTCTCCTCCTTAACCACTTGACCATTCAAGCTGAAATCTGGCAGGGATGTTCCATGGGTAAAGCTCTTCAAACGTTGTAAAGAGAATTTAAGGACGTCCGCACATCCAGTTTTGGATTTTCCGCCATTAAAAAAAAATTTGCATTTCTGTAATCGTTTAAAACTATGAATCGAAATTCAAACTATGTTTTTGGATAGAGCTGTATGTATGGTTGTCAAAACATGTTAAAATTGTATAAATTCAAAGAATTATTTTCCCCCCAATTTTTTGGGGCACTTTTCCCTATTTTAGAGTATTCACAGAAAACGACAATTAAGTATTTGATGTTACTCCTTGCCTATTTTTCAGAAAGAAAGCAAATAAAACTTATGAATATGGTAAAAAGAACCCCTACATTATATCCCTGAACCAAAATACCAACAAATTTGTTATTTCCAACATTATGATTAAAAGATGTATTTTTTGTGAATTACCTCCCTTTGTTTTAACAAATGAGTCAAAATATCTAAAAAAGTAAGACTGTGACCCAAAAAAAGAATTCAATTCCTTCAATAACTCTGATGGCCATGGTAACAGAATGTTTGAAAATTCACGAAAAATTATGAAAAAAATCTTATTGCAGTAGGACAAATTTCAAATATTTCAAAACCACCCTAAGTATACATCAATTTATAATATGGCTGACAAGTTATGAGTTGGCTTACTCAGGTGAGCCATAAAGGACCATCATGGTCCTCTTGTTGATAGGGGTATAACACATTCCAACCCAATGTCATTTTTTTACGCCCTCTATAAAAAAAACTTCTGAAATATGGTGGAAAATGAAAAAATTGCTTGTTAGAAACAATTTATTCCTGGTCCAATATTTTCTTCCCAAAAACAGTTTCAAAATTTCATTTACTGCAAATTAAGATCTGAAACTTTTTGTCTTTCAGTAAATGCATAACAGTGATTTTAATACATGTACCTCTTGTGTGTTCGATGAAATCTGGCATGATTTAGGACCATTATGGAAAGAGTTTGCTTCTTTTTAATGGAAAAAAATAAGATACTTTTAGGGATGTTGAACAGGCAGTTAGACTAAGATTAGACTGAACATGTGTGCAGGCTGATCTTTGTTTATACTTCCTGACAAATCTTTACAGTATGACAAAAGTTGAAATTGATTTTGTAAAGAAACCAAATGTTTGATGTGTACGGCACATTTCAGGTTGTTTGACAGATTCAGCCTACAGTCACATGACCGTAAATGGAGCGTCGATAGATATACCTCCATCACCCGATCCAGAAAGTGCTAGTTTTGTTGGGCCGTTTGACACGGAACAACTTCCGTTAGAAGTGCAAAATGCTGTATATGACCCCAGACTCTTCTCTAGCCATGAATTGTATATAGATCCTGATATTATTGGTAAGAGTTTAACGATTGTCATGCTAAATTAAATTTTTTGCAATTTTTTTTGAAAGCACTGGATGCATTGATTGTGAGTCATTTTGAGAATACACTTTTAAAACTTCTCTGATATAAAAGTGAACATCAGATGGTAAAGTCAAGATCAGCCTGCACATATTTGTCTATAAATCTTGCCAAAGTCTGGATATTGCAGTATAAGCATGACAAGGAATCAATTATGTTACACTTGGAATTTAGTATGTAAGAGAAAAAAAGATTAAAGATCTTGAAGATAATCAAATTGTGATAGATATTGCATTTTGAATTTTGAGTAAACTCAGAAAAAAGAGTCTTTGTAGAGAAATTTTCTGTGATGATGACTTTCATTCCATTTTTAGCTCACCTGAGCATTAAGTGCTCAAGGGAACTATTGTGATCTATCAATGTCCAGCGTCCCTCTATCCGTCTGTCCGTCAAAGCTTCAAAAATTTCTTAAAACGACATCTCCTCCTAAACTTCTTAGTCAAAATCAACCTAAATTGGCAGAAATATTCCTTTGGTGGTCCCTTGTAAAAATTTGCTAAAATGGAAAGGATCTGTGCCAAATCACGGGAAAAGGGGCCTTAATGACAATATTCTTGTTTACACTCTAGAAGCCACAAATATGGTCCAATCATCATGAAACTATGTTCGGATGTTTGTTAGGTCGTGAGGATGATCTATATTGAAAATTGGAAAGATCTGTGCCATATCATGGGAAACCGGGCCTTAGTGACAATTTCTTGTTTACACTCTAGTGGCCACAAATATGGTCCAATCTTAATGAAACTTGGTCAGAATGTTTGTCAGGTCTCAATGATGAAACCTAATGAAAATGGAAAGGATCTCTGCCATATCACTGGAAAAGGGGCCTTTATGTCAATTTTTTGTTTACACTCTAGTAGCCACAAATATGGTCTTATCATCATGAAGCTTGGTCAGAATGTTTGTTAGGTCATGAGGATGAACTCTTTTGAAAATGGGAAGGATCCGTGCCATATCATTTGAAAAGGGGCCTTAATGACAATATTCTTGTAAGAGCTCCAGAAGCCACACATACGGTCCAATCTTCATTAAACTTGGTCAAAATGTTTGGCAGGTCACAAGAATGAAGTTTGTTGAAAATGGGAAAGATTTGTGCCATATCACAGGAAAAGGAGTCTTAATGATAATTTACTTGAAATAACTAATATGGCCCAATCTTTGTGAAACTTGGTTTTATGTAGAAATTGTCTTCTTTATGACATCTGCCTTTTTAGCTCACCTGAGCACGAAGTGCTCAAGGGAGCTATTGTGATCGATCGTTGTCCGGCGTCCGTCTGTCCATCTGTCCGTCTGGATGAAGTCTTTTGAAAATGGGAAGGATCTGTGCCATTTCACAGAAAAAGCCGCCTTAATGACAATTTTGTCAACAATATCTATAAACGACATCTCCTCCTAAACATATGGATCAAAATCAACCAAACTTGGCAGAAATATTCCTTGGGTTGTCCCTTATGAAAATTGCTCAAATGGAAAGGATGTGCCATATCACGGGAAAAGGGGCCTTAATGACAAAATTTCTTGTTTAGACTCTAGAAGCCACAAATATGGTCCAATTTTCATGAAACTTGGTCAGAATGTTTGTTAGGTCATGAGGATGAAGTCTATTGAAAATGGGAAGGATCGGTGCCATATCACAGGAAAAGGCATCTTAATGACAATTTTTTTGTTTACTCTCTAGAAGCCACAAATATGGTCCAATCATCATAAAACTTTGTCAGAATGTTTGTTATGTCACGAGGATGAACTCATTTGAAAATGGGAAGTATACGTGCCATATCACGGGAAAAGGGGCCTTAATGACAATTTTCTCCAATCTTCATGAAACTTGATCAAAATGTTTGCCAGGTCACAAGAATGAACTCTGTTGAAAATGGGAAGGTTCGTGCCATATCATAGGAAATGGAGTCTTAATGATAATTTACTTGAAAAATCAGGTGAGTGATTTAGGGCCCTCAGGGTCCTCTTGTTATTTGGTGGGATGTCCCAGTGATCAAAGAGACTTAGGTGAGCGATCTAGGACCATCATGGCCCTATTGTTAACTCTTCTCTGCTTCTCCCAATTGACATCCAGCTGTGAGAAGGGTGTATCTTGTGACAATTTGCCACCTTGTAACATGATAATGATGTTTGAAAATTTAATTGATTTATGTTTCTGTACCAAATTTATAGAGTAAGCCAAAAGAAATTCAAGGTTACAAGCGTGTTTAAATAGAAGTCGGATAGCCAAACAGGCTAAATAAAGACTTACTGTGAATTCTAGCGTGAAGCAATTTCTTCCTATCATATGAAAGGGTTTAAACAGGGTCACAAAAAGAAAGATCTGACTTATTGTTTAGTTGTTTTTGAGCTCACCTGAGCACGAAGTGCTCAAGGTGAGCTATTGTGATCGTACAATGTCCGGCGTTAGTTGTGAGTCGAGCAGTGTCCGTCATCCACAAATTCTTTAAACATCTCCTAAACTAGTGGGCCAATCTTGATGAAACTCGCCAGGGATGTTCCTTGGGTCAAGCTTTACCACAATTTTCAAATAAATGAAATCCACCCTTAACTTTCCCTTTACCCTTAACAAAAAGGGTGAAAATAGGAAAATCTTCAAAAATCTTCTTCTATGAAACCAGAAGTCAGACAGCTTTCATATTTTGTATGAAGCATCATCTAGTGGACCTCTACCAAGTTTGATCATATCAAGACCCTGGGATCATATTTGGGCTCCACCAGGGTGCAACCCTTTTTACATAGAATCTGAGAGTGAAAATCTTTAAAAATCTGAAACCAGAGGGCACACAACTTTCATATTTGGTATGTAGCATCATCTAGTGGGCCCCTACCAAGTCTGTTCATAGCAAGACCCTGGGGCCATTTTTGAGCACCATTCGGGCGCATCCCTTTTAGCTCATCTGAGCATGATGGGTGCATCCCTTTACATAGAATCAAAGAGTGAAAAGGCATATCCTTCTTGCTCTTGGCTTAAAATAATCCATGTTATTGATCCTATTTAGAAATTATCTCCTTTTTGACATCTGCCTATTTAATTAATGTGATGTCCCAGGGGTAAAAGAGACTCAGGTGAGCTATCTAGGACCATCATGGTCCTCTTGTATCTGTTTATAGATGACTCCTTATAAGAATGTGGTGTTTCATTTACCACACATTTTTTATTCTCTATTGATAAAAATTCTCTTGTATTTTCATTGAGATAATGGTGAAATTATCAAATCGTTTCCACAAAAGAAGTCGGATGACAAGAAGGCATTAAGGATAAAGGTTCAAGCTATTCAAACTTTTGTAACTGACAATAATTATTCTAATTCCAGATTTAACCTTATTACCTCCCTTCCCTCCCACTGAAGAAGAGCTAGAAGAAGAGAGTCATGCTCTTGGTCCGTTACCGCAGAGTCCAGTCCCTGGTACACATCATCCGCGGCTTCTTAAAACAATGAGTGTGATTGAGGATGATCATCACCATCAACAGGTATGAGTACCACAATTAGGAATGGAGAACATAATCAACCCTTGTCATGCTGAACTCAGAATATTCCTGCTTTGGCAGGAGCTATAGCCAAACATCAGCCTGAACATATGTGCAGTCTGATGTTAGTCTACACCACCTGTTTCTCACATTCAAAACAGAATGGTCAATAGATTCAGTTTTTCAAATATAAAATTGACCTACAGTTGATACTTTTAGTGTTTTTTGTCCTTTGATTTTGATGACATTTTTTAGCCAAAATTTATTCAGCATGACAAGGGTTAACAGATTGGGGCTGTCAATAGAAAACCTGATTGACCAATCAAATCTTTCTTTTGGAGTGAATTGCACACATCAATGGCTAAGTGTGAAACAGTTGTAACTGCCTATAAAGATATAGGCAGTTACAACTGTTTTGCGCTGAGCCATCGACATAACCTCTGCCATTTTCCACTCTAAGTTTTGTTAAGCACTATCATGAATGAGGGACTTTGACATACAGAAAAGATACTGATCTACATTTGGTGCATTGGATGATTTCAAATGATAATAATACTCTTTTCAGATTACTTTTGTGATGTCAGTCATGTGTCAGTTCCCCTTGCGTCATTGTGTCATTAACAATTTCTTTGTGGACATACTAGAGGCCACATTTATAGCCCAATCAACATGACATTTGTCAGAATGATTAACTTCTTTTAAAAAAATCTCAGACAATTTTAAAATTGGGTCAAATGGGGTAAAAAACTAGGTCACAAGGTCAAATCTTAGAAAAGCCTTGTGGACACTCCAGAGACCAAATTATTAGCCCAATCAACCTGAAAATTAGTCAGAATGATTGTCTTGATAAAATATTTGCCAAGTTTAAAATGGGGTCATATGTGATCAAAAAGCAGGTCACTGTGTCAAATCTTAGAAAAACCTTATATTCACTCTAGAGGCCATATTTTTAGCCCAATCAATCTGAAAAAGCTTTAGAGTGTTCACTCAGGTGAGCAATTAAGTGCTACTATATCCCTCTAATGGCAAAAGTAATGCATGTCAAAGGGTAATTCTATTGCTATTTTCTATACTTTAAGGAGGTAGAAGAACCCTCTAGACCTCAATTACAAAAGTCTGCCAGTGTTGGATACTGTCCTGATTTCTTAGATGATGACATTGATGAGTTCATCAACACCATGACCTTACAACCCCCACCCACTAACGATAACACAGCAATTAGCGGGGATACAGTACCAGATCTTAGCAGGGAGTCAAACGATCAAATTGAAGATGATCAATTAGATGGTCTCAGTTTTGGTAACTCCATGATGAGTAACACCATAGACTTAGGATCACTAGGTTTGGGGGATCAGCTGTCATCATTAGTGATACCCCCACCCCCTCAAGAATCCAGCACACTGGATGAAATTCCTATTGTTCCACCTGTGGAGTCAGTCAAGGATAGAAGGAAGAAATTTGAAGACATTTCTGATAAAATTACTGTGACTCGTAATGTTAAAGTTAACGGTGAAATTAAAGGAAATAGTGGGAGTAACAATGAGTCTCAGTCTACGAACTTCTTTATAGGTGGTGATGATGATTGTGAAACAAAGCAAGATAAAAATATGAAATCAAATGAATCTCCAGCATCTGTTAGTGAAAAATTAAATGAACTTTTAAAATCTCTCTCATTTCACGACAGTAATGAGGAACCTGTTGGAAAATTACGGAGGACTTCATCTCTCAGACTTGGCAAGTGTTCTTCTCTTGACTTTTTATCAAAACCGAGTCATCCCAAAGTTGATAAACATAGTGATTTGGTGACAGGGTCAGTACGGGTAAGACCGCCAAAAATGAGATCAAAATTAAACGTTGAACAAACATTCCAGGTCAATAATGGAACAGCAATGATCAAACCAGTACAAGAAATCAAAATTGAACATGTGTCAAGTGAAAATAGTGAAACAAAAATTCAAAGAGCTCATTCTTACGATATTCTTACGACTGACAATGATAAGAATTCAAAGAGTGATTCTGACTCTAATATAAGTGAAGGTTTTGCTTCACTGAAAGCTAAGTTACAATCATACAGAGACAGTCTTTTGAATAGAAGTTTACGCAGAAAGGAGAAAAAAGAAAAGGAAGGAATTCCAGATTTTACCCCACCCACTTCTGAACCAAGTAATGGTCTAACAAGGTCAAGTTCTTTTTCATCTCTATTAAGGAATTCTATACGAAGGTCAAGTAGGTCGAGCAAGGAGGGTAGATCATCATCGTTAACTGGTGAAAGTGGTTCAGATAAGAATGAGGACTCGAAGGACAAAGGTACAGCTGCCACGATGTCTGCTAGAGATCGCAAAATCTGGAACACCTTGACAACATCAAGAGCTAACTTCAGACCGAATGCAGCAGCTGGACAGTCTCAGGTGTGTATTTCTTTCATTGATAACTCCCTTTTTTTCATGTATCTTTTCATGATAAGACCTACAGAGCAGATGTGAAATAAACATGTGGAATGATTTACATGTACCATAGTCATTAAGCAGGGAGAAAGATCTAGGCGAAATGTCATCCTAATATTTGTACCAAAGGGTAGAAAATATTGTTGTTAATGAAGAAAATGCTGAATTTTCTTCATTGAAAACATCATTTTCTCAATATTTACCGTTGCATTTTTGCGGACAAGTTCATTTTGATCCAGAACAAGTGAAAAATTGACTTTTACTTGTTTTCGTGGACAAGTGTAGAAAATTCATATTTCCACATCCCTGATGCAGTAGAATAAGAGTAAAGCAAATTGATTATTGCTTGATGTATTGTAACTGGCAAATAATCTGCAGGGGTTTTTTCCACATCTGTATTGTAAGTTATAGTGTAAAATGTAAGATTTATCATTACAAGCCATAGCACATTATTTCAAAAGTGCAATTTTGAAAATTATGATGGTACAAATTATCTTGTAGCATTTTTCATGCCTCAGCATCAAAAAATTTGGGGCTTATTGCTTTTCACCTGTCTGTTTGTCTGCTTTATCCCCCAAAGAACATTTACATTGTCAAAAGCTTTTGATTCCTTAGGGAAAAGCCTTCATATTCTACCTGAGCATTGCTTAGACAAGACCTTTCTGTTGGTGCCTCTTTCAAGGTCTGTTTGTTTGTCCCCCCAAGAAACTTTTACATTGTCAAAAACCTTTGATTCCTGAGGGGAAAAGCCTTCATATTCTACCTGAGCATTGCTTAGACAAGACGTTTCTGTTGGTGCCTCTTTCAAGGTCTGTATGTTTGTCCCCCCCAAGAAACTTTTACATTGTCAAAAACCTTTGATTCCTTAGGGGAAAAGCCTTCATATTCTACCTGAGCATTGCTTAGACAAGACCTTTCTGTTGGTGCCTCTTTCAAGGTCTGTTTGTTTGTCCCCCCAAGAAACTTTTAAATTGTCAAAAACCTTTGATTCCTGAGGGGAAAAGCCTTCATATTCTACCTGAGCATTGCTTAGACAAGACGTTTCTGTTGGTGCCTCTTTCAAGGTAATTTTTACAAGGTCAAATATTTGGAAATTCTAGACTTCACATTAACTTGAGTATTGCCACAGATTACAGTATTGAACTAAGGTTTGCCATAGATTGCGGTATTGTATCAAGAAGAATGGCAGAGGTTGAGACATTTCTGTTTCACAAACACATAATTTACAAATTAGTTACATCATTTTGCTTTGTAGTCTTCATCAATTTAAAAGTTACAGCTTTTTAGTAGGACATTCTAGTAATTGTTAAGCCTTGCATCAAGGAGTAAGGAAAGGAATGCTCAGATTTTCATTGGACTTTGCATACATCAATCTACCTTTAGCATAGTGATACAATGAATCAAACGCTAATTTTAGTGCATGATTTTTTTCAAATTGTAGCTCGCAATCTAGTTCATAAAGAGTAATATGTCAGGTGTATTCTGAAACCTAGAAGTATTCTAATACTTGCTAAATTTTGGAAGTACTATTTGATTTAAAGTGTAGTTATTTGGTTTAAGATTAATTCTGACATATAACACGTCTGGGGATATTTTGATAAAAGATTATCAAAAATGACTGACTTACAATATCTCTGTATTTAAGGATTTCGGACATTGACATCGTTTGTCTGTTCTTATGTCTTTGTGCTTAATAAAAGTTGTACAATGGAAATGGCAGGCTTGACAATTTTAATGTCATGAACACAAAAGAAATGGAAAATACAGAAAAGCTACTTTTCATTGTCAGTAACTGTCAGATTACCCAGGATATATTAAAACATAAATCCCAAAAGAATATAAATTCATAATTTTATGTACAACTCATAAATATTGTATTTGTGCATATATGCTGTATTTTTTACTAAAGGCCTTGTCATGCTAAGTAAATTTTGGCAAAATTTTTTCATCAAAATCAAAGGGCAAAAAGCACTGAGAGTACCAACTGTAGGTCAATTTTTTATTTGAAAAACTAAATCAACTAACATCAGACTGCACATATGTACAGGCTGATGATTGTCTATAGTTCCTGCCAAAGCTGAAATATTCCGGGTTCAGCATGCCAAGGGTTAATAACCTTGTTATAAAAATTCCTCTTCTTAAAACTCAGAGAGTCAACAAATTAAGGACATCATTGAAATTTTCCTGAACCTTATCAAGATCTTATAGGCATGTTTGCCATAATATAGATCTCATTGACATAAATCTTTAGATATCAAGGTCAATGTCATCTGACAAGGTCAAAGTCATTTATCAAGGTGAAACTTATGGAAAATATGCTGTTTCAGAGCCATCTGTGTATCATGAACTTTATATGTATTTGTCCATGTGTTTTGAGTCTATGTTACATTGCATATTAATATTTCATTCATTGTATGACGTTGATGCTACCTTGGGCAAGTATAGGCCTTTTTTTCAAGTTGAAAATATTTTGACATTTCCTAAAATTTGTACTTAAAAGTAAGTGTACTAGACATATAGTGTGTGATGCATTTTTTAGCCATTGTTTCAAACCTATGGATAAAAAAAATTGTCGGGTTTGATCCCTGATGGAAGCACATACTATTCGGACATTTGGCACCAACTTATCATAGCTACAGATAGAGGGGGGATTTTGGATTTCAAAATAAAATTATTTCAACAATAATGTGCACAAATCCAATATTGTGGATACTCATTGGAATTGTCTCGGCGAGACAATTCAAATGAGTACCCACAACATAGGGTTTCATTGAGAAATAAAGATTTTAGAGTGGAAAATTACCCCGTCTTATCTGTTCCTCTGTAATGGATGTCTCATTGCAAATCTTAAGTGGAAAAGCAGTTGAAAGCTAGGAAAAATAAGAATGGAGGTTCTGGTGCAAGAAATACCAGGAATTCTTTGTTATGTACTAAGCATCACAGTATAAGTGATAAAATGTTAAAAATAGGGTTAAACCCTATTCAAGCAAGCAAACAAAGCCAAGAGTTGTCCAAACTCCAGTCATGTATCATTTTCAAATACCATAACTCATACCATCTAAGACTTATACTGCTGAACTGTAATTGATTTCATATGATATTGAGGGGTCAGGGAAAAGCTGTTGCTAGTGCACTTACAATAGATTTGCACTGGCCCCTTAAAATACTAATTGTCCAATCATTACAATCAGCTTTTGATTTTCAAAAAATTAGTAAGTGGGAAAAAGGAAGTGTAGGCTTAGATGAGACTGTATGTCTGTGCAGGCTGATTTTAGTCTATATAACCTGCAAAGACCATGAGTACTGCAGCTTAATGTCTTTTACAGCAAGATGTCGGTCAAGAATTTCATGACTTGTTTCAGTGTTAACTTTTAATCACTAGGCATTCATTTATCTCTGTCTAATTTCATCAATGAATCATTCTTCATTTGTGCCGCAGGATGACTTTTATGTTGACATAGCAACAGACATGGTAGGTCAAAGGTCAAGGTTATTTAGAGAAATCTGACACAAGGGATTTGGTTTGCAGAAAGCAATATACACGCTTCTTTTCTATTGCACGTAATGAAATGTAGTATAAAACATCATTAATGGTTTGCGGTTTTTCGTTTGTTATTTGTATGCATCTTTAAGCTAGAGGATGGAGGGAGCAATCATTTTATCTAAAATCAAAATGTCATGTTTTATTTCACATCTAGATAATTCAGTCTGATGACATTGGGGTTTTTTCACAAATATTTTGCATCATGTGAGAAAGTGAAGTACCAAGATCCATATTGTACAACCAGAATGAGGCAAGGCTACTGTTCAATACAGATTTTTTTTTCCAAAACAAAACAACTTGCATTTGTAGATGAAAAATGAGGCTAGCCATATCAAACTATGAAAGTGAGGCTACAGTCCCATATATCGTTTTCAATATCACTTTCCATGGCATTTTCACTTGATTGGGGGTATAGAATGAAAAGATTATTTGTATCTACATTTGTCGAATTTTGATTTACAAACCTAAGAATACTGCATGTGACACTGAATTTATCTGACCAATCAAATTATTCATTAAGAACAGAAGTGTAGTGAAAGATCTTAGGGCCTTGACTTTTCTGACATTCAAATTCAATTGGGAACCCTCAGCGATTCTATGGAATAAACCTTGGGGATAAAACTGGTGCAGCCATGAAAGTCATGTCATTTCACATGTGGGTTTATATGACATGACAAACATCAATGATCCCGTTAAGGATGATGTTGCATAAAACAAAATCATCGAAAGAATAAAAGTGGACATTGTAAAATTTGAAAACAAAACGCAGTGTTTTACTGCGTTTTGTCATCAAATTATAATATGCCATAAAGATCTCCTAAGATGATTGATCGGAAAGAATGAACAAAATGTAATTTTCTTCAAGCGTATTAACCGAAGAACCACCAGGAGGCATATAACCTAAAAAATTACCCAAAATTACTACACTTACGTCCGAGACACTTTCCAGTTTACAGAAAAGTCCGAGCGATGTTCTGAATGATTTATAGAATTATGTCAAACATTCTTTTGGGTGGATGAAATATATTTTTAAACTAATTAAGACATTAAGGTTACATACCAGCAGTTTACTTGCAAGCATACCTTTATATCAAAGGGGTAGTGCAAAACTGTTTCAATTGCTTTTAGATAAATAGGCACTTTAATGATTTTACATTAACTCCTCCCACGGTCCTGATCTTTTTTCTAAGGTAACTGGTGTTGGATATCTAGGACAACCTATGAATTGAATGTCAAGGGGGCGTGGCTAGCATTCTATTAATTCTTGGAACTTTTCATTATATACAACAAAAGAAACAAAATTGGGAAAAGAAATAGAATTTTTATCTCCCTCCCTCCAAAGCTCTGAACTTTGGTAGAAATATTTCATTAACTTGCATGACTGCGTGCATAGACTAAATATTACTAGGTGTAATTGTATAAAAAGATGATATTTGCAGTAGATATACAGTTTTTGGTTTTGGCTAATCATGCATTTTGTCTTTTATAAGCTCAACATTAAGTTGTAGAAAGAAGAAATTTTTGGAGTAGTGTTGTAAAGACTGGTAAAAATTATAGTTACATATAGAATTTTGAAAAGTATAGAAGTCTTAAGTCTTTAAGGGTAGAAGACATTGTATGAAATCAAGAAATAGCCTATCAAAAGCAATTTCTTCATTTTCCAAAGTCTTTTTTGCAATATCTATTTCTGGGCATTGTTAAAAAGCAGGATTATATGATCATGGGCTAAGAAATCTGGATTGCATGGATAAGTAATTCGGAAAGTTTTCTGTTTCAGATGTGTAAATGATTTAGAATAGAGATTAATCCTGAATTAATATTTATGAAATAATTTTATTTTCATTCTGATGTTAATGAATAAATCTAAGTCTGATGGAGGAGGAGTTATAGGCAAAAGCTAAAATTGGAGGGAGATCGAGCCCAAGGTTTTTGCTTTGCATCCCCCATCAGACTTTATTTATGGACACATCAACATGAAAATGAAATTGTATCCATGATAACACAATAACCATTCTGAAATTAGTTTTATAACACATTTCTGTGTGTAAAATAGTAAAATTACATTTTTCTGGATGTGACATTGATAAATAAGTAATGATATTGACATTGGGAGAATTTCAAAGAAAAAGAAGTGTGCCATCTATAGCATGTGGGTTATATATCGTCAACACATCAACATTCCCACTGAAGATGACGTATGACGCCATGGACGGAGCTATATGTGTACACAGTAAAACACATGACATATGAATTTTATTATGAAATGAAGTTCTATGTAATTCTTCTTATTTCATATATGCGTTTTACATCATCATGTTATAATGTTTTATAACATTTTTATTTGAAACTTGAAATTAGAACTTATTAACTCTAGGTATTTTACTTACTGACTTGATTTTTAGCTCCACTGGCTGAAAGCCACTGGGGCTATTGTCATGGCGTTATGTCCGTCGTGCGTCCGTCCGTCCGTCTGCGTCCGTGCGTCCGGTCGTAAACTTTTTCTTAAAAAATCTTCTCCTCAGAAACTATTGGATGGATTTCAACCAAACTTCACAGGAATTATCCTTGGGTGACCCTCTTTCAAAGTTGTTCAAAAAAATTTTGATCAAATGAAAAACATGGATTTAATGGGCGTGGCTAATTTCCAAATATGGTAAAAAGTGACTTTTCTCAGGTTCTAATTGATGGATCCCAATTAAATTTTACATGATTGATCTTTGGGTGACCCTTTATCAGTCTACCAAAAATTATTTTGATCGGATGAAAAATATGCATTTTTTGGGCGGAGGTCATTTCTCTATATGTTATATAGTGGAAACTTTGGAAATCATTTCCTCAGAATCTAACCAATGGATATCAACCAAATTTTACATGAATGATCCTTGGGCGACCCTCTATCAGTCTACAAAAAAATATTGAGATCAGATGAAAAATATGTATTTTATTGGCGGAGGTCATTTCTCTATATGTTATATAGTGGAAACTTTGAAAATCATTGTCTCAAAAACTAACTGATAGATATCAACCAAATTTTACATGAATGATCCTTGGGTGACCCCTTATCAGTCTACCTAAAATTATTGTGATCAAATGAAAAATGTGTATTTTATGGGCAGAGGTCATTTATCTATTTGTTATATAGTGGAAACTTTGAAAATCAAATGTAAGTGATGGATATCAACCAAATTTCACAGGAATCATCCTTGAGTGATTCTTTATCAGTCTATTAAAGATGATTGTGCTCGGATGAAAAATATGTATTTTATGGGCGGAGGTCATTTCTCTCTATGTTATATAGTGGAAACTTTGAAAATCATTTTCTCAGAATGTAATAGATGGATATCAATCAAACTTCATTAGTATGATCCTTGGGTGTTCCATTATCATGCAGCCAAAAATTATTGTCATTGGATGAAAAATATGTCTGTTATGGGCGGAGGTTATTTCTCTATATGTTATTATAGTAATTCTTTGAAAATAATTTCAACCCAATATATCTAAAAAATCTAGTCAAACCTTAGATTACAAGAATTTCAAGCCTGTGGAGCGACTCAAGCCATTCATGGCTTTCTAGTTTACGTAGGAATCCCTTTGTATAGCATTTTTAAGTTCATATCTCTCTTGATGATGATATCTCATTAAGATTTGTTAGCCATTATAAAGCTTAAGTACTATCGAAACCATATAATTGCTACTTGAAAGTAACAAAAGATTTAATAAAATTGGTGTTGAAATTTACAGAATTCCACTGTAACATAAACTGAATTATTTGAGGACATGTCTGGAACTTGGGATAATTCTGATTTTGAGCTTAATAAAGCTACAGATAGAGGGGCTATTTTGGATTTCAAATAAGATTATTTCAACTATTCTTGCGCAAATCCTATGTTGCAGATACTCATTGGAAGCATCTTGACAAGACGCTTCAAATAAGTACCCACAACACATAGTTTCAATGAGAAATAAAGATTTAACCCTTGTCATGCTGAACCCGGAATATTCCTACTTTGGAAGGAGCTATAGACAAACATCAGCCTGCACATATGTGCAGTCTGATGTTAGTCTACACCACCTGTTTCTCATTTTCAAACTAGAATTGTCAATAGACTTAGTTTTTTAAATAAAAATTGACCTACAATTGGTACTTTCAGTGCTTTTTGCCCTTTGATTTTGATGGAAAATTTTTAGCCAAAATTTATTCAGCATGACAAGGGTTAAGACTGCCATTACCCTCTCTTATCTGTACCTGCTAAACTGTTTCAGGGTCGGTTAACTCCAAGACCTCGTTTAGCTAGCCTATTTCAATTCTATCAAGCAGAGGTATATCTGTGAACCTTTCCCATTAGAGTTTTTTACACTGTGACTAACAAATATGCTAAACAATTCACGGGTATAGTTTGATTGAATTCATTAAATTATTTGAGAATATAATTAACAGGGTCCCCCACCCCCCAAAAAACCAAAAAAACAACAACAAAAGATGGGGTGATTTACCCCCTTATTGAAGCTTATACCCCCAACTTTTGCAAGTAACCTTATTTATCTCTATAGGATTGGGTACATACTTTCATACTTAGAAAATTAATATCTGAATATCTAGATTGCGTTCTTCATTCATTGATAATTTATGCTTTTAGAGTATCACCAGAACAAAGCTTAAGGCACTGAGATGCCTATGTCATATATCCCAGTCAAGTAATGATTGCAGTTTTCTACTGCAAAGTTCGAACTTTCTTAACTTTCCTCAGTCTTTTATACAATATATATATTTTTGAAATATTTTTAATATTCCATAAAAATAAAAAAAAGTTCTGTAGAAATAGGATAGATTCTAAAATTTTAGAAAAGGCCTTATTCCCGATGTAATATATATATTCAATTTCAGGAACTGTTATCCCAGATTAGATGATTTGTGACTAATAATTCACGATAATGATTATTAACTTTTTTCTAGGATTAGATAAAACATGTAGTGCAAATTAGATTTTTTCAAAGAAAATTAGCATCTGAAACATGAAATAGTTTTATTGACTCCGATTTTATGACTTAACCCTTTGCTGTTTAATGCCTGCTTTTTATGTGTCTGTGATTTTATGATTGAGAAAACATTGTGAAAAAAAGAAGAAATTGCTTCTGTCAAGCAATTTCTTCTTTTTCAAAACTATTTTCTACCCTACTGAATGGTTATTTTTCAAATTAAATCCACTTTAAATTTTCGTCTGCAAAATCTTTGAATTTGGACAGGTCCAAAATTTTGTAAAACGGGAAAGGGTTAAGTCTGCTAATTCCACTTTGTATATTTTTACTTTTACATCATCAGTTAATTAATTCTCAAAGGTACAAGGTATTTGTGACTGTAGTTTTTATACTTTGATTGCCAAACTTGTTAGTGTTGCCAAACATGTTAGTGTCGCCAAACTTGTTAGTGTCCCTGTGTAAATGTTGATTGTGCTGTCTGTACCTTTTTGATTTCATAATGCAATCATGTGAGGATTGTATTTAATAATCATCTGAAACTTAGAGAGAGCTGTAATTAACCATGTTGATTTTTGTTTGTGATTGATTGATTGAATGGGTTTTATGCCGCTTTCAACAATTTCGCAGTTATATTGAAGCAGCCTGAGCACCTAACAATGGATTTCTGGTATTTGTTTCACCTGTACTACCATTACACCCTTTCCTAGCCACCGACTACTATCTCACATAGGTTTACGATTATCTACCCATTTGTGAGAGACAAACGTCCGAAAGGATATTTGCCGCCACCGGGGATCCAACCCACGTCTTCCAGATTGGAAGTCTGATGCCTAACCTCAGAACTGCGCTATGGTGGCGGCTTGATTTTTGTTTGTCTAAAGGTGTTTAAGTGACCATAGGTTGTGTATGATTTAGATATGCTATTTCTTTGCGAGCCGCCGTCATAGCGCAAGTGGTAGAGCGTCAGACTGTCAATTTAGAGGTCCTGGGTTTGATCCTCAACGGCAGCACTCATTCTTTTGGACTATTTGTCTCTCACCAATGGGTTGATAATCGTAGACTAATGTGAGATAGCAGCTGGAGGCTAGGAAAGGATGTGATGGTTGTACTGGTGAGAGAAATACCAGGTGCTCCAGCCGCTGTGATATAACTGAAAAATGTTGAAAGCGCCCTAAAACTCCATTCAATCAACCAATCAACTATTTCTTCACATTTCACATATCATTTGCATTTCGAGGGGTCAGTGCAACACTATTTTAAGTGCCTATATGTTAATAGGCTCTTACAATAGCTTTGCGCTGACCCCTCAATTTGAATTTTTTGTGCCAACCAAGGGTCCAAGTTTTAGGGTTACATTTTAGTAGCTGAATTAACCCACGTCTACTTTCACAGATTGATATTTTTATTCTGTTGTTTAACAGATTTGTTGGACTTTTAAAATCTAAATTCAGTAACTATTTTTCGAAGTTAGAGTCAAAGCTGTGACCTTCAAATGTTTACCTTCTGTTGTAAAAATAATAGTATTAAACAAACAAACAAACAACAAAGAAAGGACAAACTCATTCTGTCAAATTCTTTTGCTGAGCACCGATTCATCATTCAACAACAACAATCTTCAGACTCTGTGATTCTGTGGTCTACAGGATTTGCTTGTTTTGTTTTGTTTTTGCTGTGACTATGCTGTATGTCCTCATACTTTTAAGCAAAACTAAGATGTTTCTTTAGCTTTAATGCCTGTTAAAGTGTTCTAAGCTAAGTGTGTCTATAGCTATAATATGTTGAAGTGTGCTAAAATGACTTTCTGCTCACTGTCTTACAAAAATGACCATCTATAAATTAATGTTACCTGGATTAAATGTTATAAGATTGATCATAAACTTTTAACTAAGAGCTTTTTCATTCAAAAAGACTTTACATGTATCAATGACACAGCATGAAAAAGTTGTATTGTAAACATGTATAAATATATATGCAGTTATAGTGGGAGCATATTGACCTAAACCTGGCCTTTGTGATTTAAATAAATTAAATACCGCTCGTTTCTCCTCGCAAAACACGACTTACCTGCGGAATCCAAACGTAAAGTTGGATTGCACGTGTTAGCTCTGTTAACCCGTTATCGCACATACTGTTCATTGTAACGGCGATATTTGGTAACCCTCGTGAACTAGTGAATCAATGCATAAATTGAGTGTCTTATTCAAAAATCCTTAGATGCTGTGAGAAAAATGCAAATTTTCAAATTTCTTTAGATGCAATTTATGTGTTTTGAATGGAAATGAAATGAAATTCCCTCTCTCAGTCACAATAATTGTTTTTGAAATCGAATCGTCTGCTACATGACTAGGCGCCCCGTATATAGGTCAACTGCTAACTCCACGCATACCTGTAATTTGTGCAGTATAACGGAATGTCCATGCTTGATCGTCACGTGCCAAAGTATCTTCGGAATTTATTCATGTGCCTAATTATTTATTCTGCATAAAGGTCAGGTTCAAGTTAATATGCGTCCGCTATACAACTGTTTCGTGCTTCAGAGCCATTGATTTTTATATGGCCATGTTTATAGGCTCATCTCTGTTTAAAGATGGTGTTTTTGCATGATGGGATTGAATTAATGTTATGTGTGATTGGTTTTGCTGTGATGTAATGTGGCACATATCTAATAGCATGAGTCTTGCTGATGAAAAATTATAATTTTGCTGTGTTTAAGCCTAGCTCTTTACCCCTACCAAAAAGTTCAAGAATTGATTTTTGAATGTTCTAGAACGTAAAATTGCCATTTTAAGAATTTTAAGAATTAGTTCTTGAAATCAAGAACTAATTCTTGAATCAGTTCAATAACTAAGAAATAACTAGAAATAATTCAAGAACTTGTTCTTGAACTAGTTCAAGAACAAGTTCTAGAAGTTTTTGAAATGCCATTTAATCTTCCAGTATGTTCAGGATGAAATGCCATTTAATCTTCCAGTATGTTCAGGAACAAGTTCTTGAACTTTTTACACATTCTAGAACATTCAAAAACCAGCTCTTGAATTTATTGCAGTGGATTAGAGCTGTGCTACTATTTGTGAAGAGATTTTGGATGAATATTACTGTATTCCTCCTTATTATCCCTCGCCGTTCGGCAAAGGGGATGTATAGTAATGGTCTCTGTACATCATTCTGTCATTCCGCCACTAAACTTGTCCGGAGCATATCTCCTAAAGTACCAGTATAAAAGCTATCAACTTGAAACCTTATAGGTGGATAGATCTCAAGGAGGAGAAGTGCAGTGCACTAGAACTACAACTCTTGCTTGCATAGTTTTGGAGTCATTGCCCTTTGATTGGGCCTTAGTTTACTATCAAGCTTTGATGGCACGGGGGAAGACCATGTCCCATATGGCTCTTGTTAATATTGACCTCCTGATAGAATCACCTCCTTTGATATTTAGATTTGAAATTTTGGAGGATTTAAATTTCCTATTTATGAATGAATGAACATTTAAAGAACTTAAATCTAAATTTAAAGGATAAATACCTAATCTATCAATTGATAGAACTATATACCTTTTAATACCAGATACATAAGATATATAAATACCAGATACAAAATAAGAGCTTCCTCTTTTAGCTCCACTTGCTGAAAGCCACTGGGGCTATTGTCATGGCATTGTGTCTGTCATGTGTCCGTATGTCCTTGCTTCAGTGCGTCCAGTCGTAAACGTTTTCTTTAAAAATCTTCTCCTCAGAAACTACTGGATGAATTTCAACCAAACTTCACAAGAATGATCCTTGGGTGACCCTCTTTCAAAGTTGTTCAAGAAATTTGATCCAATGAAAAACATTGATTTAATGGGTGTGGCTTATTTCAAAATATGGTAAAAAGTGAGTTTTCTCAGATTCTAATTGATGGATACCAATGAAATTTTACATGAATGATCCTTGTGTGACCCTTTATCAGTCTACAAAAGATTATTGAGATTGGATGAAAAATATGTATTTTATTGGCAGAGGTCATTTCTCTAAATGTTATATAGTGGAAACTTTCAAAATCATTTTCTCAGAATGTAAGAGGTGGATATCAACCAAATTTCTCTGGAATGATTATAGTGGAAACTTTCAAAATCATTTTCTCAGAATGTAAGAGATGGATATCAACCAAATTTCTCTGGAATAATCCTTAAGTGACCCTTTATCAGTCTACCAAAAATTATAGTGATTGTATAAATAATAAGTATTTTATGGGCAGAGGTCATTTCTCTATATGTTATATAGTGGAAACTTTGGAAATCATTTTCTCAGAATCTAAATGATGGATATCAACCAAATTTCACTGGAATAATCCTTAAGTGACCTCTATCAGTAACAAAAAAGTATTGTGATCAGATGAAAAATATGTATTTTATGTTCGGAAGTCATTTCTCTATATGTTATATAGTGGAAACTTTCAAAATAATTTTCTCAGAATGTAAGTGATGGATATCAACCAATTTTCACTGGAATTATCTTTGAGTGACCCTCTATTAGTCTACCAAAAATTATAGTGATTGGATCAAAAATAAGTTTTTTATGGGGGAAGGTCATTTCTCTATATGTTATATAGTTGAAACTTTGAAAATCATTTTCTCAGTATGTAATTGATGGATACCAATGAAATTTTACATGAATGATCCTTGAGTGACCCTTTATCACTCTACAAAATATTATTGTGATCGGATGAAAATATCCATTTTATGGGCGGATGTCATTTTTCTATATGTTATATAGTTGCATGAAACTTTGAAAATCTTTTTCATCATCAGTAGAATCCAAACATCTAAAAATCTAGTCAAAACTTTTATAGCTTTACAAGATTTCAAGCCTGTGGAGCGACTCAAACCATTCATGGCTTTCTAGTTCTGATTTCATTAACTTTGTTCAATGAGAAATATGGTTAATACTTTTACTGCGTCAAAAACAAAAAAACATTTTCTAAATTTCTTAAACCATTTTTGGTTTTGAATCTTTTCCAAGAATCTATGTTCTAAAATTAGTTATCAAAGTAATGTTTTAAATAGCAAAGTGATATGATAAATTACAAAAAAAATTAAAATATATTATTGTATGGTTCTTTAAATATGTAACTCACTGATAGCTACTGTCATTTTAAATTAAAATTGTTGTTTATTTTGTTATTCATATACTGAAATGTATTAGTTTGGGTTTTTCATGGAAACAAATAATTATCAAGATAATTCCCACAGAGTACTAACAACAAGCCGCTTGGATAAGAAGATAGTATAGTGCCTGCAAAAATGTGCAGACTAAATCATAATTATGAACCTGTGGGTGACATTTTCAAAAAATTTATATGTGCGCAAAGCAAAGGTTCTGGCCAGCCTGTGCAACCGCACAGTCTGACCAGAGTCTTCACTATGCACTGTATTGATAGGTAAGGTCTTGATCTCTCCTTAGGCGGTCAGCATAATATTATATTCTTATTGCATTGAATTGTTGTCTACACTGTTCAAAGTTTGTACCTCACACAAGTATAAAATTGTTGGAAATGTCACACTCAGGCTCATATTATATAACTGGGTTTTTTTCAGGGTCAGAAACAAAAGCCAGGTCCTATCAAAGCCTTGTCCAGTGTCTTTGATAAGCCAAAGGACGAGAAAGGTGAAGGCAGTACATCCACCAACCAAAACAGGACACTAGATACTCAAAAACCAAAGAAAACCGTGACCCCGGATAAAGCGCCTAAACGAATGGCCCCTGATATCCCTAAAACTTCCCCACCTTCCCTCACTAATGAGAGTAAAAAATTAGTGAATCTAAAGGATTTAGCAGATGTGTATGAAGCAGATTCACAGCCAGTTAAAACACTCTTAACTCCTAAGAAAAGTAAGGATGACTCAGAGATGCAACATCAAAGTTCTAGTGATAATACAAATATAAAATTGAGTCCATACGCAACTGTCGGTAAAATGTGGCGACCTATGTCAATATCAAGTCCCTCTGCGGAAAATGAAAATGATAACCCTTATCGGAGTTTTAATAACTTTGACGCACTTCGAGAGATGTCAGGGGAGAAAGGTCAAGGATCCAATCAGATGATTGGTAACCCGGGTGTTATGCCTAATGGACATATCAGTTTAACAAGTTTAAAGCAGGTTTTGGCTTCGACAACGAAAGAACCAGATTATAAGGATCCAGACAGGGCTTCTGTGTCGGAAAAAAGCTTTGCCGTTTTAAAGGAGAAAGCTAGTGCTAGTCACTCAAACTCTGTCAAACAAATTCTGGAAATGGTGTACACATCAGAAGACTTTGTACAAGCTACCAATGATGTAGATAGATTATTAAATGAACTAAAACAGACTCTAGAAGCTCTTAAATCCTCGCGGATAGATAAAAAGCCAGTACAGTTCAATATGTGTAAGGAAGAGTTACAATCCCAAGTGAGACAATTTGTAACGGATGCCAAACTTTTGGTCAGTAATGCAACTCAAACCAAAGAAAAACTCGCTGTAAATATGAACACTAGCATGCATTCCCTTGGTAAAATATTCCTACATGGACAAGCGACAATGTTCATGATGGAGGCTATTCATCAGGCCCAACATTTAGGTTCAGAAATCATGCGTGTTGCTAACGCATACAAAAGTACTCTCAATGCAGCGCATGCTGCAGTCGGCAAACCACTCTCTGATCCACATATGAGATATCTTATGAGACAGGCAACAAATTTAGCATCATTGCTTAGTACTTTGTTGAAAAGTTTAAAATCTTTGGAACAAAAATAGTGCTGGTACCATAATATTAAAGCATATACAACAAAATGAATGTTTTACTATTGATCTATTACTACAGTTAAAAACATCGTGAAATTGACAAGATGAATGATTTTGGAATGATTTTGGAATAAAATTGAATGAGTATGTGGAGCGAGTTTTGAGTGAAATTAAAGGATGGTAATTCATTATTGCTAATTTTGTTAAAGATGAACAAAATTAACGATATGTAGTACCTCCCTTTAATAAAATATACTTTTTTTCTGTTTGTGTGTCTTTGGGTAGTACCCAGACACTTTAAAATCCCTACCAGCTAATAAGATCGTAGAATGATTTGACCTATTGGAATTTTTTAATGTCGATCGTCTTAAGCGATTTCGAGGTGTTTTCTATTGATTTGGAACTTTTTGATCGATTTGAGTGAGTGTTTGGAATGAATGAATGGAGCGCTGAGTGAAGGATTTAGAATGATTTTGATCGGAATGAATGTCAATTTCACGATGTTGTTAACTGTAGACAGCAAATTTTAGACTGGTCTAAATTCAAAGAAAAGGTTAAACTTTTCCTAGATGAAATGGTTTAGACTGGGTAAATTTTGAGGTAATGCTTTAAAGGTGTTTAAAAAAATAAGTAAAATGTATGAATATCTGTTTAAAAAGCCAATTCTACTCTTATAAATTTTGGCTAGATAAAGACTCCAATCAACTAATTCATATGCTATCAGATCCGTTCAGAATCTATCTGTAAGCAAATGCATTGGTTTATTTTTTTAGAGAATTGGCAAACTGAGAATAAATTGCAAACTAGAGTAACTTTCTATATTTGTATTTTTGACATTTACAGAACTTTTGCAGTACCCCATTGATTGTCTTTTTTTCTGACTTCACAGTGTTAATATCCTTATTGATTTTCATGTTTGCATTCTATGAATTTGACATTTGAGCCTGTGCATGACATTTCCAACAATTTGAAATTTAGGTGAGTTCAAGCATTGAGAGGCAAAGATAGCCCTAAACTCTAAAAATAAAGTTACCTAATGGTCTACAGATACTTTAAGACCTCATGTAACTACAAAGTGCATATAGTGAAGGCATTGGTCAGACTGCGCAGGTGCACAGGCTGGCCAGAATCTTTGCTTTGTGCATATTTGAAATTGTTGGAAATCTCATGCACAGACTCAAATGTTATCAGCATTGATTTCCCTTTCATGCAATATTTTCTGTAACAGAGAATGACTTCCTTTCAAATAGCACCCACTCTTCACTCAGTTTCATGAATAGCAATTTTGACCAGTCTAAAATTTCAGTTAACAGGTAGCTAGAATAAGGTGAAACATTTTCCTGCAAAATTTCAGCATTATTTTCAAGCATTTCTATCTACATATTCTCAAAACAAATTATCCATCATTTAAAGCGTCATCAAAAATATGATTGTATAGAACAGAGTTTTATGTCAGGTCTTCTTGGAGGAGGCTTGGCATAGCTGACATAATGGTAGTTTGATGTATGTGTGCCATGACTTCTTAAGTTTTGGATGTAACTCTATGCCACTTGGCACAATTATTCCCTGTTATGAGTAGATGTGTTGTAAAAAAAGCATTTAAGGTTACAGTTATTTACAACATGAAATTGACATTCACTACAATCAAAACAATTCAAAAACCCTCACTCAGCGCTCCATTCATGCACTCAAAAACACTTCAAAATTACTAAAAAATATTAAATCAACAGCTACATTCAAAATAAATGGAAAACTATCATGAATTCTCTGACATTGTTAAAACAAGCATCTGATTATTTTTTTTTAAGAAGTGAGAAGCTATTTTATTAAACTTGCATACTTATTTTATTATAGAGACAAAATTAGCCTTATTGGATTACTTCCCTTTAATTTCACCAAAAAATCACTCATCACACTCATTCAGTTTCATTCCAAAATCTTTTACCTTGTCAATTTCTCGATGCTTCGAACTGTAGTCTAAGGTCAAGGTTAAAAATCAAAGGTCAAACTTTATTCTTGTCAATAGTTCATGCGTAAATCAGTAACAAAGATACACAGGAAGGCCTCACAACTAGATGTTCTACTTTAAAATTCTGTTCAGTTAGATTCAATGTCAAGGTGACATTTTGATGGTCAAATTATATGGACTCAGATGAGATTTTTTTTTTAAACTGACTATGTACTGTATTCTTTTTATATTCCATGACTGTTTAATTGTCTGTGATACTTGTTTAAAAAAGAGATTGTGAACTCATTCAATAAACCCTTTGTCACAAAGCTTCAACTCCACTTGCCCATATGAGCCTATGAGCAACATTTCCAATAATTTCACGAGTGTACAGAATAAAGACAGTGATCAGCCTTTGTGTCTTTATTGTTTGATCATTGTCATTTGAGCCTGTGCTTGACATTTCCAACAATTTGAAATGTTCGTGAGGTGCATACATTGAGCAGCGTAGACAGCCACAAACTGTAAACATAAAGTTACCGGATGGTCTACGGATACTTTGAGATCTTATATATCTACTAAATGCAAAGTAAAAACTCTGGCCAGACTGTGCGGATGCACAGGCTAGCCAGAGTCTTTGCTTTGCGCATATTTAAATTGTTGGAAATCTCACAAACAGGCTCATTTCTTTTCTTTTTAATATGAGTTTCTTTAGATGGCCACTAAATAGCTTGGTACACCCCATGGTTGATACATTTTGATGTTAAAGGCCTCTTGCCCATGTGAAATTACTACAAGTAAAACAAACAGGCTTGTTTTATTTGTCTGCAGGTGACCAACACCTGGTATCTACAGCTTTATCCAAGCTGTGTTTACAAGGTTTATGTCGCCCTTTAAAGACTCTTCAATAGTAAAATGTTCCTTATGCTATTGGTATGCTGTTATTATGATATGCACATATATCTTTGTCAATACCTCCTGCCAAAGCAAAAAGTTTCCAGGCTCAGTATGACAAGGGTTAGAAAATTTCAGGAACTCATAGTTTGGTGCTGAAACCTCTGCCATATAAACAAAATACTGTTGAAAGCGTAGTTAAACCCCATGCAACCAAACAAATCTGAAGTTATCCGAGTTATAATTATACTGTAATTCAGAGGCTTTCCAATAAAACTCAATTACTTAAGCACTATCTTGCACTTAAAATAATCAAGTGATGTTAGTTTTAAATGTCAATGTTGTTTAAGTATGAAAGGAGGGTTATTAGTTTTTTGTGGCAAAGTGTTTAAATGAATGGGTATATATTTGTTAACTATATATAATTAGAATAGAAGCTATATCCTTTATATATAATAGTAATAATATCTAAAACGGATAAGTTAAGTCACGAAAGAAATGAAATAGTTTTCAATTACAAGTAAATGTATATTTAAAGTTTGCTGTCAACTTCTGAACATAAGGTAGTGGACCCATAACAGTTTTACAATATTTCTTATGGTCTTTCACAATGTAATCAAGGTTTCCTTATGAAATCATTAGGAAACCTCAGTTAACACTGTTAAAGTTCATGACTTCCAAAACGTTGTGGAACTAATACGGGTCTAATGGTAGTATTTTGAATGCTTAGCAGAAACTATTTATTCTGAGAAGTCAGCTGTACTGTAAATGCCTACATACCGGTATTTATAGTTACTTACAATGGTTTGAAGCTGACCCTTTGATATATGCTTCCATTGAACCTATATTGTGAATACTCTTGAGAATCTTTTCGTCGAAACATTCTTAATCAGATCTTTAAAATTGGGGTTTAAATTCAAGGATAAACTTTACATTGTCTTACCCCATCCACTGTCATTCTTCAGGTAGTGGACCTGTAAAAGGTCTGCATTGTTTTGGAAGTCATGACCTTGAACAGTGTTAACCAAGGTTTCCTAATGATTTTCATTAGGAAACCTTGGTTGACATGTGAAAGATGATGAGTTCCAAAATGTTGTGTAACTATTACAGGTCCACAACTTTACAGCACAGAGAGGTGAAAACTCAGTAAGGTGTTGATGAGATGAGCTGTAAATCATAGGGGTTGATCCCTGGTTTGGCCATCTTTCATTCAACACTGATAATAAGTCAAATTGTGGCATTCACCATTTGTCTTCCTCGTATAGGCAAATAATAAGAGGTTTTTAAACATGATCGTGTACAATACTGAATTCTATTGGATGAGTACCCTGCAGAACCAGTCTATATTTGATGAGGCGATAGATGATGTTAAATGACATCTTTATTTCACACCATACACTAAAAGTTTCACAATTAACAATTTTCGGCATTTGAGAATGACAAAGGGAATAGATCCAAAATGATCCAGATAGGGCCATTAAATGCAAGTCACTATGAACATGATTAAATTGAAACAAACATTTGTTCTAAAAATAGAATTCCACGTGAAATGTTTATTAAGCGATGTCATTGGTCTAAATTGTTTAGATGTGAAATAATAAGTTCTATGCCAAAGTGGGATGAGCATTTGGTGACTTGGGGCGAAAATTGAAGAAATCCAGCTTTTGTGTTGTTGATACAGTCAAAGGACAAGCAAATTGTAAGTACAGTAAAACATGTGTTAAGCGACCACCGAATGGACCACCAAAAAGCGTTTATGGGAATGGTCACTTAATACAAAATATTATAATAAATGTGACAGTTCATTTTGATCGCATTTGTATTTCAGTCAAGTCGTACTGAATCCTATGATGTTTAAACCCATTAGAATCGTCTTATTGAGACGATTCTAATGGGTTCCATCAACATAAGATTCAACAATAAGCAATTTTTCGTTAAGAATGTCCCCTTTTTCAGAGATTTTGCTTACGGTGAAGGGACTTTTTATGGTGGTCGCTTAATAAAATTGGTCGTTTAATACAGGTGGTTGGTTGAGCAATATCGACTGTACAGGTTGAATAAAGCTTAAGCTATGATATTTTGTTTGCAAATTAAACACATGATTATTTGGTTGCTAGATTTTTTACCTTGATTAAAATTTCCTTTGAAATTCTAGGTTGGAATGGATCTAGACCCTAGTCCCCTTTCTGGATCCGTACATGTAGTTTTGAACAACACACACTGTGAAATGAGCCTATGCGTGACATTTCCAACAATTTGAAATTTTGGTTAGGTGCATATGCTGAGTAGCATAGACAGCCTCATTCTATAAATATAGAGTCACCCGATGGTCTATAGCTTCTTTGAGACCTTAACTATCAACTTAGGGCCTAGTGAGGACTCTGGCCAGACAGCGGTTGCACAGGCTGGTCAGAGTCTTTACTTTGCACATATAAGAAATTGTTGGAAATCTCACACACGGGCTCAAATGTCAAAGTTTTAGACATATCAAAATTAAAAAAAAAAAGAATAGAAACTATAATTCAACTTATGTTTAAATAAAAAATCAAATACCTGATAAAGAAAAAAACAATTGAAAAACAAGAGTAATTAAATTATACAAGCCAGTTCATCCTTTCCCATGTTGTTTTCAAAGTATTTTTCTTTATGTGCACATACTTCATGTTGTATTTGTTATTTATATATCAAGTCTATTAAAAGTTATACTTTGTATGATACAGGTCTATTAAAGTAATGAAATATAAATATAAGCCTTCTTGTTGAAAAAATCCCAATCTTAATGAAACAGGCTTATTGTCGGCTTAATTCTAAAACCTCGTAACTACTACTTAAATCAAGATGTTGTCATGAGGTTTTAGAATTTAGTTTAATTCTAGAGCCTCATAACTACAGCTTCACTCAAATTATAGATACAAGGTATTAAAATTAAAACGACATTTTATTTCACTTTACATTGCAGAGTCATAGCATTATTACTCTGCCGCGATTTGTATCTACCCTTGACTTTCGGACAAAATTCCAGATCTCATATTTTGTTTTATTTCAAAAGGTTGGAAACATAGAGAAACATTTTTAGCTCCACTGACTGAAGGCCACTAGGGCTATTGTCATGGCACTGTGTCCATGGTGCGTCTGATTGTAAACTTTTTCTTTAAAAATCTTCTCCTCAGAAACTACTGGATGAATTTCAACCAAACATCACAGGAATGATCCTTAGGTGACCTTCTTTCAAAGTTGTTCAAGAAATTTCGATCCATTGAAAAACATGGCTAATTTCCAAATATGGTACAAAGTGTCTGTTCTCAGAACCTAATGGATGGATACCAATTAAATCTTACATGAATTATTCTTGGATGACTCTTTATCAGTCAAAAAAATATTGTGATCAGATGAAAAACATGCATTTTATGGGTGGTGGTCATTTCTCTATGTTATATAGTAGAAACTTTAAAAAATCATTTCTCAGAATCTTATAAGTGGATATCAACCAAATTTCACTGGAATGCTCCTTTGGTGACCCATTATAAGGCTGCACAAAATTACTGTGAGTGGATAAAATATATGTATTTAACAGGCAGGGGTCAATTTTCTATATGTTATTCATCAATCATGAATTTTTCTCTGCAGAAACTTTTCAGTCTGTGACACTTAAAAACACTTAATTACTTGTTTGAATTATGTTCCCATGACTGTGACGAAATTTGCAGTTTTCTAAAACATCCTTTTCACTGTTACAGCCACATATATTGATTATTAAAGACTCATAAGATCACAAGAGCAATTTTCAGCTTGATGATAACCTAACACCTTTATTTGAAAAAAGTGTGATTTTCTAGCTATCTAGATTCGTGTAAGCGATAAAGAACCATCATGGTCATCTTGTTTTTGCTTGTGCCCTTGAGTTTGACAAAATGGCATTTTTCGAATTATTATTCCAATGTCCATCATGGTTATTATCACTACAATATCCATAAGTTAGTTAGTTACGTCAATCATTTGCTTTCTTTTGCTTTGACCACATTACTGGTTTTAAATTTATGATTGCTCTAAGAACCCAAAATATTGAAAAAACTAGTCAAAACTTTGATTTGCTATTACAAGAAATTCAAGCCTGTAGAGCGACTCAAGCCATTGAATATAAAATCTGTCGGTTCCACGCGTCTCTGATGATTTGAAAAACTTGTTTTGGTCTTTTAATTCCACTGGTAGAAGCCAATCGAGATTGACATGGCGTTGGGTCTGAGGTGCGTCGACTTCGTTTTCTCTCAGGATCTTCCTCTCAGAAACAACTGGGAAGAATGACCCTAGGGACATGCTCAGACTTTTTTTTTCACAGCTGTCAAAAATATGAGTTTTATGTGCCGTCGAAACTGTAAAAAATGGTAACATGTAGATAAATATGAAAAATATTCTATGAAACAATTGGTCAGGGAAAGGTCACGGGTTCTATAGTTAATTGAGTCAGAAAAGTGCTCCAAATAAAAACAACAAACACACGTGTATTATAGATCTACAATGACCTGGCACTCATTAAATATTCCTTTTGACCCCTATTGATAGTCGGATAATATGTTTCTTAATATAGACTTAAACTCATGAAGTTTAGATCCAATAAAATGTATCATACCCCATTACTCATAAGGAAATTTAGCTCATGTGGTATGGCTGTTGTCCCAAACCCGAGAGTCCATGAGTTCAAACCGGGTCATGATCAATTTCCATTTTTTAAGGTAACACTGTTTTACCTATTTTGAGACAATAGTGTTGCATTAGGCTGTCTGTATTCTGACAGTCAGACCCCTTTTTTAAGAATTGATCATTGCAAAGTCCTGTCCATTCTATTCATCACTGTAAATAATAATAGTGAATTATGGAAACAATAGCAATTATGTATCGCGTTTTGTAGTTCAAAATACACCGCAAGCGAAACTGAATAATTGAACTTTTGAAAAGTATATATATCTAAGAGATGAATAGACATTTTTTCTTGTTCATTTTACAATTTAAGACGGTTTGAAAATAAAAGCCTATGCTGGGTTTGATTGCGTTAATCGAATTCTCTTTTAAGCGTGATTACGTTACGTATTAATGGAAAAAAACCCGATTCTTATCGTATCTTATAATTCAATAACATGAAGCAAATGAGATTTCTATTGCGACTAATTTTTTAGTGCAAGCTTACTAAAGACTAAATGTTATTTTCATTGGGGTATTAAATGGGCGATCAGAATAAAATAGTCTTGGTTGGTGCAACAACCAAAGTTGAATTATACGAGAATGAAAAAAAAAATGCAACTGACAAAAAGTGAATAACAAAGGAATAATTAAAAGGATTAATATAAGAAATAAATGAAAAAAAAATCAAAACATTAATTTATAATAATCTCAAGGATTGAAATATGTGTCTCTGTCGGGTATCGAACTCGACCCGACGAACTAACGCATTACGGAAAGTTTAGTTTGTGTGAGAAAGTATGAATAAATCGATAAAACGAAAGTTTACGCTGCGGATATACTCGAGCACTGACGGAAGTTAATGAGTGCCAGGTCATTTAGATTAATAATACACCGTGAGCGATATTTTCCGGAAGAAGTTAAAGAAAATAATTCAGGAACGATAGTACATGTTTATTTTCTATTAGAGATATTTGACATAATGGTGCTGCATTGCGAAAATGAGAAAAATGTCTTCTGAACACTAAAATCTTATATTCAATGACATGTTTGCTCGAAAAGTATCGCAAACTCTCAATAACAGTATGGTGAATTACTAATTGTTTGGGGGTTTATTTTGTAAATATTTTCCAGAACACAACTCTTCGTACATTTATCGTGCATTAATTAACATATTTGCACGAATCTTTCACTCTCCATATCGTTGATAACTATGCTTTGCCATGTGCACAGAACGCTGAGTATGGATTTGCATGAAACTTACACAGAATGTTCACTATCTTGTAAGCTTTCCCATAATGCCATCTTTTTTTTTTGGAATAATACGTCGTAAACTCTGTTCCAAAAGAAAAGGTATATTTTTGAATTCAAATATCTCAGAAAATACACCTCTCACCGTCACAAAATTTTGCATGAAAAACCTCGAGACTATTGACCATCGATACTTTTAGAAATAAAGCTCATGGCACGTTTTGAGCGATTTGCATGTAAATCCTACAGTTGAGGAATAATTATTCTTGAATCGCATTCAGTTAAATTCTTGTGTCCTACCTTGCAAAAGATTCACATACGAATGACGTTTGTACTTTATGCAGCAACGTAGTTTGACCAACAAATTTTGTGATTGGATAAAATTTAACCCCATGCGAAGAAAACTCTCCACAAAATTAAATTGGCATTCATGTTTCATAAGTAATCGTATGTATCCGCTTTCAAGTCCTCTTTTGAGTATCGAATGATAATGCAGGACGCCATTGTACTGTTTGGTCTGACGTTACTGGCCGATCAACGAAGAGATTTCTAACGTTGACGCAGAGGTAACGTCTATGTATGTAAACTAAACCTTCTTTTTGGAACTGTTAGGGAGTCAGTAGTCCACGCGAAAATATCAATATAAGCAAATACCATTTACTATAGAAAAGAAATTTCAGGGGGGATAACTGAACACCGTGTGTTCTGACAATGTGTCCGAAGTATTCGCAACTTATCGGAATCGGGTTTTATGCCTCGTTTCCTAAGGGTCATATCCAAAATATGCAAATTATTTAACAATAAAAAGTTCTCCCAACTTTGTAAGAAAAACTAAAATCAAAAGAGAAAGTGCACACTTTCTTATGGAACTCAGTATATCACAGAAAGGATGGCCCGGGAATACCAAATTGCTTGGGTATTTTGACAACACTCTTGTAACGATATATGAAACTTTGAGTGTAAAACAATGGTGTCATTGGCAAGTCTTCTTTTGCAACGTAAAGTCATATATGAAAAAAATCATATGTGAAGATTTGTGCATGAATAATTTTCGGCTTTTTGTTTTGATCAATGTGACTGTCAATTGGACACCGTTTTTTAACTGTAATTATGCTTTAATCTAACATGGTAGTATTGATAAACACGATCTTTAAATCTTAAAAATCTAATTCTTCCAAAGAAATTCTTAATGTAGATTGACTTCACTTTTTTAAAAAAAAGTTTATTAAGTCTCAAGGATGCACACTATTGAAAATAGGAAGGATGTATGTGATGTCACAGGAGTTGAGGCCTAAATGATAATTTTCTTGTTTTACTCTCTAGAGGCCACAAGTATGGTTACATGTACGATTTTCACGAAACTTTCTCAGAATGTTTAATTGGGAAGGATCCATTTGAAAACATGGGAAAAGGTGCTGAAATGACAATTGGCTTGTTAACACTCTTGAAGGCATCATTTTGGTTCATGAAGATGGGTCTGAATTTCCATCTGTCAAAGTACTTTGCAGGGATTATAAGACCATAATCCATGAGTCAAACGGACGAAGGTGAGCAATTAAGGACCACCAATGTCCTCTTGTCTTTAACTTAAGTCAATAAGCCTAGTACTTCATTGTATGAAAAAAATAAGAGGGAGCATTGGGTTACTTATCTTCTGAAAATTTGATTTATCGACATTTCTCGAACACATACGCTAAATCGATGACTCAGTGCGAAACAGTTGTAACTGCCTATTCACCTATAGGCAGTTACTGCTGTTTCGCGCTGAGCCACCGAAATTGTAATTTATATCTATTATGTTTCATGGAGAACTGTTATCAGTTAAACTCTGACCCTTTGTAATTATCTTATTATTCAAGTTGTATGTACGAGGTTTTAGTTATACGCCCACCATAAAACACCATGTCAGCATCTTCACTTCCCAATATTTGTTTTGACATTTCTGGTCATTACTTATAAATTTCGTCCTCTTACTCATATTCGGGTCGTGGGGATACAACCATTTGGTGACTAAAATATTTGTTTTTACATAGTTTAAAGGTACATTGACGATGGGCGACGAAAATTCCGTATCTATAGCATATCCCTTGTCATGCTGAATAAAAGGCCTGGTAAAATTTAAAAAAGAAAATAATCTCATAATTTTAAAGACTATTTATGAGTTTGTTTTTATTTCTAAAATGTAATTGTTAAACTTCTTTGCCTTTAAAAAGAAATCAGGTGGTTTTGACAGAGATCAGACTGCACATATGTGCTGGCTGGTCTTTGTTTATACATCCTCCCAAAGCAGATATATTCTAGGTTCAGCATGGCAAGGGATTCGATTAGAATGTAGATACGACATTTCGGTCGACAAAATCAACATGCACTCCAACAACAGATTATTCACCAATTCAACCATCAGTACTCTCAGAGCTTTGATTTGCTGAGTGCAATCTTAGATGATCTCACAGGAAGGTAGATTTGTCATTCAAGATGCAGAAAATAAGCAAAGTGCGAAAAGTTGCATCTTCGCTAGCCAAGGGTGATGCCCACTACGTGTTGTATTCGTGTGAATAGAACACGTAGTGGGCATCACCCTTGGCTAGCGAAGATGGAAAAGTTGCTACCCTAGTCAGTTTGCGCACTCCGCGCAATCTGACTGGGGTCGAAACTTTACGCACTACCCAGATGGTCCCATTTCGCGTGACGGGTCACATTGTTTTAGACATTATTTTTACCAGCACCATAAGCTTTTATAGAAGATAATATGATATAATGGATACAAAGATACTTAACGGTATCTTGTATTCGAGTATAAATGTTTACTTGCTACTGTTAACTTATAGCGTTGGTTCAGCACAAAACAGTTGTAGCTGCCCACATATTTATAGGCAGTTAAAACTGTTTTGCGCTGAACCAGAGATAAGTATAATACTTGATTCAATAAGTTAAATTAGTTAGTAAAATGACAGACCGCGGCCATACCAGGGCATTGGTTGTAGTTCTATTTATCCACTGCTTGATATTTCCACGTTGGATGTTGACGTAGAAAAGCCATGGCAAGGTCTAAAACTCAAGCGTCTTCCTGAAAAAAAAGTGTTATTTAATGATTTCTTTATACCAGAGGCCCTTAGGGAAGACTGGGTTCACCCAACTGTGTAGCCTCTTTAAATAAAGTCATTATTTTTATTATTATTATTATATTACTACACAATGGGTTTGAATTGTGTTTTTGCTTCGAAAGTATTTACGGTTCCAGCTTGGGCCTTCACAGACTGGTCCCATAGGCGACTATCAAAAAGGCCTCTAAGGATATTTGACAGTGATAACAGTCTAGGACCTTCCTAACTAAAAAAGTCGACCTTGCACGAAGAGGTGATTTTTTGTATTAAACTATCTCCTAATCATGTCTAGAGTTGCGTTAATCATGCTTTAAACAAATTTATTTCTCATCTTTGTGGGTAGATTTCTGTCTGTCTAACAAATAACGTCCCTATCACTCATAAATACATGTGTTGGAGATGAAAGTATTTATGTAATTAGTAAGATTCGGTTTTCAAACAAGTAGAGTACAATATGACCTCGTTGGCGTTAGCGTTGGTGTTACTTAACCTGACAACTTTCAACCTTGGTTAGTTCCACTTGACGAAGTCCAGCAGAGCCTTAAACGTGCCGTAACAACCTTCGTTAGTCCAAGCGTCTATGATTCCACGCGTCCGTGCGTAAACATTTTATCTAATCTTTTTTTCTCTGAAAATACAGGACAGAATCCACCAACATTTCACAAGGAGGATCCTTGTGATTTACTTTCTCAGATTCCTTCGTTAAATTCTAATAAGTTCGATAGAATGGGCCCCACGGGCTGTCGCGTAAACTGATCCGAATTCATTAAAACTTCACACAAATCATAATTAAGACAAGTTTTCGTTTGACTTTTAGCTCACCAGGGGCCTGTTTTACTTAACATCTTTAGACCATTTTTGGGGGTAGGTCCAAATTGTTAGGTTGTATCTACAGTAGTAACTAAATATGGAATTCTGCCATGCATCATCTACTTGGTATCGTCTTGTAAAGGCGATTCAAATGAGATATTGCAAGGCAGAATCTAACAATCTAACAATGAATGAAAACACCAGGTACGATTTGTGATTTTGACTTACGATCGTTTTTTTTTTTCGTAAGAAGTCCAGTAAAACAGGCCCCTGAGCACGTAGGTCGAGGTGAGCTATTTTGATCGTCCAATGTCCGGCGCCCGTCGTGCGTTGTCCACATTTTCTTTAAATATCGTCTCCTCCGAAATCGGTTAGCAACTCTTGATGAAACTTGCCAGGAATGTTCCTTGTGTCTAATTTTAACAAAGTTCTAAAAAAATGAAATCCACCCATTACTTTTGTTGCCAAGGATTAGAAAATAGAACGTTCTTTAGAGATGTTCTTCCCTAAAACGAGAAGGCAGATAGCGCTCATATATTATTTGGTATGTTGCATCGCTCAGTGGACCTCTACCAAGTTTGTACAGTTAACAACATCGTGAAATTGACATTCATCTCAAAGCAAAACCATTTTAAATCGCTCATTCAGCACTCCATTCACTCATTCCAAATACTCACTCAAACCATTCAAAAACGCTCAAATCCATTGAAAAATATAGAATCAACAACGTCAATCAAAATAAATTTGGTAAGAGAAAAAAAGCGATTTCATTGACATAATTCACAAACAGCGTCTAAAAGGTTCTTGAAGAAATAGCAAGCTATCTATAGAACTTGTATGCATATTTAATTAAAGGGAGGTAATCAATATCGCTGATTTTGTTCATCCAGAACAAAATATGCGATATTGGATTACCTCCCATTTAATTCACTCAAAACTCGCTCCACACACTCATTCAATTTCATTCCTAAATCATTCCAAAATCTTTATATTGTCAATTTCACGATGTTGTCAACTGTATATACCATGACTCTGGGGTCATATTTGGGCACCTTCCGGGCGCACCTCGTTATACATACAAACAAAGAGCGGAAATCTTCAAAAAGGAGGTGTTCCAAAAGTGCCCACGCACGGATTTTCATGAAACTTTGCAAATACATACTACACATTAAATATACCACAGAACAAACTTTCATTTGTCAATTTCTCAAATAGGGGTCAAATTACAGCCCCTTGTCTTATTCCATATTGAGGTAGGTGGGTGGGGTAATTTAATATGCTATAATTTCTTTATACTTATCAATTTTTGAATAGTTTTTAATGTACTGTAAAGTCTATAGTAATTATTAAGATAATGTATATATAAATGACAAGTTTTACGTTGTTTGACAAATTTTTATACTCTTGAATATAAAAATTGCTTAATTTTTTTTAAAAAATTGAGGTGAATATAAATTTTGAACGCATAGATAAGTACCTTCTGATGCTAGTCCAGTTTAGTTACTCTTCAGAAAATAAGCGCTACTATCCTTCTTCCTTGTGTAAAAATTTGAAGAAGATTGAAAACCGGTAACATTATTTTTTAAGCTTATAAATACATATCTCTAGTTTCAAAATTCATCCAAAATCTTGTATTATGTCCTGAAATAGACATTATTTAAGTGTAAATGCATTGATATTTTTTACAAATTTGCAAATAACAACTAGTCAATGCATATAATGCATAAGATTTTTTTGTATCACTAAACTGGGTCAAATTACAGCCCTTGCTTTACCCCAATTTTGAAAAAGTGGGTGGGGTAAGATGAAAAATATATAATTTACATGATTTTCTTTAATCCTTGCAAAATTTCAATAGTATCTTACAGTAAGTTTTACAGATTTTATTTCTTATTTGCCTGAGTTGAAAAGAATAGGAAAAATATTGTGTGCTAGTGACTGGCTATCTATCTGTCTGTCTGTCTCTTAGATATCTGTCTGCACATCATAAAAAAGTAATATTTGCCAATTACTTCAATCCTTTTCTAGATACACTACTCATATGTGACATCATAATGAATCAAATCACTTGAGATCTGTAATCTCTGAGGTCAAGGTCATCTGCCAAGATCAAGGTCATTCATCAAGGCCACACTTTGCAAAATTTAATAAAGATCTCAACTTTTTATGATTACAGCAAGTCCTTTCAAGATACATTGCTCTTATTTTGCATGATTATAGATCTTGTCAGTAAACATCTTTAAACTTCAAGATCAAGGTATTCTGTCCTTTGCCAATATCTCATAAAGGGGTTTAATTAAACCCCCTTGCCTTAATCCATGTTCAGGTAAGTGGATGGGGTAGTTTGATATGCTATAATTTCTTTATACAATTAAGGCATAGCTTTCATGTACTGTAATGCCTATAAAAGTGTTTAAGATAATGAATAAAATAAAATGAAATTTAAGTTCTACGTTGTTTGACATTTTTTTACACACTCAAAAATAAAAATTCCTTTAATCTATGTATACACATTCAAGTTCTAGTTCCAATTTCACCTAAAATGTTAAACTTAGCAAAATTAAACAAAAATGCGAGCCTATTCAAGATATACAATGTTCATTTTTGGTTGGATATATGATCTCTTAGGTTAGAACAAACAGAAACTTGATGATTATCTTACATGTGTAAGGTCATTGTCAACAAACAAGGTCTCAAAAAAATAAAACACAAAACTAGCATTTTTGTTTATTCTATGTTTTTGTTTTTTTTAAGATACAATATTCCTATCAGAAATTATGAGAGATTTCAACAATATGTTAATGCAGAACCTAACATGATATCATCGACTTGGCCAAGTATAAGTATCGTGTCCTGTTATGAAATAAAGAATATAAACAAATTATTACAACAATAAATTATGTTTTTTTATATTTTGAATGGCAAGGGAAAAGGGGCCGGTAATATCCTCTAGGAGACATATTTGAGATTTTGCTGTTGTTTTGCACCACTCTCTGTCGGTCTGTTCATCCATTGAGGAGAGGTACAATTCACAAGAACCATAACTCTACTCATCATATTTTTTGAGTTATTGCCCTTTGTAAATTGACAAAGAATAGGTCATTTGCCTGCTCTTATGGGGGCATAAATGTTTTTTTAAAAATCTTTTGTTTCTTATAGGTTCAATGTCCTTATCCTACCCCAAATGTCTGAAAGAATTACCATAAACTATTTGATTGAATTTGATTAAATAAACACAATTCTAGATCAGAAAGAAACAGAAAATATGGCATTTGTCCCAGCTCGAGTTCAAAGGTTAAAGTCTTACTTTCACTAAAGTGGCTACACAGTATCTCTTAAACTTTTTTGTTTGATTATAAATATAATATCTAGATATAATTTAACATAACATAACTGTATCGTTTCTAGATTTCTAGCTCACCAGAGCAAAACATTCCCGACAGGAGCTTTTAGGATCCCTAGTCTGTCGCAGGTCGTGCTTTATGTGGCTTCCGTCTTCCAAATTTCTTAAAATTTCTTCTCCTCCTTAACCCTCAAGGCAATTTCAATGAAACTTTGCCTGATATTTCCTTGGGTGATCCCTCTCAAAGATTGTTCGCAAAATTCGGATTGGCCCATAAATATGACCATGGCATTTTTTCACTATAAAATCCTTGAACAGCATTTCCTCCTGAACCATCAAGCCAATTTCAATGCAACTTTTCCAGAATATTCCTATGAAAACCCATTTCAAAAATAAAATTGTTCGTGAAATTGGCATATAAATCTGTTTGACTTGGCGGATGAAAAAACCATTATATTTTTAACCAATATACCAATTTCAATAATTTCTAAGCTGACCCTTTTCATTGAATAACATCTCAACAACTATGCTAATTTTAACAAATCTTCGCCAGAATGTCACTTCAGTGACCAATAAAACTCAGGTGAGTGATTTAGGTTCATTCTTTCCCCCTTGTTTACAAACAACATTTACCTTAAGACCTAGGAGAATCATTTATTCACGAAGGAAAAAGATTCTTTCAAATTGTATTATCGTTTTAGTGGTATTTCTGATTTGAATTAAGCCTAGGGGTCAGAACAGACATTAACCCACGGGCCGGAGGCAAGTATATTTTAGGAAGGACTAGTACACGTAATCAGCAAAGCCGGAATATTGCAGGTCCTCCAGGAATGTAGTGATTGTTCATCTTCATTTGTAAACAAACAAATTAAAATATATAAATTGCCTATCCCAAAACTCAACATCTTCATAACCCAAAGGAAAACACTGTGTTAAAAGAAGTAAGTGCTTGTAAAAAGAGATTCCTTCTTTTCTCACATTGGTTTTCCTTCCAAAGTTTTTTTTCATTTCATAACTTATTTTTTGGATTAAATTTTGATTTATTGCTAAAAGCGGCTCACGTTTTCTCGGGAGGCATCTTATTACTAAGACGGACCTGTTAAACATACGTAGTGCCAATCCTAAACACCATCCTCATATGTGGCATTGACCTTCAAACATGACCTTGAGTAAGAAACTAACTGAAATGAGTTTGTTTAAAAGAAAATGTGACATTGACCTTCAGAATGACTTTGAGTTAGGAACCAACTGAAATAAATTTGTTTAAAAGAAACTATATTTGAAAATCAAAATCACCATTCATTACTTTTGCAAATTATGCTCCCAAAGCTAAATGAAGTGTTTTTTTTATAACAATGACCTTGATAATTAACCTTGACCTTGACAGTTGATTTTGACCATTATTTGTAAATAGGCTTTGTCACATGTGTGAAATATGAACATCCTGTCTACAGCTGTTAAAAAGTTATTAACACTTTAATATTCTCAGATGGGTGAAAACTATATCTTACCCCACCCACTATCTTCTACACAAGGAGATTTTTGACTAACTTACCGGTTTTCGATTTCAATGAAACTTTCTGTAAACATTAAGGACATATGTATCTTGATTTTAAGAGAGTTTGGTAACTGGACTAGGGCTACAACTTAAAAATATTTACCCTTTAACTCAGAACATAGTTTCATTTTTTTGAAATTTTCATGAATTTTTCAAGAATTTTTTGGGCTATCTTTTAGGAGTAAACAGAAATAAGACCCCAACCTATATAAAAATATAAAGGTACCAATTGTCTTTTAAATCAGTAACAAATTCTTTTTAAAGATTCCAAAATTTCCTGGCAAGGTGATTTTTTTCCTGACACCCCTTTGCATTAGATAAGATGTGCTTTCGGGTACTTTATGGTCGACCCTCTTTACTCATTTTGGAAAAAAAAGTCATTTCCTAAATCAGTATACCCAGTACTACAATTATCCACAATATCATAAAAATCTAAGCGTGGGCACATTTTACTATACATTTGGAACACCCCCTTTACCCCGAAACCAGGAGGCAGACAGCTTTTATATTTGGTATGTAGTATCATCTAGTTGACCTCTACCATGTTCGTTCATATGATTTAGACCCTGGGGTCATATTTTGGCTCAATCGAGGATAAGAAAAGTTTTATAATCTTGGGCCCTGAAGTACCATTAACGTATTTAAATAATTCTTTATTAAGATTCGTCGAAGAACTTACACAGAAAATGAGCGTATACCCAAGCGTCATAAGCACACGAGGAACGATTTGTCAACGATACACGATCGTTTATTTCGTCTTTCGGTGTATTATTATCGCACGAATAACGCCAGAATATAGCATTTTGATGACTCTTAAATTTGTGCTCAATCGACTTTTAAATTCTTTATAATTTAGTTCAAAGTTTCATTTACCTGCCGCTGAGGCAAAACAAGGGTTTTGCTTCGCAAAGCAAACGTTTAAAGTTAAAACCAATTACGGTTTACCATTTACGACTGACATGTAAACGTACATAACGCGTTGCAAATGATGGTTAAACAGTTTAACATGCATTCTTTTACGTTATTTAGAGATTCGAGTTAAACAAAAAAGCTGGAGGAAAACTTTTTCGAACCCTTATTTTTCAGGAAAACGGCCTCAAACCCCGGCAATCACCGACTTTTGATAACGTTCACTGTGCTCTTACTTTGTTTTAATAACGATCAAGAGTGATCAACGTTTTCTTTTTCGTGGAAGATCGTCGAGCGCTAAAGTATTGCGCTACGACTAATTCTTTAAGTAAATGTTAAATTGTCATTTTAATGCTTTGTCTTGTCTTAGCCAAAGATTTTTCCCCTGCAATTTCACGTTTGTCCATTTTCAATCACCAAAACGCTAGAGATGTAACAGTAGGTCGAACTATCGCTGTATCGTGATAGTTAACCTTGCAATAGCAATAGGTCGATAGCATTTTTTCAAGTCAATAGTTATCGCAATAGTTCCTCTGACTATCGATAGTTTACAATAGTTTTTTTTAAATGAAAGAAGAACTAAATGTAGTAATAATGCTGCCTTTCTGCATGTTTATATCAGAGAATGAGGGAACATCTGTAATAAACCGATTTGATCATTTACTCGCCATTGACAAGGTAAACAGCATCTTACAAGACCAATAAAAATTTATTGTCTAATAAAAGGTGGACGCTTTTACATTGATTTTTATCTATTTTTCCTGTAAAACAACTATTGTGATAATATTGCAATAGTTTTCTGACTATTGCAATACTATTTCAATAGCAACTTTACTATCACAATACTATCATGATACTAATTTTGAACTCAATAGTCACCCCTACAAAACGCTGGATATTGATGAAGCTGGTGTAACATTCCTGCTTCGTCAGGCAAAAGGTTTTTTTTTCCTTTACACGCGAGAAATGCTGGCGTACAGGCTGAAAACGTATGAGAAAAGATTTGCTTAAGGTAGTTGACCCGTAATATATACGTATACGTTTCCGCGATGGAAATAAGAGATCAAGATCTCTTTTTTGCGTTAACCCAGGTTTGGTGGTGGCAGACATGATTTATGTAACATACTGTAATATATACTTTTTATCGATATGTATTATTACCTTTTATCATGTATTGTCAACATCTTTTACCGAATAAAATCTATCTAATAGTTCCACAACGTTTCGGAAGTAATGAACTTCAACAATGTTAATCGAGGTTTCCTAATGATTTTCATTAAGAAACCTCGGTCAACATAGTGAAAGATCGTGAGTTCTAAGACGTTGCATAACTACTCGTATAACGGGTCCACTACCTTAATGGAGGAAGAGAGTGTTTGTTGATTCCATGGAGGTATGAAACTAAAAATCTAATCACACTCAATGAATACGCGAACAAACCAATTTTTCAGCCAATCAAACAACACGAAATTGATAGAATCAACCGATATTAAATTATTTCCATGCATGACGAGGTGCAATTTCTTAAATTTAACGATCACTTTTGCTTCCTGAACGCAGGACTACTTAGATCGCGCTGATCAGGGTTTAAACTTTTCAATTTAAGTCAATTTTTGGAAGTCGCATCACTTCTTATGATCGTTTATAAATAATACACTGCTCTAAAAGTTTATACACGTGCAAAAGCGGGGTTACATTTCTCAAACCTTTCACGAACCTTTTCATTTTGAACGCAGGGCTGGTCAACCTCTGCTAGATTCGATCTCTTTGTAAATATAGTCCACCCCAATTGAAATATTTTTAAATCGGCCCAGCTCGTGTTTTCTCAGATAATGATTGCCAGTGGAAGATATTGACGTAGACATTTCATCATGATAACGTCAGTGCAATGAGTCAATGTCGCAAGTGCACTGCTACCACGATGACTTAACCCTTTGCTGTTTAATCCCTGCTTTTTAAGTGTCTGTGATTTTATGATTGAGAAAACATTGTGAAAAAAGAAGAAATTGCTTCTGACAAGCAATTTCTTCTTTTTCCACACTATTTTCTACCCTACAGAATGGTTATTTTTCAAATTAAATCCACTTTAAATTTTCGTCTGCAAAACCTTTGAATTTGGACAGGTCCAAAAATTTGTAAAACAGAAAGGGTTAAGTCATCGTGGTAGCAGTGCACTTGCGACATTGACAAAAACTACTTCGTCAGGATATTCCACACTAACAAAATATTTTTAGATCGGTTCAGCTCGTGTTTTCTCGGAAGACAATTGCTAGTGGGAGATATTAACGCAGCCATTTCATCATTGGTAACGTCAGTGAAATACTAGAATGTCGAAAGTACACTGCTACCTCGATGACTTAAAAATAACCAAAACCAAATATGCTTAGTCAAGGTAGTTCACACCAATAGACCATTTTCAGATCGTTTCAGCTCGTGCTTCCTCGGATGATGATTGCCACCGGGAACCCTCATTGATTAAATGGAATAGAACTCGGGAATAATACGGGCGCAGCCATGATTGTGCGTCATTTCGCACGTGGGTTTATATGACGCCACAAACATCAACGATCCCTCTAAGGATGACGTTGCATAAAACAAAATGAACGCATGAATAAAAGTGGGCATATTATGAACTGGTGACAAAACGCAGGATGTCATCAAATTATAAAATGCCCAAAAGTTTTCATCAGACAATAAAAAAGAATTAACTAAATTAGTTTTTCTTCAAGCGTATTAACTATCCAAAGTATCACCAGAAGCCAAATTACCTAAAAGATGACACAACGTAACTACACTTACGTCCGAGGTCCTTTCCAGTTTACGGAAAAGTCCGAAAGCTGTTCCGAATGAATGATTGCTAGTGGAAGATATTTTACGTGATCATTTCGTTATCAATGACGTCAGTGCAGTGATTCAATGTCGTAAGTACACTTGCGACATTTCAACACTACTAACTCGATGACTTAATAAGCGAAAATGTTTCATAAAGTAGCCAACCCTTAATCGATGGCTTAGCGCGAAACAGTGGTTACTGCCTATATTAGACATGCATTTACAACCGTTTTGCGCTGAGCCATCGAAATGCAAAAAAAAAAAAAAAAAAAAGAAAAAAAGATATCGGCATCACACATGTTTCTTAGGTTATTTTCCCCCCTTCTAGATTTCTATCGGAGTAACGTTATAATGACGTAGAAACTTCGTCGGTTCTGCTAGGGCGACCGGGTTAAAACCGTTGTTTTTTTTTTAAACCGATATTTTCTTAAGGGTTGGACAATTTTTTAACATCGAGTTTCATTTTTTTTAATTTGGGATAGTATTACGTGTATATTTAAGAACATTTAAACACGTTTTATTTGCACACGATAATCTATTCCACCCGTTATTCAACACCAAAATACTTTCAACTTAAATAATTTTACGTACTTCTAATTAGCATGCGTACACAATTTCTATGATACGTCAGAACCCATTATTCGATCATGAAACAGCCATTTTAAAGATCCTCGTCTAAACATATTTGTTCCCAATCATTGATTTGATTTTTTAATTATTATTGATATTATCATTCATATTTTAAAGAAATGTAACGGCACATTCAAGTACAAATACTTCAGTGGAAAGTCAAGGTCATCCAATACCAGTATTTGTGCTCTGTTTATAAGCAAATACATTAACGTCATATCATTCTGTAGAAAGAACAAAAGTGTTTTATATATTTTTGTTTGTTTTTTTGCTAATGATTAAATTTTAACAATCCATTACTTAAAGGGATGAATGGAACGTATATTTCTTTATATTGAGGTATGAAACCACACAACTGTTCATAAAATACAAATACACAACCTGATTGAAGTTTCATACTTCATTAAGAACACCTCTTCAATTCTTGTAAACTGAAATAACAATAAGAAATGCTAATATTCAACCGGATTTTATTACAGAACAGAACAGAACATATTTTATTGCAACTTGTACATAGTACATTTTTTTGTCACAAATACAAATCAACATCATAACAAAGTAAGCAACGTTATACAAAGGGACGACGTTTACATTCAATGGGGAAAACATATACCCGGTAATGGAAGGTCGACATTCATGTGATATTATAAGGAGAGTGAAAGTATACTAAATTAATATGATATGTTTAGGTGAAGTGTTATCACAATTTCATATTATAACAGTTCAATTCTTTTAGCAATTGAATGTTTTACAAATAAAGCATTGTTCTTAATAGTATTCTCATCGGTTTAAGTTAATAACTCAATACATTTATGCAAAGATGGACGTTTATGAAAACATGCATTTATATGTCGTTTTCTTATTACATATTAAATCACAGGTGCATACAAGTAATATCGTACTCGAATTGTTCAACCATTAAGGCTTGGAACGAGTTTTAAGCCGATCAAAATCTCCAAACCTATACTTCGAGGGTTGACTATAAGACAGTTGTGTGTGCCTATAAATATATCGATAGATCTGTGCATATTGTTTTTTCCTGTACTTTTGTCATATTTGTTTATCTGTTTGTTTCCCCAAAAACTTTAACATTATCCATAACATTTGATATGTAAGGGGTGCAGTTAGTGTTTTTTTCTTATTTCACACGTTCATTTCCTGTGACAAGACATTTTTGTGGGTACCAATGTCAAAGCCATCCGTCAAATAATATTGAAAATTAAAATTTCCGAATAATTGCTGTGGCCAGGGCATCTGTATTTGTAATAGGCCAAATTCCAAATTGTGAAAAGTAGAAAAAAATCCTCTCCGAAACAACTGGCCAGAATTCAACCAAACTTAACAGGAATGATCCTCATAACAAGTGTTTTCAGATTTCTTCGTTACATTGTGATCGGGTTGATAACATTGGCCTTAGGCTGATTTGTCATCAAAAATGGGCCCCAATGATGAACCATATAAAAGAAAACAAATATCTTCTTCTTTGAAACTACTGGTCAGAATTTAACCAAACCTCAGCAGAATGATTCCCAAGGACATTCTCTTGCAGTTTCTTCGTTAAATTCTTATCGGGTTGATAACGGGGGTGCTACGGGCTGTCCATTTGGAACATCACTCGGCCATTTCCGTAAACTGCATCAGGACTCGGATGTATGTAGGGCGGATGGGTATGTAACAAAATCGTGCATTTTGTTGGGCAGAAACAGTGTAAGAAAAACTAGCACTGTAGATTTATATCTTTTACAGTAAATAACGACTGAAAAATCTTAATTTTTGAGAATGACGAATCATTCTCAAAAATTAAGATTTTTTTCAGCCGTTATTTAAGAATCTAAAGATATTTATATAAGGTTACAATGGTTTTACGCCAGTGACTTAAACGAGTAGCGTTGGCGACGTCGAATGTTTTCACTCAAAGTTTCGAGGGCTAACGCCATTTCAACCTACGTCATCGAGTATTTCCATGGATTTCCCGAAATTTTAAAAAATAGTCCGTCTATGTACATCCGAGGTTGATCGTTGAACTAGTACCCCGATGTCTGTGAGAGACAGATCTAGGGGCAGTAACCCAGTCCAGTTGATCGTGAGATTGGCCGAGTGGTGTTCCGAATGACGGGCTGTCATGTCACTAAAACCTCACAGGAAAGATGCTTAGCGCATTGTCTTTCAGATTTTTTGTTAATGGCTGAACGGCTTGATTACGTAGGCTCTACAGGCTGTTGCGTCACCGAAACTACCAACTATTTTTGGAATAAAAATCTTTGACCTTTAGCACAACAACAGCAACATGTCGTATGATGCTATATAGAGAATAATATGTAAGTGTCTTAAAATATTAATGTTATCTGGTCGAGGTTGGGAGAAGTTATCCTGACGAGGCTTTGTCGAGTCATGATAATTTCTCACAGCCGAGGCCAGATGACGTTGATATTTAGATACACTTACATTTTATACTATTTATCATGCAATCATTATATAACCATTTAAAATCAAAGAAATTCGGGTGAAAGTGTATGCAAATTGTTTCTAAAAAAAGACTGACTAATAACATGTTATGTTATCAGACAGGTGATATCAGGTCAATACAGGCTTCATTGTATGATAAAATATAATTTTGGTTAACATCATGACAACTAACACCCCCCCCCCCCCCCCCGAAAAAAAAGTTGAATTTGATAATCATTTACTCAGTTTCGAACATTTTTTGATTTGGAATGAAGCGATTACAACGCGTTTTGAAGAAATTATTTAATCAGTTTAGAAATAAATTTAGTATAAGACAAATATTTCAAAGAAGGTTATCATTGCATAACCGAAAAAAATCCTCGATAAGGAAAACATGTTGTTGTTTTTTCAGAGTGGATTTAATGCATTTGAACCCAATTTCAATGACAGTTTTGCTACGAAAACCTCTTTTAACTCGTCTTATGAATTAAGTTTGTTTAAAAAATTGCTGAAATAGCAGATTGAACACGTAACTTTAATTGTTAAGTTGTTCTTGTAGGGATTCGAATACAAACTCTATCAAACTAAGCCGTTTTATTGGTCTTGATATAATTACATTCTTCGGAAAACACCGATGTCAGTCAATATCAAGACAGTATTTGGATGAATTTTCTCAAAGGATCATCCAAGATGTTTCTGCTGTTGCCCATTTGTGTATTGAATCGTAGTGGAAATATAAAAAATCTTAATATTGTTTTCTTGAAAGACGAACATTTTATTTCAAAACGGGTTTTATATCAAGACGAGTAAGTATCAAATTGAAATTTGACCTTGAGGTAATTATAATGACCCAACCCACTATGAAATAATTTGTTTCCAAATGGGTTTTTATTTCAAAGCGGTTATGGATAAGGAAGCCTTTGTGGTGCAATATTTCTTGTGGTCAAAAGTTGTATATCTACTCACAGATTTTTGTGAAATAAAATAATGCTTATCATATGACTATGGGCACATTAAAGCAGTGCTTGGAAATATTACTCCGTGTCATGGAAAAAGGGACCTTCTTGTAAAGTTGGCGATTATCTACTTATAAATATATATTATAGATATGTGACCCGTCACGCGAATAGGGACCATCAGGGAAATCAGTAAAATGAATTATTGAAAAAGAGAGTTGATCCACCATAGGTCAACCAGAAGTCGCATTTCAAAAAATCTTTCACTGGAGGGTAGATTGAACATTTTAGATTCAGAAAATAAGTACGGCGCAAAAATTTTCGACCCTGGTCAATCTGCGCAATCTGACTAGGGTCGACACTTTACGCACTACCCTGGTGCTCGCGCACTACCCTGGTGCTCCCTTTTCGCGTGACGGGTCACATATGTTAGTGCCAGTAGAGCGATACTGGCCGTCTTCTTATTTTTCTATATCAAAAATCAGCGTCCTGGTTTGTTGAAAAAAATGTTCAACGTGTCCGCTACTAATTTATATGCATGCGTACAAAAAAGTTGAAAGAGAAAAAAAATTGTGTCTAAAAATGGCCAGATGATGACTTTCTTGTTGATTGGGACTAAGCTGTAAAACGTCATTTATAAGAGTGACTTTGTTTTAAATGCTATATTTCCTTAGAAATATTCTATAGCTTCTGACAAAAAAAAAAAACAAAACAAAAAAAACAAAAAAAAACAAACCCAAAATCGATTTACTTATCAAAACACTCTTTTACTATGAGATGACATTCGGAATACCACTCGGCCAATTTTCACGATCAACCTCGAATGTACAGTTGTAGTTGAGATGACTGTCGAAGTCCAAATTTTTCGCCAATTAGTTTCACTGGGTGAATTATCAACCCATTGGTGGAAGTCATATAGTCGGAAAGGATGAGTGGTGCCTCCGTCGAGGATCGAACTCGGGAGATTGACCGTCCGACTCGCTACCAACTACACTTTGACGGCGGTCTAGAGTTTTGCGAGGCGATCCCCGCATGGGGCCCACCTCTCCTCAGCTGATTTGAGCTAGTGGAATCACTCGAATCATTCGCGGCCCGAAGAATCGGATGCTCTAAAGACGATTCAAATTATATGGTGCATGGAAAACATCCATATCTATTTTCTACTGTAGAAGCAACTTTAATATTTGACTAGGTAAAAAAAGATCGTAAGATGTTTAGTAAAACGAGCCCTAGGTCTGTGTTTAAACAGCCATAGACATCGCCCTGGTACGGAGTTGTCCTTACCTCTAGGATAATTACGCAGATAAACGAATGAATGCTTCCATTGACTGTATTTGTTTTATCTCGCGTGACGTCGCTTAACCGTGACGTACATAAAGCGTGATCGCTTTCAATACATTGATGTAAATCAAATCGGGGGGTAAATGTCGAAAATAACAGGACAATAAGATTATTTGAATTTTTTACGAATCATTTTGATTTACTTTTTAAAGAATTTTAGTTGAATAAAAGTTAATGAAATAGCTTACATTTAGTGTTTGTGGATCATGTTTGTTTGTCCTTCTAGACGCCCACCCCCGTATAACATCGGCCTACGCTCTGTGTACGTTTAAATGTTTCCAAAATGAGAAACGAAACTTAGTTTCGGGTATAAAAGGGGGCTGCCAAGAGTGCATAGACCTTTACTACAGCTGTTAGTAACCTATCAGCTTTTACATTTCGATATTAAAGTGATAGGTTGGAATTACATTTAACGAAATCAGAAGATCTCAGATTAGAAATGATTGTTTTATTTCGGATTGCATTAGCTGTGTTTATTTTTTGGTCAGCAGGTATGTACACACTCACAAGTTTAAGTGATCGAAGCTCATTTTTGTCATTACCTGTTAAGACAAAATTGTCCTCAGATCATTCACTAAAACATGTGCATCTAAAATTGTTATAATTAGTTTACCTTTTTACCATAGCATTTAAAACTGGTGTACTTTAGAAAAAAGTAACAATTTTTCATAAGCACCATTTAGATTTATCTATGTCAACCAAATTCTCGACTTTTATAAAATACCATTATCACATACATTATGACGTGCAAATGTAATTATCTTGCTATAAAATAGCGTTGATGTACGTTTTAATCTAATTAACATTGTAAAATCACTAGTGTAATAGTACCCTTAATATGTAGGCCTACCAACTGCGATATGACGGCGGCTCCAGGTCATTATAAGAAAAAAAAAAAGATATTTATCTGGCATAGCGTTTATATTATTGCTGACATTTCAAATATAAGCCCCCAAATTTTCACAGAATTGATTTTAAAATGTTCATGTCCTAAAATATTCCCTGCGTAAATGACAGAAGTGTACCAAATTGCACTTGTGCGAATCATAAAACCGGCACGTTGAATGATTTTGACTGAAACTTAAATGAATCGGCTTGTTAAAATTTGAATGAAATGTAAATGAATTTTAAACATCATAGCGTATACCTCTACTAACGTGATTCCACAATCAATGTGACTGCAGAAACCTCGTCAAAGTTTATTTCTTGCTAGAAGCGAAAGAGTCGCATTTTCACCTATTTTGCGAAAAAGAATTAATTTGATTCTCAGAATCTTTGTTGAATTTTCAAATTTAGACAGTGTTTGCAAAAACTTTTTCGTTGGTGGCAACCGGTCTGTTATATTTCGTGTGCGGCTCATCCTCGGTAGCACCGTGTCATTACATTCGGAACATCACTCGGCCATTTCCGTAAACTGCAACAGACCTCGGATGTATTTAAGGCGGATGGGTATGTAACAAAATCGTGCATTTTGTTAGGCGGAAACAGTGAAGGAAAAACTAGCACTGTAGTTTTATAGCTTTTACAATAAATAACGGCTGGAAAATCTTAATTTTTGAGAATGACGAATCATTCTCAAAAATTAAGATTTTTTCAGCCGTTATATAAGAATCTTAAGATATTTATATTACGATTCGATGGTTTCACGTCAGTGACTCAAACGAGTTGCGTTGGTGACGTCGAATGTTTTCACTCACAGTTTCGAGGGCTAACGCCATTTTAACTGACGTCATCGAGATTATCCAAGGTTTTCCCGTAATTTTTAAAAATAGTCCGTCTATGTACATCCGAGGTTGATAGTGAGATTGGCCGAGTGGTGTTCCGAATGAATGTTGTTAATGTCGCGCAAGTCATTTATCGAGGATGCGTCAACTTACCGGCGTTTCTTGTCTCACAAATAATTCATGGGGCATTTCGATTGGTGATCTTATTTTTAGGGAGAAAATTACACAGTGCGCTGAAAATCATTCTCATAATGAATGCAATTCTAACATTAAAAAATGTACAACTGCCTGGGCCAACATAGCGCGCAGGTTATCCTAAATATATACGTTATTCAAATATAACAAAAAATCTAAATTCAAAAACGGTAAATCAACATGTACGGAATTGTAAACCAGGTGGAATTAAACCAGTAGATTCATTTTCTAGTCTAAATGTTGTGAAAATTTACGTATAAATGATCTGAAAAAAATAAAGAAAACATTAGTAGGGAAAATGAGTCTGAAATATTGTTGAACAAGCTCTTGCCTTCAATATTAAAATTGGCGCAGCCAAAATCAGCAATGGAAATGCGAGCTTGTGAATAACGGGCTATCCATGTATAGTCAGTCATTCAAAACTGAATATCAGAAAGATGTATTATATCGGTTTCAAAAATATGCTTTCTAGCTTGATTTCGCCTATTTTTTCTTTCCGAGATTCTCGTAAAGGTTGATTTGTTTCCCTTAGATAAATTTGCCTGGAAAAATGAATTAAGTGAAATTTTTCAAAATAGATTTCAGAATAGCTTTTCAAAATATGAAGATGAAATAAAAGATCTTATTTATTCGGATATAGACGCTGCAATTGGAAGATTAACGCAGATTTATAAGATCTCTGCAAAGATTATGAAAGTCAATAAACATTCGAACTTCATGCGTTATGAAAATGAACCGCCTTGGTGGGATAGGATTTGCCAAGAAGCAAAAACTTTAAAATACTCATTACTGCGTAGATTTAGATCAACAAATCACTCTGTAGATTTTCGTAGATATATAGGAGCGCGTAAGCGTTTTAAACATTTATGCTCTTCAAAAAAGTCTCGTTTTATGAACAGTAAAAGACAAATTTTAGTGCAAAATAGTAAAAATCCAACGGAGTTCTGGCGTACACTTAAATCTAATACCGTTAAGGTCAATTCTCCAAGTAACATTAGTAATTACGACATAGATAATTGGTTAACCTACTTTAAAAACCTATTATTTGAAAATAATCAACCGAAAATAGTTGAAAAAAATTGGGATGCTGACGAACCTTTAGAAGAATGAATGAATGAATATTTTTTTACGGCCCGTCGACTACTAAGGTCATGTTGGGCGCAAACACTCATGTATAAAAAAGTGAGCATTCATTGTATGAAAACATAAGTAAATAATATTTTAAAACAATTTCAAGGTAAACATATAAAAATTCCAAAAGAATTTCAAATGTATAAGAAATAATAGCCAAAAGAGCCATTGAAAACGGTAAAATTTAATAGAACCATTTTCAAAATTAAGAAGAAAACATAATTAATAGTACCTAAAAATCAGATTTTGCTATATAAATGAATCGCCTTGAGACAGTCAAAAATTAGTTCAATTTTAATATTGCCAAACAACTGCCTCATACTATCAACTTTAAAATACATGTCTCTTATCAAAGAAAAATCAATGCAATCAATAAAAATATGTTTGACAGTAAGAGGAGTGTTGCATGGAATGCACATTGGCATCTCTTCTCCTTTTAAAAGATGGGAGTGTGTAAGATAAGTATGGCCAATGAGTAGGCGAGTCAAAATCAGCTCTTCGCGACGGCTTGCCCTGTAACCAGGAATCCAATCGCCGAGGGCTGGTCGAACAGAGAATAACTTATTATTCTGGCTGGCTGGATCAGTCCAACAGTTCCTCCAGATATCATGAATAAAACTATGAATAAGGGGTTTAAAATCAGTAAAAGGTACTTCAAAGGGTAAAATTTCAAGTGATAATGAATCCTTGGCAGCTTATTTGCCTCTTCATTACCACGAATACCAATATGGCTTGGAAGCCAACAGAAAACGAGATCAACATCATTAAGCTTAGCTATTTTATCAAGTAGCCTTACAATAAGGGGATTGTCAGTTTTTTCGTGCTCAATCGCTTGCATGCTTGACATAGAGTCAGTAAAAATGATATAGCGAAAGAGACGTTCTGCGATCATATGATCGAGTGCGAGATCAATGGCCTTAAGCTCGGCTGAAAAAATAGAAGAGTTATTGGGAAGGCGGAATTGATATTTTTCGCCATCTAAAATAGTGGCTGAAGCAACTTTTTCGCCATCTTTTGAACCGTCAGTGTATATTTCTTCGTAAGATGTGTATTTTTCTTTGACTTCCAAGAATTTGGTTTTAAAAATAGGTGGATCTGTTGTATCCTTTTTGCTTGAAGCAAGATCATAAAGAAACGTGGGACTTTTATATGTCCACAAAGGAACATCAGGAACAATATGTTCTGCCACGTCCTCTAGGTCAAAATCTAGAGAGCTTACATCGGCTTCACAGCGCAAACTAAAAGGAAGAATAGTGTTCTTTTTCTTTTCAAAAGCCTCTCTATATTTAGGTTCAAAAACAACTTTATGAGTAGGATTATCGGGATTTGATTTTAATTCTAAATAATATTGCATGGAAAGCTTCTTCCTGCGTAAATAAAAGGAAGGCTCATTTGCTTCTGTATAAACACTGTTAATTGGTGATGTTCTAAATGCACCCAACGCCAAGAGCAATCCCTGATTATGAATAGTATCAAGTTTGCGAAGGTATGAAGGGCGCGCAGAACCATAAACAACACAGCCATAATCTAGCTTTGATCTAACAAGTGCCCTATAAAGGCGCAATAGAACCTTTTTATCGGCTCCCCAATCCATACTGGATACAACACGTAAAAGATTAAGTACCTTTAGGCATTTATTTTTCAAATTGTCAATGTGTGGAATAAACGAAAGCTTAGAGTCAAATAAGAGTCCTAAGAACTTAAATTCCTTAACAACTTCAATCTGCACTCCGTCCAACTTTAAATCTGGATCGGAGTGCATTTTTCTTGATTGACAAAAATGTATACATTTAGTTTTTGTCTTTGAAAACTTGAAACCGTTTTCATTTGACCATTTTGAAAGATTGTTCAAGACTTGTTGCAATTGTCTTTCAATTGTATGCATATGTTTTGATCTATAGCAGATACAAAAGTCGTCAACGTAGAGAAAACACTCCACACCAGGGCAAACGGTTTTAACGATGTTGTTTATTTTGACACTAAACAGTGTCACCGATAAAATACTCCCCTGGGGAACACCCATTTCTTGTTCATGGGGATCAGATAAAGTATCTCCAACACGGACTCTAAACTGACGTTCATCCAAAAAAGCTGAGATGAAAAAGGCAAGGCGACCTCGTATACCGAAATCATAGAGGTCGTTCATAATTCCATACTTCCAAGTGGTATCATAAGCACTTTCGAGATCGAAAAAGACAGAAACAACGTGTTCCTTCTTTATAAAGGCTTCTCAAATAAATGTCTCGAAGCGAACAAGATGATCAAGAGTGCTTCTCTGTTTACGAAAGCCACTTTGGACTTCCGTAATAAGGTGGTTCTTTTCAAGAAACCAAACAAGACGATCATTAATCATTCTTTCCATGGTTTTACAAATGCAACAAGTTAAAGCAATAGGGCGGTAATTTGAAGGGTTTGTGGAATCTTTACCTGGTTTAGGTATTGGAATAACGATGGCTTCCCGCCAAGAGGCTGGAATGCTTCCCGTCTTCCATACCTGATTATAAATTTCAAGTAAGCAATGAAGGGAACGAGATGGCAAACGTTTGAGGAATTGATAATGAATAGCATCTGATCCGACAGCAGAGTCGTGACACTTTTTTGAAGCTTTTTTCAATTCCTTAACGGAAAAGTCTCTATTATAGTGTTCCAGATTTCTGGAACTGAAATTAAGTTTAGACTTTTCTTTTTCACCTTGAAACTTCTGGAACGCAGGTGAATAATTAGTAGAGGAAGATTTCTTGGCAAACGTGTCTGCCAAGACATTAGCAATATCATGTTTCGAAGAAACTGTATTATCGTCATCCGTTTTAAGATGACCGACATTAAGTGATGTATTCTTCCCACTAATTTTACGTATCATGTCCAACGTCTTTTTGACAGATGATCTAGAATTTAATCTAGAGACATACTGTCTCCAAGACGAGCGCTTACTTTGTTTAATAGTACGACATGCTTTCGCACGTGCAATTTTAAATTTGTAAAGATTCTCCTTTGAAGGCCTTAAGCCAAATGCTCTAAGAGCACGTTTTCTTTCAGCTACAGCCTTTTTGCAATCGTCATTGAACCATGGCTTGTTTGGATTCTTTGGGTCAGGCGATGTTTGTGGAATACTTTTTTCTGCAGCAGAATAAAGTAAAGTTGTAAACAGATCTGCAGAGTTTTCACAGTCATCAAAAGCTTCTGGATTTATCGACTGTTCACATGTGGTTCTAAAAAGTTCCCAATTAGCCTTATGGAGTTTCCAACGCCTGGGGCGCCCCTGAACAGATGGCCCTAATTCAGAGATCTGAATAGGGAAATGGTCACTACCATGAAGGTCGGAAATAACTTTCCATGAAAAATCAGGAAAAATGTCAGGACTGCAAATAGTCAAATCCAGTGAAGAATAATTGCCTGTTGCAGGATGAAGATAAGTTTTAGAATTATCATTCAATAAAACAAGATCATGCCTAGTAACAAATTCCTCAATAGTACGACCTTTGTCGTCTGTATTGGAACATCCCCATAATTTATGGTGAGAATTGAAATCTCCCATAAGTATAAAAGGTTGTGGCAGCTGATCAACAAGATTATCAAGTTTTCTACCTTCTACAGGGAAGCTAGGAGGAAGATAAACAGAACATAATGTAATTGTTTTATTTAGCGAGACGCTTACAGCTACTGCTTGCAAAGAAGTATCTAGACTGACATGCCGGTGAGGGATATTATTATTTACAATAATTCCAACACCACAAGACGCTTTCTCGCGATCTTTCAAGTTAGTAAAAAAGCAAGAGTGATATTTCAGAGATAACTTATCTGTGTCTTTTAGAAACGTTTCTTGTAAACATACTGCAGCTGGTTTTTGTTTGTTAACTAGAAGATTAAGTTCTTCAAAATTAGCCTTGATGATGCGACAATTCCATTGTATAATGTTATTCGCCATTATGGAGGTAAAAGTAAAAATTAAACCACTTAATAATGGAAGTGGGAAACTACCCATTATTTAACTGCTGTTAGGTTTATTTTGTTTGCACCTTGCCTTATTGCATCTGTTTGCTTTTGATTTGAATTAAGAGAGGTTGAAGGAGGCGGAGCAGGTTTCGAATCCGAAGCCTGGTGTACGTCCATATCCTCCTCGTCATCTGAATCGCTTAACTGTTAGAAGCGATAACCTGTTGAAACTGGAGGAGGAGAGTCCTTCTCCAGATTAATGCGAGTCCGTCTCTGTTGAACAGACTCTGAAGGGTTTTTGCTTGAAGACATATCTTTTGTAGACGATTTATCCTTATTAACATTGACCTGAGAAGGACGAGTAACTGGTTTATTCTTTTCAGGATTGTTTGTTTTATTTTCTACACCTTTGGTATTTGACACGTTAACATTAGGCTCTTCACCAGACATGATTTTATTGATTTTATCTCGGACGTCCGGAAACAATTCAGAAAGAATTTATAACGGACGGTCGCAAGAACTGCACTCTTTTGGCTTTGGTGTCGATTCTGAAGTAGGTTAAGCTTTATTGGCATAAGATGTGTCGTTTTTAACTAATTCTTTCCTAGACTCTACAATTTTCCTTGCCTCAAAGAAGGAAAGTGATTGTCTGTATTTTACGTTCAAAATCTCCTTTTCCTTTTTGAACTTTGGGCAGAGTCGTGAACTTGATGGATGATCCTGACCGCAATTAAAACATTTAAAGTCATTTTGACAAGTTTCTTCATCATGTTCATCAATATCACCTGCATATGAGCATTTCCAACATACTTTTGTTGTTCTCCATTTATCTTCGTGGTGCCCAAATCTCTGGCAATTAAAGCATCGCAGAGGATTTGGGACAAACACATTAACATGTACTATTTTAAAGCCAATTTTAATTTCCTTGGGCAATGTCGGTTCGTCGAAAGTCAAAATATACGTGTTAGTTCTAGTTGTTTTGCCATCTTTCTTAAATTCTTCTCTTTTAACTTGTTTTACACCTTGAGATCTGAGATTTTGTTCAATTTCGTGTATCAAGCAGTTGTTTAGTTCTTTGCATCGGATGACACCTTTGGACTGATTTAGTTTTTCGTGGGCATAGACTTCTACTCTTTGGATAAAAAATTTAGATGTTTTCAGTAGGTTATCAGATTGAGCCTTTTTCGTTACTTCAACAAGGAGGGTTCCATTTTTTAAACTTTTGACAGACTTTGGCGTACCGACGATTGCTCTTATTTGTTTTTCTATAATGAATGAAGATAGTTCTGCGATTGGATTGTCTTCATCTAAACTTTCAATTATTAGGAATTTTGGGAAGGAAGGCATGCTTATATTCTCATCGTCCGAGTCCGAAAGGTATCGCTTGGTTTTCTTTTGTTGAGCCATGGTGTGTTTTAATTTTCATCGGCGATGCTCCAAACCACCCGCCCTCGGAGTCCTACAAGGGGACACCTAAGCTGGGAAATTCTATCTCAGGAGAGGTGCCGGGGATACATCGCCGATATACTCGTGCAAAATGGCTAGATCAAGCAAAAATACGCCGATGAGCCATCAGACAGTAAAATTGTCGATCAAACACCAAATTTACCCGATTGGCCCATGAGCCACCGCCTTCTAAGGCGTAAGTGAACGTCATTTAGTGAAAACGGTGGTTTACAAAAACAATGAAAAGACAAGTCTTTTGGTAAAAAGCGCCCTAGGGCAAGGCATGACCAGCCAATTGATCGGGTCGGGCCCGCCCGACCTCCTGTTTATCCCAACTCAGGGCCAAAGTGGTGTGTTGCAAAAACAGGGCCTAGCCAATCCCTGAGTTCACTCAACCACCAGGATCCCGTCATCAGGCATTACTGGTCGCAGCCCACGGCAAACAGGCAGGTCCATTTGTTTGGGGTAATACCATGTACTACATGGACAGCAGCCGACTATTTCTATCCCCCCGCCCAGCTGGGGGCAAACCTTTAGAAGAAAATGACGTCATACTTAACTCTCCTACCACAGAGGACGAAGTTCTGAAGAGTATAAGTAAGCTTAAAAACGGGAAATCTGCAGGTAAAGATGGAATTTCGGCTGAATTTTACAAACAAACTTGTCAAATTGCTACCCCGATACTTGTATAAATCTTTAATACAATTTTGAATACTGGTATATTTCCATCGTCGTGGAGTGAAAGCGTTCTTGTACCTGTACATAAATCGGGATCAAAAGACGATCCGTCAAATTACAGAGGCATTTCTTTGATTAACGTGATGTATAAGATATTTTCAATTATTATAAATGACAGATTGTATCAGTGGGTAGATCGTTTTGATCTGATCGATGAATGCCAGGCTGGGTTGCGATCCGGTTACTCATGTATCGATAACTTATTTACACTTCGAAGCTTGATTCAAAAGTACGTTTGCAAACCCGGTGGCCGATTTTATGTTCTATATGTCGATTTCAAAAAAGCTTTCGATTCTTTAGATCACGAAAAAATGTTTAGTAAACTATTGAAAAGAGGTCTTAAAGGAAAATTGTTTCATGTTTTGCTCTCTATGTATTCAAATCTAAAATCATATTTACGTGTTTCTGATAAAATCACCGCCCCCTTCATGTGTAATATTGGTACTAGACAAGGTGATGTAACAAGTCCCATAATTTTTAATTTATTCATTCAAGAGTTATCGACCCTTATTCAGGATTTATGTCCGGGTATTTTTATTTCAGACCACATCTCACCAATATCATGCCTTTTATATGCAGACGATGTTGCTCATTGTGCTGATACTGTAAACAACTTACAGCTTCAGCTGAACAAAATTTCGACCTTCTGCAATGAATCGGGTTTATCGATTAATTTAAGCAAGACATAGATAATTGTTTTTAAGAATGGTGGTCCGCTAAGACTAAATGAATAATGGTTCTTTGATGACGTAAGGATAAAAACCACTTCATTTTATAAGTATATGGGTCTGTTGGTGACACCAAAAGTATCATGGTCCGCCTCGAAGTTTAAACTTGCATCTCAAGCGAAGCGGGCGATTTTTGCAATTAAATGTTATCAGCGCAAATTTGGATATTTTCATCTGAATGACAATTTCAAACTATTCGATACAATGGTCTTACCCATCCTTGTATTTGCGTCCGAAATTTGGGGGTACGAATACTCTGAAGTCATAGAAAATGTTCATTTCAAGTATTGTCGAGAATTTTTAGGTGTAAATCATTCTGTTAACTCTGTAGTATTGTCCGAATGTGGAAGGTTGCCTTTATGTGTTACATATAAAACAAAATTGATAAAATATTGGCGTAAACTTTTACATATGGAAAACCACCGTTATCCGAAACAATGCTATCAAATGCTGAAATCACAAGCTGACATTGGACGAGTGAATTGGGCTACTCGAGTTAAAAATCTCCTTCTTACAAACGGTTTTGCTTTTGCCTGGATATCCCAATATGTAGGCAACGTCGATTTCTTCTTCAGTGAATTTAAAATGCGAGTATCTGATATTTCTATTCAATATTTAAATGAAACTATCCAAAACTCAACCAGATGTGATTTCTATAAAAACATTTACTCCTTGCTAAATCCTGAGAAATATCTCATTGTAAATATTTCTCAGAATTTAAGAAGGGCTTATGCAAGGTTCAGATGTTCAAGTCAAAAATTGAATATTGAACTGGGAAGACATCTGAACATTGACAGAGAGGATAGAATATGCCAGTATTGTTTGATGACTCAGGAAATTTTGACCATTGAAAATGAATATCATGCTTTTTTTCATTGTTCAATGTTTAGACTTGAGAGGCAAAATTTGCTATTTTCTTGGTATAAAGGTAGAACTGACTTGATATCTTTCTATAATTTAATGAAAAGTGAAAATGATTTCATCATAAAAAAGTAGTTAGATATATATTTTCAATCATGTCTTTAAAAGATAATTAGTTGAATATTGTACTCTATAGGAACATTGTAACTGCAACTCTTCTTTGTATTGTATGTTGTATTGTATGTTGTATTATGGGCCGGAGGCCTTTGATTACAAATAAAATTTTCGTATCGTATCGTAGCCGGTAGCTCGACCCCGACATAAGTATTGACCTATCCATAAAAAACGAGGAGGTCGTTTTAACAAGAATACATTCTTTTCACCTTGATCACTTAACGATTAAATTGTAATAAAGTTGCACGAGGCATTTTTTAGTTTAGATATATTGGTAAGTGGTAAGATGTTTGCGTGTGTGTTTCTGTTGATGTTGTTTTGACAGCATGAACCGACCTTTTATAGATATTTATGTACTAACCTTATCTGTCTATTATTTCATTTCAGTCGAGCGAGCCAATTCTTTCCTCGACCCTGAGATGGATATTGACTTCAGCAACGAAAAGTCGGAAAGCTCTGGGCGCATAATAACCTACCCAACGATTTGGACAAGACATATCAGTGGAAGTAATCACATACGCCATCGCAATGACAACAAAGGACGCATGTCATCAAATACCGGTGTTTTTATAACTCGATCGGGAGGAAAAAGTCAAGATAGCATACAACTTGGCAAAGCAGAGCGCATAATTGTTAATCCAATGTTTCGGAAAAGACGCGCGAGGAAAAACGACAAAGCTACACAAACTGGAAAAGACAGACAGAACACGCTGAGAAAGCCGGTTTTGGACATCCAAATTTCTCTCCAAAAATAAGAGATAAAAAGGGTTAAAAAACATGAGCACGTGAGTGACACTTTTAACAGGTTTACGTCTGCGTGAGTGTAGTGAAGATATTCAGCTACCTTGATTAAAGGTAGTCTGTCCCTCATTAAAAATGTTGAAAACGGCTTTACGTCTTAAGCTTCTGAAGACATCGTTAAAAACCTATTTAACCAAACGTTTCCAATTCATTGCAGTATTCAAATCATAGGCGTCATTTAGATTTTGAAATTTATACGCACTCTGAAGGCGACCAACAAACAATATTTAGGATAAAGGCGATATATGGACTGTGACAAAAGATGAATGTCCTGTCTGCTCCCCTTTTCTCTGATTTGAGCGTTGATGAATAATCAAAACATCGTAACTGCAGCTTGAATTAGCTGCAGTTTCGATGTTATGATCATTCATCAACGACACTTTACGAAAGAGGATTTATTCCTATTACGCACTTACGAAATATGCGTAATGGAAGTTACGCCTTTAGAAATGTCGTTACAAGTGGCTGCATATTGTTTTAAGCAATGTTTAGACGTTATCAACGACAAAATTACTGCATCATTATAATGTGACCGACGTCGCCGGAATGAAATAACCCCGTTGAATATTTTTGATATTACACGGGTGTTATTACACTAGTGGAATAACTATGCAAATGAGCTCAGAGCGAATAGCAACGCTATATTGTAACCACGAAAATGACGTCATATTCTATGTTTTGTGACGTCATTTTGAAACGGCGTTATAAGTTTCGCGGAAAATTGAAACGTTGAATTTCAAGAATTTTGACGATTTTTCGCTAAAATTTGGGTCATATTATAAACAGAATATAAAATTTGTGCTCATAAAATACAGCCTCGTTTTTATCTGTTTATAGATGACTCGTTTAATAAATTCAGTATTCAATGACCACTCATTCAATATCCTCTATTTATTACCCGCATTCGGAACATCGATCGGACATTTTTACGGAAGCTGGAAAGTTCCTCGCACGTAAGTGTAGTAATTTTAGGTCATTTTTTAGGTAATTCGGCTTATGGTGATACTTCACTTAATACGCTTAGAGAAAAACACCCTGGTCGTCTGTGGAGATTTTTAGGCATATTATAATTTTATATCAAACGCAGTAAAACACAGCGTTTTGTTATCAAATTATAAAATTTCATGTTTAAGCCTTATGTTGATTTTGTTTTTCGAAACGTCATCTTCAATGATTTTGATGTCACAAAAATCCACGTGCGATATACAAGCGCCTGCATTATTCCCGAGGTCTATTCCGCAGAATCGCCGAAGGTTCCCGATTGTATAAACCGCTTACAATCTTGAAGGAAAAATGCGTTATCCAAAAAAAAAACGAATCATACACATAATATTTTACTAGGGGTTGACTTCCTTAAGATAAGAAGGTCGATCATGTAGAGTATTCACAGAAGGTCCTGGGAAGCTTGAGTCGATATCTGTCAACAACGCGCAAAGGAAAGACTCTGATCAGACTATGTGAAGGCAAATCTACCTCTTTAATTTGAGCACAAGTAAAATTGTTGGAAATGTTACTCAAACACTCACATGCCACCAAATGACGGGAAGGAATGTTGGCGTTATGAACTGTCGGAGATAAGCTTCGTACAAATAATAATAATAATAATAATAGTAATAATAATAATAATAATAATAATAATAATAATAATAATAATAATAATAATAATAATAGTAATAATAATAATAATAATAAAAAAGAAATAAAAAAACAAAAAAAAAAAATGTATAATATAGATTCAGATGCCACGCCAGTGAGAGCAGCTCTCCTCAACTGTTCCTCGACTTATAGTCCCAGTGATTTTATTCATCTAGAAATATTGGGTGAAAAGGAAATCAATGCTTTGAATATTTTTTTTTACTTTTCCTACCACAACTTCCAAAACAAAGGTAGACGGATAACACCGTAGACTTCAGAAAAATCTTGGTTGCGAATAATGATATTTATCATGTAATGAAGCCTGTATTGATCTGATATCACCTGCCTGATAACATAACATGATATCAGTCAGTCTATTTTTAGAAACAATTTGCATACACGTGCAATGAATTTCTTTGATTATTAAGGGTTTAGTATAACCTAGCGCTGCAAAATGATTGCACGATAAATAGAATAACATGAGAGTATCTTAAAATATCAATGTTTTCTGGTCTCGGCTGTGAGAAATTATCATGACTCGGCATAGCCTCGTCATGACAAATTCTCCCAACCTCGACCAGATAACATTGTTATTTTTAGACACTAACGTATTATTCTCTATTTCCCAATTATCGCTGGACAAGTAAAACATGATTTTCTAGTTATACAGGATCAAAATGAACTTGTTCACACACACATAAAAAAGAAAATGAATAGATTGATTTTAAGAAAGCATTTTATAATATGGCATAGGTAGTGGGAGTGAAATAACGCCGTTGAATATTTTTGATATTACACGAGTGTTAATACACTAGTGGAATAATTCTGCAAATGAGCTAAGACCGTAAAGCAACGCTAGATTTTCAATGTAAAAATTACGTCATAATGTATGTCCGACGTCATTTCGAAAATGGCGTTATATGTTTCGCGGAATAACTTAAACTGATAAATTTCTGGAAATTCCTCGATTTATCGCAAAATCCAGGTCCTATCATAAATAGAATATCAAATTTGTGCTCATAAAATACCGAATTTATTAAACTCGTCATATAAAGCAGATAAAAACAGCCTCGTTTTTATCAGTTTATAGATGACTCGTTTAATAAATTCGGTATTCAATGACCACTCATTCAATATCCTCTATATCTTTAAAGAAGAAAATCCCGTTTGATATAAGCATTAGTACAATTTATCTTCTAGATCTATTACAATAACATTTCTACATGTAGAACTGCTTCAGGTATGTCCACACTGACAAGTGGCCAAGACAAAATGTGTCGGACAAATCGGGTGTGGCAATTCCACAGCCTTGATATAAGTTTATTACAGTGGTTCAAGACTTACACATAGTATGGCTCTCATCAATTGTACTCGCTCTATATCGACGTCTGCAACCTATTTAAATTACAATATTTCGGAATGAAGCCTTTATCAAGAAAATCAAATAAAATTTTATTTTGTTTTATTTGATTTTCTTGATAAAGGCTTCGTGCCGAAATATTGAATTAGAGTAAACTTTTTTATTATATTCATTACATTCCCTTAGGAATATCGTGTAATTATATTTAAATTTCGACCAGTCTAAAATGGGAAAGGAATTTGTACTTGTTGTGTTGATCTAAATCAATAATCATAAAAATTGTTCGGCAACTCAAGTATATATAAAAGCACAGCAAAGAATCACTTTTCTTTACAAAAAAAAAAAAAAAACAACAACAATACAAAACCCGACTGAATCAATTATTCAAATAGTCTGATAGTCGTAAATCTAAGGTTGATAAGTGTCCAGAGACTTAGAAAGGATGTTAAAGTTATATTGGTGTGAGAAATACCAGAAATACATGGTTTGGCGCTCCAGACTCGGCGATAGAGGATATTGAATGAGTGGTCATGGAATACCGAATTTATTAAACGAGTCATCTATAACAGATAAAAACGAGGCTGCGCCGAGTTTTTATCTGTGTAAGATGACGAGTTTAATAATTTCGGTATTTTATGAGCACAAATTTGCTATTCTATTTATAATATGACCCTAATTTTTGCGAAAAATCGTCAAATTTCTTGAAATTCGACATTTCAATTTTCCGCGAAACTAATAACGCCGTTTAAAACTGACGTCACAATATATAGGGCCTACATTACATATGACGTCATTTTCGCGGTTACAAAATAGCGTTGCTATTCGATCTGAGCTCATTTGCATAGTTATTCCACTAGTGTAATAACACCCGTGTAATTTAAAAATATTCAACGGGTTTATTTCACTCCCGCGACGTAGGTCATATTATAAATGAAATTAATCGTAAAACAAATCAAGACTTTCTATATCTATGTGTTCATTTCTATCCACAGGACAAGGCAATGGACTGTCTGCCTAAAAAGATTACCATGTTTTTAATCGAACAAAGGGCGACAAGTTTTCTCATTTAATTCTCCTTCCAATATCAAGTTTTGTGTACGGGTTGTCTCTCTTATTTTTTTCAAAACAAATTTTGACCGCGACTAACTTCCTGCCAGAGAACAAAATTTCAAACCGACCCAATTGCGAAGACGTTTTGTATGATAATTTTCAGTCCGCAGTATTCCAAATATCGTTCTCTTTTGTGGAAGAAAAAGTGTGGATGATAAAGAAATTGCGTTTTACATACTATTTCTTTTTTCCCCCGCATTTTCTCCGAATATAAATAATATATCATCCTAAGGGGCGCAAAATAAAGGCGTAACTACCATTACGCAAGCGCGAAATAGAAATAAATCCTCTTTCGAAAAATGTCTTTGATGAATGATCATAACATCGAAACTACAGCTTATTCAAGCTGTAGTTACGATGTTTGATTATTCAGTAACGCTCAAATAGATTAAAAAGGGGGTAACGGAGGACATTCATCTTTTGTCACAGTCCACATATCGCCTTTATTCTATATATTCTATGTTAGTCGCCTTCTGAGTGCGTGTAAATTTCAAGATCTTTGTTACGCCTTGTGTGGGACTGGTTTAAAGTCAATCGAAAGCTCGGACAACAATCAAACTGTACGTTACATTTTGCAGTCTGATCAGGAACAATACGTTTTGCGCGTCCCCTCTTCAGAGTCAAATGAGGGTCACCGTCGGAGTTCGTTTGCCAATGGCGGCGGCGGAGGCAAAAATCCTTTTTGACATTTGTCTCTCGTCGACTAGGAAAAAAGATGTAAAGATAGTATCCTCCTTTCTTCTAGATTCGTGCATCTTGTCATTGTCATTGTAGTGTGATTTTGTCAAAATGAAGCGTTGACTGGTCAATGCTTTAGAATGTCAAAAGGAAGCATTGTTTTGTCCAAATAACACTATGCTTTATTGAAAACATGGTCTTATTATGTAAGAAGGTAATGTGGTTCTGTCAGAAAAAAATGCTGATTTGTCAGAACATAGGCTTATTATGTCCAAAGGTAATGTCATGATGTTTAATAAATGTGTTAGCTTGGGAACATATAAAGGATATTACATAGACAAATTAGCGCAATATTTGAACAAAATCAATCTTACTCGTTGCATAAAATCTCGTTTTTTCCCAAGTTAACACATTCCTAGAACATCATGACACTACCTTAAGACATAATAAGCCCATGTTCTGACAAGCCAACATATTGTTTTTACAGAACCACATTACCTTCTAACATAATAAGATCATGTTTGAATATAACATTGCGTTATTTGGATAAAACAATGCTTCCTTTTGACATTCTAAAGTAATGCATTGACCAGTCAACGCTTTATTTTGACAAAATCACACTACAATTCGACATGATAACATACTGCATAGACAAGTCAACACCATGTATGGCAATGACTACACGTCCTTTGAACAAAATAAGTTTATGTATAGAAAAATCAACACAATATTTGAACAAAACCAAGCTTGCTCTTCGCCTTATCACTCGATTTTACCCAAGTTAACACATTTCTTTAACTTAATGACACTACCTTTGGACATAATAAGCCCATGTTCTGACAAGTCAACATATTGTTTTGATAGAACCACATTTCTTTCTTATATAATAAGAACATGTTTGAATATAGCATTGCGTTTTTTGGGCATAACAATGCTTCCTTTTGACATAATAAAGTACAGTCAAACCTGTCTTAAGCAAGCAGCCAAGGGACATTGAAAAAGTGCTTGCTTAAGACAGTTGCTTGCTTAATACAGGTCAATTTTAGTGCAATTGGTTCATTTGGGAACTCAGTGGCCGCTTGCTTAATACAGGTTGCTTGCTGAATACAGGTGGCCACTAAGACAGGTTTAACCAGTCACCATAATAAGATGGTGCTAAGGCAAGCCATCACATGATTTAGATGTAATTACACTACGTTTTCAAATAATAGTGTAATTCTTAGACAAGTCAACAACATGCCTTGACTTAACGACACCGCATTTTGACCCAATCAGATAATGTTAAGACAGGTCAGCACAAAATGTGGTCATAGTCAACGTACAATTTGGTATAATAGGTTATCGTTTAGACAAGTCAATACTCATTTTGCCTATAACCAGACTTCCTTTTGAAATTATATTATATAGTTCGGACAAATCAAAACTACATTTGAGCATAATTACACATGATTTAGACATTTTGATATAGCTAATGGGTATATTAACACTACTGTTCAAAACATATGACAGCTGTGGCGTTCCATTCGACGTCGCCTACGCTACTTGTTTTAGTTATTGACGGGAAACCATCCTATCATTACATAAATATATTTAGATTCTTGAATAATGGCTGAAAAATCTTAATTTTTGAGAATGACGAATTATCCTCAAAAATTAAGATTTTTTCAGTCGTTTTTTACTGTAAAAGTTAACAATCTAAAGATAGCACCGATTGTTTTCGTGTTAGTTTACTTACACTGTTTCCGCCTAATAAAATGCCCAATTTTGTTGTGTGTATGTGTATTTCCGTTTATTTATCGTCGATACCGTAGCATATAACCATATGAGCGACGCCCCCAGAAGACAGTTACTTGTTACGGGGGGTAGTGCAAGGATACATGACGAAACTACTTCTGAGATCCGCCATGGTTCTTTTACGTGCTCGGTGTAAAGCACCATCTCACGGGACCTCGGTTGAACGTCTCATCCGAAAGACAATTAGTCTTTATTAGTGTACCAGCCCGGGAATCGAACCCACGCCGCCGAACTCCAATGGTTTTGAAGTTCGGTGCTCTACCAACTGAGCTAATCGGGCTGGTCCCAATTTTGTTACATACCCATCCGCCTTTTATACACCCGAGGACTGTTGCAGTTTACGGAAATGGCCGAGTGATGTTCCGAATGGATCGGTCGTGTGAGATCGCCACCGACTCTTCCACAAAACGAAATAAAAAAAAGTAAGATACCTCTCTTAACAAAACTAACAACCATTTCAAGGACTGAATATAAAGTACATGATACGATGTAAATAAATAAAAAAGCAAATGATGAAATACAGCGTCGTGTGATAGAAATAAATAAGTTTTGTGTGAATGTGGGGAAAATAATAATAATTGTACCGTGTACAAAATCTTAACAAGGATCCTGATAGCAAGAACTGCGTACGATCTCAATCAATATGAAAATATATAAAATAGACTGATGGGATTAAGAAAACTAACATACCTTCCAGTATTTCAAAATCTGTCAAAATGAAATTGAATGGAATGCACATATCTGATTGGAAAGATGCAGTGTTTAAAAGCCCTAAATGTCTTAACTATAGGATCTTTAAACAAGACTTTGGGTTTGAAAATTACTTTAATATTCTTCCAGATGATCTATCAAAATCTCTTTGCCACTTCAGATCACTAAATCACAAATTTCCAATTGAATGGGGGAGATTTTTAGGGACCATAAGGGATGACAGGATATGCGAGTTATGCAGGCTGAATAAAATGGGTGATGAGTTTCAAAATATGTTAGAATGTACTTATTTTGAAGATACCAGAAAAGTCTATTTGCCAAGAAATATCACCATGCGTCCAAATGTGAATTCTTTTCATAGCATTATGACGTCGAGTGATGTAACAACTATTTTCAAAGTTGCAAAATTTTGTAAGGTAATTCTGAAAACATTTCATGAGATATTTAAACATATTTAATTGAATTTATAACTAAATTGTTAAGTAGTAGTGGAAGTATTGCAGGCACATACATATAAATTTATGGGCCAGGAATAATTTCACATAAATTTGAGCAAAATTATGGTTAAATTTTGTTGCCCTCCATTATGGAGAGACCTACAATGATAATGATCGACACTTTACGCAAATCTCATATTGTTAACATTTGTAATGCTGAATCAAAATTTTGGCAAATTGCATTAAAATCAGAGTGCCGAAAGCACTAAATGCACTTTTTTTCACTATTCTTGCTTAAAGGGGAAAAGTAGGCGGCATAGGCCGAGATCGGAATGCATCAATGCACAGCCTGATCTTTGTCTGTACTTCTTGCTATAAATGGAATATTTTGGGTTTAGCATGACAATGGTTAAACATTGCTTGACACTTTTATCAGATCGAGGTCTAATAATACTTTTATTCTAATCTAGTCATATAACTTCTAGTCATCTTTTAAGTGAATTTTTCCTACACTCAGGCTACCTATGAATGCACTATGGTTGTTTTAACACTGAAACTTTCTTCCGAATTTTTGTTTATTGTTCATGTTTGTTTGTATATTTATGACTTGTACCTCGGTTAGGGGTTTGTCAATTTAATAAAACTCTTGAAACTCTTGAAGCAATTTAACAACTTAACTAAGCAGTCACATTTTTGGTTAATCGCCAGCATTTTCTTCTTCTCACAATTATAAGTGTTGTCAACATATGCCGTCTGAATGGAGAGTTTTATAAGTAACTATTTAGATGGATTTTGATATAAGCGCATAACTGCGTTAATTCCAATCACCCAACTATAGTTCCGCAAGAAAGAGTGAGGTCCGAGAAACCGTTATCTCCTATCATTTTCGATGTAAAATTGATCTTTGATCACTCACTTGAAATTGCAGGTCTATAGTTCCTATTGTACATGAGTTCGCGCCGTTCCGTAAATATTTTGATTAAAAATCAGGCGGCTTGTTCATCATAATTATTGACAATTTCTCTTTTGAGTCCAAGTGTTTGAAGGCATTCTTGCTTATATAGTTCGGTAGAAATAGAGGATATTGAATGAGTGGTCATTGAATACCGAATTTATTAAACGGGTCATCTATAAACAGATAAAACGAGGCTGTGCCGAGTTTTTATCTCTTTTAGTTGACGAGTTTAATAAAATCGGTATTTTATGAGCACAAATTTGATAATCGAATTTGACCAATTCGAATTCGAATTGATATTTGACCCGATTTTTTGCCGAAAAATTGTCAAAATACTTCAAATCAACATTTCAATTTTCCGCGAAACTTATAACGCCGTTTAAAACTGACGTCTCGATATATACATTATCACGTCATTTTCGCGGTTACAAAATAGCGTTGCTTTTCGCTCTGAGCTCATTTGTATAATTATTCCACTAGTGTAATAACACCCATGTAATATCAAAAATATTCAACGGGGTTATTTCACTCCCGCGACGTCGGTCTTATTATAATATCATTTAATAGCGATACCCCGGTTTTCTCCAAAAACTGTCGAGCTAAAACAAACATGTTCTACAGTGATATAAGCTAAGATAAGTTGGTAAACGTCAACAAAAATGCATTATGACGTATTATTGCCAAGAATATTGTTATAATAAGCCATCGTATTCCTGGGGCCTGTTTAACCAATCATCTTACGACCATTCTTTTCGTAAGACAAAAAATCAAGTTGCTTCTACAGTAGTAGCTAACTTTTGGATTATGCCTTGCATGATCTCATTGGCATCGTCTTCTAAAGACGAATCCAATGAGTTATTGCGAGGCAGAATCTAACAATGTATGAAAATTTGTGATTTTGACTTACGACAATTTTTTAATAACTACTCGTTTTAAGCCAATGCTCAATACTTTTATAAGTAAAATGGTCCTTGGTATTTAGGCAGATAGGCGTGCGCAGTGCAACCACGAGCGTTTGTGTTTCAAAGACTTCTTTCTGGTGAGTGAGTGTAAAAAAAGTACATTCGTTCAACAATTACATGTTAATGTTATATGATCTATGGAACGACATAAATTTTAAGGTAGTGGACCCGTAATAGTTTCGCAACGTTCCGGAAGTAATAAACTTTCACAGTGTTAACCGAGGTTTCCTAATGATTTTCATTAGGAAACCTCGGTCAACATCGTGAAAGTTCATGCGCTCCGAAATGTTGCGGAACTATTACGGTTCCACTACCTTAAAGTCATATGATTGTTAAATTACACTATTGTTATGAATGAATCCGACAAAAATTTTCAAATTCAAACTGTCTCAAACTAATGTTTTGTATATAGATTTATGTGTTTATACCCACTTAAATCTACCCATTGAAAGCCCAATAAATCAAAATATTTCGGTCACGACAATCCTTCTGTAGAGCGCTTAAGGTGGTAGACAGCTAAAAGAAAATTGACGACTACAGACTGCAAGAGATTTATCGTTCTTCCGCTGCCGGGAATGTATACATTGATATAAACGTGATGCATCAGTCCTAAAGAGAACTCCTTGTAAGCACAAAAAGTATTGATCCTGATTAGACTGCGCATTCCACGCAGACTGACATTTTTTGTCTTATTGTGGATTTTTTTAAATCTAGAACATTCACTCTAACTTCATTTATAAATAATGACTCTTAATATACAGCATCGATAGCTCAGTGGTTAGAGCGTCGGTCTTCTGATCCGTAGGTCAGGGGTTCGAGTCCTGGTGACAGCGAGGTGTTTCCTTGGGCAAGAAACTTAATAGTCACTGCCTCAGTCCACCCAGCTGTAAATGGGTAGCAGTGGATGAAAACCTTTAAAAAAAGGGATCTCATTGCCTCTCGAATTTCTCTCGCAAAATTGATAACATCTAGAATGAGTAAAAGTCGGTTAAAAGCTATACATAGCTTATGTTAATTGTTAATTGTACCTCGTACAAACCCCCGACTATAAGTAAAAGATTACTATATTATTATTATTAGCATTGTTGATATTTCCGTTTACAATAGCGGTGAAATCAACACCATTTTTCCGCGCTCGATCTCAAAGTTGGTCACGTGATTCCTTCACTGAATATTTGTTGATATCTTGGAGGTGTGACACTAAAATCATTATCGCACTCATGTATGACTCCGCTTCGCGTTTTCATACAGTGTGATTAGGTTTTTAGTTTCATACATCCATGAAATCAATATATACTTCTTACTCTCTTCATCTCTTAACACGAAACGAAATTCACCAGTAGGTATGACAAGTTTCGATTAGGGTCAGACTGAACAGACTGTGCAGCTATCTCTGCTTGCATCCAAGATTAAACTTTTCTTTATTCAACAATCTTTCAGTCACATCGCGACGACTGTGGCACCTAACAATGGATCCCTGGTACTTCTCTCACCAGTACTACCACCACACCCTTTCCTAGTCTCCATCTGCTATCTCACGACTATCAACCGATTGGTGAGAGACAAGAAGTTGGAAAGGATAAGTGCCGTTGTCGGGGATCGAACCCGGGACCTGTAGATTGACAGTCCGGCGCGCTACATACTGCGCTATGACGGCGGCATTATCCTTCATTTGTGTCAAAGATTTCCGTCGATTCGTTACTTAAAAACGTCTGCACTACGGCTTGAGGTAGTAAACCCGTAAAAGTCCGCAACGTTTCGGAAGCAATGAGCTTTAACAGTGTTAACAGAGGTTTCTTAATGATCTCTACCCTTACCATTATTACTAGTAGTATTTTTTTAATCTTTATTATAATTTGGTTACCGCCAAATACGTAAGAATTCCCAACTAGGACTGAAAGGTTGATTGACACACTCTTAACCCTTTGAAGTGGTTGTTATCTTATCCCTTCAGTTTAAATGTTAAATAAAATCCCCCTAACAGAAAAATGCGGATATGAATGGCATTTAACATATTCGATCTTTCATTCATAAAATATCATTGAGCGCACCCTGGTTTTACTACGCTAGGTATTCCAAGGTTATATTGGGGTTAACGAAAACTCATGTTGTAAAATTCTGTCGTATTTCAACTTTAAAGTTAGAAAGCAAAAAGTTTTTGTCGGGTGTCAAATAAAAGATATAAAAAAGCGTAGGCGATATATGTGTAACCAGCCCTGCGTTTAAAATGACAAAATGGTGCGAACTGTTTGCAAATTACACCCCGCTTTGCACGCAATACACGTGCAAAGCGGGGGATAATTTGCATACAGTTGGAACCGTTACGTCATCCTTGACCTAGGGCATAGCAAGGAACATTGTAGATACAGTCAGGATCACCATGAAATCGACAAGTTTAATCTTCATGGAATGTTTTGGGAATGGAATTGAATGACCATGATTAGTGTGTTTTGAACGATATTTATTGGTGGCAATAATAAGAATATGATTAATTTCGTTCAATTGGTATCCCTTTGTTAAAGGTATACGCATTTTTCTGTAAATGAATTAGCATGTTTGACCAGTCACTCGGGATCATCTGGGAAGTGCGTTAAAAGTGTCGGCCCTTTACAGCCTGTGAGGTTTGCGCAGACTGATTAGGGTCGAAACTTATCGCACTTAACTAATTTTCTGAATCTAGAATAATCAATCTCCCTTCCTGTGATTTATTTTTGCAATGCGACCTCTGGTTGGCCTGCACTAGAACCAATCTTTTTTTCAAATATTCATTTTACAAAGTTCCCAGATGGTTGCTTTTTGCGTGACGGTTAACATAAAGTGAATTAATGGATCAACCAAGCCGTTCCAAATTTTACGCTACCTAGTTGACATAATCGAGTATTTTAATAGATTTTCGATGTAGATGATTGCAATTATAAGGGACGAGTGTCTTTTTCACTGCGTTTATTGGGGTATTAAAACTAAAACTTGGCCGAAAATTATATACATCTTGACATGATAAATAATGTAGTTCGTCTAAAAATATTTGTTGTTCTAAATTGATCAATCAGGGGACATATTAATCCTATTCTGAAGGTCAAACACTTCATATAGTGTGGAGGCCCAGTACTGGAAAAAAGAATTATGAAAGTGTTGTATATCAACACAATAACACTGTCCTTTTTTCAAATAAAATGATATACATTATCAAATCAATTAAAATCAAGCCACCAGTTTCAATTTCAAAAGCTTTAGTTGTCCATGTTAGAAATCTTTTTTATCATATTTACTTTCTTTACTTAAAATAAAAAAAATGCCGACATTATTTTCATTCAAGAAACTCATTACATTCCTGATATCGAAAAATCTGTCTACACCGAATTGAACGGTGACTAATTCTTTATCCATGGTCTGACAAACTCGAAAGGAGTTGGCGTTTTAATAAAAAATGATTGAAAATTCATGAAATTAAAAGAGATACAAGAGAGGCTATTCTATTGGAAGTTCAATAACTCTCTTTTAAAAGATATCACATTTTTACAATATATTAATGATAAAATCGGTGAGATTACTTTACAATATTGCGTTCCGGTATACAACCATGATATTGTTTTAAATATTAATAAATCTGAAATACGATTCTCAGTAAACGATGAACTATTTTTAGTAACCCTATTAATGGAAGTACTTGGAAAAACTATTTCGTATTCATCACATAAGAAAAAAGAAACAAATGAACGCGAAAAATACCTACTCTAAAAAATCACTGAAATAGAAAAAACATAACCGAATTGAATAAATAGAGGATATTGAATGAGTGGTCACGGAATACCTAATTTATTAAACGAGTCATCTATAAACAGATGAAAACGAGGCTACACCGAGTTTTTATCTGTTTAAAGATGACGAGTGTAATAAATTAGGTATTTTATCAGCACAAATTTTATATTCTTTTTATAATATGATCTGAATTTTTGCGAAAAATCGTCAATAAACTTTAAATTCAAAGTTTCATTTTTCCGTGATTTTTATAACGCCGTTTAAAACTGACGTCACAATGTATGCATCATGACGTCATTTTCGCGGTTGCAAAATAGCGGTGCTATTCGCTCTGAACTCATTTGCATAGTCATTCTACTAGTGTAATAACACTCGTGTAATATCAAAAATATTCAACGGGTTTATTGCACTACCGCGACGTATGTCATATTATAAAGAAACATTAGTAAACTTAAAATCAGAGCTGACCGTCGTAAGAACAACTCGGTTGAGAGGCCCTTTCACAAGGTCAAAAGCAACGTGGATAGATGAAGGAGAAAAGGTGACAAATTATTTTTTAAGTCAAGAAAATAACATCATAATCTAAGTAAAAACATATCTTTTATCGAAAAAAAAAATGAAAAGCGAATACATTCTCAAAATGACATATAAAATGAAATAGAAATGTTTTATCAAAACTTGTATGATGAACACTGTGCAAATTTAATTTAGGATCTAGATTCAGAATTAGAAAATTAAACGTTCAATAAACTTAATAATATTCAATCAGATTTGTTAGAGGGTCCCTCACTTATAACGAAGAATCAGAAACACCCAAAATAATGAGGAATAATAGAAGTCCTGGATGTGATGGATTCACAACAAATTTCTACAAAGTTTTCTTGAATATTGGCCACTTCGTCGTAAGATGTTTAAACCACGCCTACAATTTAGGCACTTTCTCACGTAAAATTAAACAAGGAAATATTATATGTATACCTAAAGATAACAAACCAAAGCAAATTTTGAACAACTGGAGACCAATTACTCTTTTAAATGTTTTATATAAGTTGGCTTCAGGTTCCATCGCAAATAGACTTAAAACATCTCTGCATCATTTAATTTAATTTGAATGTGATAAAACCAATAATTAATTTTATGGATAATAGTCTCAGAGAATTGAACCCCGACTTTCACCTACGATATATAGATGTCATTTTGTGCTGCAAAAATCTAATTAAATTGACGTATTATTTCTAGAGTTTAAAAAATATTTCTTTACATGCAAACTAAAAGAAATTACACCATCAGTCAACAGCTTTATAAGGATAAAAATATAAGGAAAATTGGTCAATTGTAAAAAGACTGGTACAAAATCACTAACGAGTTAGAGATATATAGGTCATTGGAAAAAATCCTTTTCCTATTTTTTACCTGGCTTTAGTTAAAATACAAAACTTTGAGAAAGCCTCAAAGTTCAAATGAGTGCAAACTGCCCTCGGCGACTTAACCACCAAATACATGAAAGATTTCGCCATAAAAAGTAGTTCTCCCGTAATGTTAAACCGATTCAAGGAAAATGTCCTGTTATTTGACCCCGGACGTTTTACGGATTTACCTAATAAAGGATTTATTAAAGTAAGTACATACGTGCAAAAATGATATTCATTCATTTATATCTTTATTTCTTCCATGTTTACAATTAAGATTTACATGAATAATATATGCATAAATAACTACAAATCAAATCAATGAAAAGATAGAGAATACAATGGGTTCAACAACATATGTACATAAAGGAAAATATGCATCAGTAAGTGTCCTTATAAGGCTGTGATTGGTTCCTAAATCTGCAAAGGCATTTTATCTTTTGAAAATTTACCACATCTTACTGACGTGACAAAGTACGGACATCACAAAATCAATATGGGACACATTCAACAGACTTATGAAATAGGGGTCTGGGGCACCAAGCAAGATGCATATTTTCTTGTCATAAGAAGCTGAAATGAAAAATGAATGACATTCCAAGCCGAAATTCTACCCAATCGAATAAAAAAGCTTTGACCTGGACTCATTTAAATAACTGCAGTGAATAAGAAAATGGTAAATTTCATTAGCATTAAGTAAACCACATTTACTACAGTTCTGTTCTCTACGCTGCCCTAATCCTGATATTATCTTTATCATATTTCTGCAATGTTTAGAATATTTAAATTTGCATTTGCTTATATGCAAGAATATACTTTCGCCAAAGGCAGGGTGTATTTCGGCAAATAAGTAAAAATCTTGACTCCTCGAGATATCTTCCAGCCATTTGGTTTTAAATTGCAAAGAAGTTTGGCGTTTTATAATACTTTTCCATTGTAAACGCTTCGGAAATAAACCATCTTTATAAAATGATTCCAGAAAATGCTTTAACTCTTATCTGATTAGTATGGGATATATATCTGTAAAATAACCCGATTTACACGGACTTGAAGAGAAAAATCTACACATGCGCTTAAGAAAAATTTGCTTTATGAAGTTGCTAGGGTTTAATAAATAAAGTTGTCCCAAAAGGTTCAACTTGCGTTTTTAGACGATGGTTTGCATGTCAAACATTTGTATCAATCCAAGGACAATATTTGTACGGGTCTGGGGGTTCATACCGTGTATGCTTTTGAGACAAAACCTGAAAACCGATGGCATCTTTTTAATTTTATTAGTTCGTTTCTTGTTAGCGAATATAATAATTCGCTTCCGTAAAGCCCGCGTGGTAAGACGACCGTATTGTAGATTTTCTTAAGTGTAAAGGGATGTAAACCATCGCTACCAAAACCAAGCTGAGTTGTAGACATGAATGATCCTCGTATCTTAAGACAAATATCATTTACATTTTCAGAGTCACACATATATTTATTACAGTTAACTCCTAAGTGCACATAATTTTCGGTCTCGGGAATAGACTGATTGCCAATAAACCATCTTCGATTCGTTTGCAAAAAAACTATGTTTTTTCTCATTGAAAACAATCACTGCACATTTCGATGCATTATATTCAAACAGCCATTGCCTAGAGTAGTAATAGCAAATATTTATTAACCTAAGTAAACCATGTCTAGATAGACTCAATAAAACCATATCGTCTGCAGACGTTATACAAGGTAAATGCGACCCGTCTATAAATAAACCACATAATTCACATAACAGACCATTAATAAAGCAGAGGTAGAAATATGGTGACGTCAAACTACCTTGTCTGGTCCCAACCTCAACCGAGAATGGGTCCGATTTGTACCCTCTATATAGCACATAAGATTCAGACTCTGCGTACATACTTATAACTGCTTTAAGTGTGTCTGTACCTAAACCCATTTTGGAATAATTTATAAAAAAGACCATTGTGCCATACTTTGTCAAAAGCTTTCTTAATGTCTAAAAAACATGTATATAAATAACTGCTAGACTCCTTTACATAATGAATCGATTCTTTAAGTAAGAATGACGTCATGGTACAATTAACTCCCTTTTGAAAACCAAATTGAAGATGGTTCAATGGCACGCTTATTTCTTTCTTCACTATTTTCAATATCAAAGCTTCGTATAATTTCAAAATTGCTGAAGACAGCGTTACTGCTTTGTAGTTATTAGGATCATATTTTTTCTTCTTGCCTCCCTTGAATAGTGTTATTATTAGGCCGAATTTCATTTTCTTTGGTATGAATGAGAATTTAAACATGTAGTTATACAGTTCCAATAAAACTTTCAAAAGCGAATCGCAGTCATATATTTTGTGTTCATTACAAATATTGTCATGTGAACACGCTTTGTTTTACTTAAATGTGATACAGCTTCCGTGATGTCCCCAATATTGAATTGATCGATATTAGAAAAAAATGTGTACATTTTGTATTTGTGAAACAGTATCATTAATCGTTCGAGTAAATTCTGAATTATCAATGACAAAAGAGTATATACCTCTAAAATAATTTCCCCATTGTTTAGCTATTTCTTCTTGGTCATGGTATATATTTTCGTTAAATTTCATGCAACCGTGAAAAGAATAGTTATTACTCAAACCATTTTTTCTCTTGCCATACAAGTTCCAAAACGTGCCAGGATCTACTTCAGCAGATTTATCGATGATTTCGTTCAATGAGTGTAGATATTTTGCAGACAAAAATCGACGTTTCTGTCTGAAAAGTCTCTTCGCATCCTTGTATTCTTGTAAATATTTATTATCCGTTTCGGTAGATTTACCGTTTATAAGCCATGCACGCCGTTTTACACGCATATTATAATGGAGTGATTTTAATAGGGCTTTAAGTACTTTCGGTACTTTGATCGGGGGAAAGATTTTTCTGAAGCAGTTTGTATGATGTCACACAATCTATCGCACAAGATAATTTTCATTACTTACATGTAATTTGAATTGTTCAGAGTTGGATATCAACAGTGTTTCAAGAACTGTTTTATATAGCTGTATTTGTTCGCTTTTTTCACGTTTCCATTTATTTTTTTGCTTTACATCATGACTAGGTAATGAATAATTAAAACGAAGGCTTAATTTCAAGTATGCTGGTCTATGATTAGATACGTTTAAACAATCATCTTCGAAAATTCGACAAGAATGTATAGAATCAGACATATCCTCTGAAATTAGAATATGGTCAATCAGAGAAGTGGATTTCATATCATAGGAAATGAAGGTCGTTTGCGCTCCTGTACATGAGGGCAATGTGTTAATAGATATTAGACTATGAATTTTCATAAAGCCTTGAAGTTGTTTGCTCCGCTTATCAAGCGGTTTTAAAAAAAACAGCACTATTAAAATGTGAATTATAATCACCCATTATGACTACTTTTCCATATCTTGAATAAATATTGTATATATCATGCAGTTTTCCAACATACTCTTCAAAATATTCGCATTTAAGACTACTACTCGGTAAATACACCTGAAATACAAAATAACACGTTTTATTATCACAGCGAATACATAATCCCGTAATACGGTTATCGTTTAAATCCACTATTTCTATTTTATCTGAAAGTGACTTTTTCCATAACAACGCTATTCCACCCTTTCTCACATTTTTTTCACAAAATTGTTCATTTATACCATCATAACAAGAAACACTTATCCCAACATAATCGATATGAATAGTATTTATGAAATGACTGTCCCAGGGATATAACCAAGTTTCAGAAATACCACAAATATCGATTTCTGTTTCATCTAAAAGTCTACTCAAATATATACTACTGGACATAAGGCCCGTGGCATTCCATGTTAGTAAACTCAAAGAATTCATGATCAATAATATTTTGAAAAAAATGCATTATTAAAAAAATCTCTGGTACTTAATTAATTAATAATTTGAGTATCTGGCGTAGTTATCGTAACGATTCTCATCGTCGTCATAGTCATCATGGCGGTAATGATCACGCTGTTCTTCACGATATTCATCGCGATAATTATCACGATAATTATTGTATCTTCTGGTATCACGTTCTTCAGCGCTAAAGCCGTTTTTGCGAGAACTATTTTCTTGCCTTTGTCGGTCTCTTTGAGGTTTCGACACCCAGGGTTTACAGATGACAAGACGTGGCCAAAATGTTTGATCTAATACGAAGTCACTGTTATCATTATCTTCTACATTGAGTCTAATTGAAACTCGGTGACTGTTACGGATTGGAAAGATAGTCATCCATGTTACAGTGACACCTTTTCTTTGTACGTAGCGCGTGAACCTATCAGTAGTAATACTGTTGTTAAAACCTCCGACAAAGTACCTTTTAACGCGCCGACGCACATATTGCTCAAAATCGTCTTCATCATCGTCGGAATTATTCTGGTATCCTCCATCGTTTTTTTGACGCGTTTACTCTTGGGTTTGGTCCTCTCCCCCGCCTCACGGCCTGGTAGCTATTCTCTGTATTTATGTTAGCATTATTTAGTCTATGGGGTTTTTTTTGGTCTTGATTCTGGAATAGCGCCTGCTGCGTTAGCGTACGATCTCTCAGGTACAATATTGCTGCTTTCATGATTTGACAATGGGGGCCTAGTGTTTTCTGTTACTAAGTTTGCTCGTCTGTTGCATTGCAATCGCCATCCCAGCTACTAAGTATTTCAGCAACTACACGTGGTTCAGGGATAGTTTCATGATTAATTGGTAAAATTGATGTTTCCTGACTCCTACTTTGATTTGGCTCTGGTTGAACTCTTTCAGGGTTCATTGGTTGGTTTTTGTTCTTTGATTTCTCTATATTCTTTACACGTTTAATTAACTGCGCATGTTTCTCATTCACAGTTTCTATCCTTTTATTGTAAGCCTTTGTTTGAATTAATTCTCTGATCTCTTTTACATCATCTTTCAATAATCTAATATCGGTTTTTAAACAAGCATTGCCATTACTCCTTTCATCTGTAATTCTACTTATTGACTGAGCGATCGTGTGTACTTCTTCTCTGATTTCAATTAGAGTTAGAGATATATAGGTCATTGGAAAAAATCCTTTTCCTATTTTTTACCTGGCTTTAGTTAAAATACAAAACTTTGAGAAAGCCTCAAAATTCAAATGAGTGCAAACTGCCCTCGGCGGCTTAACCACCAAATACATGAACGATTTCGCCATAAAAAGTAATGTTAAACCGATTCAAGGAAAATGTCCTGTTATTTGACCCCGGACGTTTTACGGATTTACCTAATAAAGGATTTATTAAAGTAAGTACATACGTGCAAAAAATGATATTCATGGCGAACATACATAATATAACTGACCAAAACAAGTCATGTGTAACGCGCGTGGTAAAACACTGTCGCTAAATGAAGTTTTCTTGTCTTCTGTTATTCGGATAATTCTATAAGTTTAGAACATTTATTTGCACACTACATAGTACATTCATCACCCTTGGAACGACAGTGCGATAACAATAAAGCTGCATTAATCGCCAGTTTCCGTAATATCGACGGATGCCAAAACATCGTAACTAAAATTTGAGTAAGCCGCATTTCCTAGGCCCGACGCACAAGATACATCTAATGACCGATTCAAAATAGAAACTCCACAGTTTCTCATTTCAGTTTCCATAATTTATTTAATGAAAGTAATAAAATGTGATTTTGCAACCAAAGCTCGTACCGACAGCTTAAAGTTAAAGCTAGATGTTTTAACGCTTGGAAGTCGTTTATTAGAACTACTCAGAATGATGGACTTCAGGAGCAAAATTAAAACTTGCTTTTTGATAAGGAAACAAGCATTTACAAAGTGTGTAGGAAAAGAAAAGAGAGAGTGTGTGTGCAGGGGGGGGGGTTTAAAAATTCCCTACTTTGTGAAAGAAAATCCTGAAATTACAACATGGAATTACAAAATTTCCTGATTTTGACCTTATTATGAGCACTGTAAGTCTGCAGTTTCGGTCCCCTCTTACTTTATTAAGCTCGTAAGGGCAAATCGGGCTTTAGTATGGTCATCAACTCTCTTTAGTGTTTATATCATAGGGGTGACAATTAATGAATATTGGATAGTAATGTTTGCCAGGTCATTAAGATGAACCGTATGAATTTAAATTTGAAATATTCCATATGAAAACACGAGGAAAGGATACCTGTTGAAACTTTCTTTGTTTACATTCTAAGGGCCATACATTTAGCGCATTTATGATTAAACTTGTTCAGTTTGTCAGTCCAAATAATAAAAGCTTGTGAAAGAGCATTGTTCATCTGAAAATACAAACGTAGAGACATGAAAACTTGGCTCACCCGTGATGAACAATGACCAAAATGCTTATGTCGGGTACATTGAACAGAAAAAAGGAAAGAAAAAACGGAATTTATGATAAATATTTCACACTCACTGTCGAACAGCGTATTGGAAAGTGGATTTCCAAGAATGTCACATGTGTGCAAATTAATGACTTAGCTTGACCAGGAATTTTCACTATGCACACTACACTGTACGGTCTCTTGGATGAACTATATTCAAATAAGAACGCATTCGAAAGTGCTTTTTAACTCCTTGCTTTATTTAAACCCTGATTTTGTATCATAATAGTTTTTTCAAAGGAAGATTACTAAAATATCTATGCTTTGCTAGCTTTCAGTACTTTTGATTTTCATTTGTCATATCTTCTTTTTCATTCAAAATTCATATTCTTTTGTTTATCCTTAAAAGTAAGTTAAACATGTAAAAAACAGACACATCTAACCAACCGACAAAACCCTATTATACACTGTATCAATAATTAATTGTAAAAACGTTGTATTTTTGCATATTATGTGTGTATAAGTACTGTGCCTATTGTAAACTAAGGATTAATTATAAAAAATCATTTGACTACTATCACCGTGAAATCACAAAATTACAAAAAAGAAAAAATAAATAAATAAATAAATAAATAAAAAATGATAGTTGATATTTGCTCTTCGTTTGCTGCCAATATTAAGTTTTGTTACTATCGATATTTTCACGGGGGGTGATGTCCATAATCGGAGCCACCGGCTCCGCTTTCAAAATCATGTGTGGAACTTCCGCTCCACGTGTGGCTCCGATTATGTAGATGTAAACATGTCATATTTTGAATGAAAAATGGGGTAGGGGGTCGGGATTTCCTCATTTATATAATATTTAATTCATTAATCATAAAAAAGTCGAATGCTATTCGACCAGTTATACATTTTGCAACGTAAACGTACTCAAAAAATGTAAGAACGCTCGTTGGTTTTTGTTAAAAATGATTTCTTCTGGGAGCAGTCTTGAGTCAGGAATGTGAAAACACGTGGTTTTTACCTCCAAAATGCAATATTATAAACAGAATTAATAACGCAGACCATTGTTTTCAGTGTACACGAGTTTAACAAAACAACCACAATAATCTTACCAAATGTATCTTTCTTCAATATGATATAGATCAAATAAAATAGTTTGGTTCCGATTATGTGGATTGGCTCCGATTATGTACCCTGGCTCTGAAGGTGTGGAGTGTCTTCTTCTTCCATATAACATCTTCAATATGAATTTCTACTAGTTTCATTGGGCGCTTTTTCATCATTCCACGATGCAAGTTACGTTTCACCTCTACATGTTTACTTTTATTACAATATTCCGGTTACTAGACAGTCAGCTTCATTAATATTACTTAGTACATTTACGTGCAAGAGAAGTGTAATTTGTGTAAAAATTAGGTTAATGGGTCAAATCCTGGAAAACCCTTGTGTGAACTATAGAGGCCACTTCCTTTACTCAAATGTCTTGAAACTTTGTCAGAATATTTGCCTCCGTGAAATGACATTAAGTTCAAAAATTGGTTAAGTGGGACCAAAAATGAGGTCGATAGGTCAAATTAAGGAAACTCTAGAGGACATTTATTTGTTTTAACATATTGTCAGGATCTTTGCCTTGAAATCTTAGACGAGTTGGAAAGAGGATAAAAAACTGGGACACCTCTTCAAATCTTTGAAAAGCCCTCAGTACTTTAGAGGCAACATATGTGACTCAACTGTATTGAAATGTAATCGGAATGATTGTCTTTTTGATATCTTGTACTTTTTTGAGCTAGTCATGAATTTCAAATAAGTAGTTTTGACACTTTGCCACATTTGTCAAATACTTGTAAATGCCTCAGGTTAGCGCTTAAGGGCCAATGGTCCGTTGTTTTTAAGCCCCGTGTAACATTTAGTTCCGAATTTTCGCAAAGATTTGATTATATTTATATAAATTCCAATTAATGTCAGAATTTACTACTTCATCTCCGGATTTGTCAACTTTTCAATCGGGATGTAATTAAACTAGATTTAATAAAAAAATTAAAACTTATTTAAGACTATGAAAATCAAAAACTGAAAATGTCCCGAGCGCTTTTTCGGTATAGGGGTATCGTTTTATAGAGGCGATGTTGAAAATTAAACTAAAGTATAAAAATTTGACATTTAGCAAAACGGATCAATATACAAGGGCGAAACACGTTTTATATATACTGAACAACAAAATAACGCATCACTTTTTTAGATCCAACTTTCTCCATAATCTAGAGTTTGGAAAATTGGATATACCAATATCAACGTAAACTAATTATTGATCTGTGACAAAAAGGATTACACCGAAGACACACGTATTGGAGATTTACAGGTGACTACCCCCAAAATCAAAATTTTGAAACCAAAGTCAGTTTTCATTACTCTGTAAAATTCAATAAATTCTCAAATAATGTTCGACACGTGGATTTCTGAAATTTACCTAGATTAAATCCTAACATGGCTATCCAATTGCTCTTCATTCTGCCTTAATTTGACTCAAATCCTTGCGATTTTTCGTTCTTTTGTGACTTCTCATTGCAAGCTCGTTTCTGATATGCTTGAGTTTGAAATAAGTCTGGTCGGTGAAAGAGAAGGCATCGGTATAACTTAAAGACGGTTTTCGTTATAAACAATGTTTTCTCATGCAGCAGGTCGAATGCATCGTACGAAACTCAAGTTTGTCGAGTAATACAGCTTATAAAGTCGGAAACGACAAACCGTGAAAAAATTTATCAGATAAAGCCAAGTTTTCGAGTTTGGTGGTAGCGAAAAAATGAATTTCGGAACGTCAGTGCGCATAGACATATTAAACTGATTCATTTACGCAATTAAAATATAAAAAAAGACACTGAGGGGTCAAAACTCGACCATTGTCAGGTTAAAACGCCGATAATCACAACTACCGATGCCGAACTTCGGTGCTGACTGGATGGTGAGGACGGATTGTACTACAATTTGTGTTATGACCGGAAACTTTCCAGGTCACAATTTTTTAAGGTTATCGTGGACTCATGGTGACAGTGAACCACAAAGATGAGGTATCTGGGCCGTTTGTCGACTCCTTCAAAAGCAATAGCCACAGGGTGAATCCCTGTAAATAAGTCAATGTTATGGTCTATTCATCTCATGCCGTTGTGGATTTAATTCGTGAACACCTCCTTAAAGTGAGACCAATGCCTATTCTTTCACCGACCGAACTCATTTCAAACCCGAGGTTATCCAAAACGAGTTTACAAAGAGAGTAAAAAAAAAAGTTGCAAAAACCCAAGATTTTGAGTGAGATCGAGGCAACATGAACATCGAATGCATAGCCATGTTGGGGTTTGTTCCTAGGGATAGTCGCCTTCACGCGCTTACAACTCTTCAATGCGTATGACAACGGTGTCATTCCTTTTCTCACTAACTAACTAACTAAATAAATAGATAGATTAATAAAAAAATAAAATAAATAAATAAATGTAGTTTTTAGGCAAGTGATTATGAGTTTCGGTCCCTAAAGGATAGGCACTCAAAGACTTTGGAGCATTGGTACATAATTAGAGACAAATAATTTTCTTTCAACTATCTAAAATTTCAGTAAAGAACAATTTTCTAGAATATTGTGGTTATTTTCTTGAATTCGTACACACTGAAAACAATGGTCTCCATCAGACATACTGTTCAGAATATTGCATTTTGGAGGTAATAAAAGTAAACGAGAAAGGTGAGACATAAAATAGACAACGTGTGCCATGGAATGACGAGAAAACATCGCCCCATGGAACTAACAGAAACCTCATATTTATGGCTGTGGGGTCATATGCAAGAAGCAGAAGACACTCCACAACTTCGGAGCCAGGGAACATAATCGGAGCCAATCCACATAATCGGAACCAAACAATTTTCTTTGATATATATCATATTGCAGAAAAGTACATTTACTAAGATTATTGTGGTTGTTTTGTTAAACTCGTGTACACTGAAAACAATGATCTGCGTTATCAATTCTGTTCAGAATATTGCATTTCGGAGGTAAAAACCACGTGTTTTCACATTCCTGACTCAAGACTGCTCCCAGAAGAAATCATTTTGAACAAAAACCAACGAGCGTTCTTACATTTTTTGAGTACGTTTACGTTGCAAAATGTATAACTGGTCGAATAGCATTCGACTTTTTTATGATTAATGAATTGAATATTATGTAAATGAGGAAATCCCGATCCCCTACCCCATTTTTCATTCAAAATATGAAATGTTTACATCTGCATAATCGGAGCCACACGTGGAGCGGAAGTTCCACACATGATTTTGAAAGCGGAGCCGGTGGCTCCGATTATGGACATCACCCCCCGTGTTTTGCACTTGCCTGATGAAAAAGTTTTTTGTGGTAGTGCTTAGCTTGGTTTGGTTTCGTACTACTGCTCTCACCGAGTATCAATTACTGCTACAGAACGCAATTCAACTTTGACTTTCTGACTTTCTGATGACTGCATTCCATCTACCACCTACGTGTAAATAAAGACATTTTTTTCATAGAGAATGTTTAACTTACGACGTTTATGAAATTGTCTCAAAGTTATATTATGTGTTACATGTATGAAAGAGTAAAGTTCGTGCAACTACGGTATTTTTAAAACTCATTCTTTAATACTTGCGGCCTGTATCAGTAATATTATTAAATGATTCATTGAAACTTGCCGTTTCCCTACCGTTTCAGTTTATCTAGGAGGCCATGCAGGGAACACATATGAGGGACAACCCCCGAACAAAAAGTTTGCATGGACTGACTGACTGAAATCTGATGTGAGAAAACGTAACTTGAGTCAAACGGTAGCAGGGCGTGTACAGTACAACATCAAACCTTAGTCGCACTACTGAAAGATTTTTTGCAGTTAACCACATCGTGAAATTAACACTCATCTCGATCAAAACCATTAAAAATCAGTCGCTCAACATTCCAATCAATCATTCCAAACATCCATTCAAATATCTCAAAATACTCCGAAATAGGTGAAATGCTGCGAATTCGTTCAAAATAATCAATTCATGTTTTTCAGACAAATCGATTAAATTATTAGTCGGTGTAGATTTTTAAGCGACTGATTTGACTGTGAAGACACAAAATAAAAAACATACGAAGGTTTTATCAAAGGGAGGTAACATAATCGCTAATTTCGTCGAAATTATCGATTATGTTTGATCTCCCTTGAAATTCATTCAAAACTCGCTCCACACACTCATTCAATTTCATTCCAAAATCATACCATGATAATTTAAGTTGTCAATTTCACGATGTTTCTAACTGCACCAATCTTCTACAATTTCAATAAATAAATCAAAACAGACAAACAAAACTCACATAAAAACTTACAAAAAAAATGGGAAGAAAGCGACGATGATGTTGCTTCGCGTTCCTGTGACAGAGCTGTTTTGGTAATCTTGATTTTCTTAATACTTTGTTTAATACTTTTATTTTTGTGTAATGATTCCTTTCAGAAACGCGCTACCTATTTATCAATTCGAAGCTCTAGACAGTCGCGAAAGGCAGTGATAATCTAAGATGTTTTTACTAAAATACCCCCTTTCTACAGATTTCTTATTCTTTCAGGTATTGCAGTAATAGGATTTTAAGAACTTTCCTGTTAAATACACTTGTTAGTAAACTAAACCTGCGTTATTCAAACTGATACAGATTTAACCCATTGCTGTTGCACACTTGAAGCCGTGTGATGAATGAATTTGGCACAATCGTTCAGTCCTCGACTGTGTAAAGTTAACCGTTGGCTAAATATACACCGGAGTTAGTTTCAACCAACTAGGGTTGGTTCAGTTGGTTCCAACCAGGCAGTTTTAATTGGAACAATAAACCAGATTGGTTAAATATAACTCCCCGTCTATACTTAACCAGTGGTTGTCTTATATAAAACTCGAAGCTGATGTAACGATGCCAATAAACTAGATAGTTTTTAAACTGAAACTCAAAAGCCAAGGTCAGTTGTTCACACCATAGAATCGGTTGTATCGGACACCGTCCGGTTAGCACCAACACAATTGAGTTATTGCAACAGACTGACAGTTGGTATTTATTGCCAGTTATTTACCAGTTTTAGAGTTTTCCTTTCCAAACCACCTCGAAGTTGTTGGTAAAAGAAATAACAAACTTGGTTCAGATGCAATTTTTAAAACAAGACACGATTGCTTTTCTCCAGAAAACGCCTCGTATGTTTGCTTTTTAGCGGTAACTTCACTTTCTAGGAACAATATCTACTTTTCTATGCAATTCTGAGAAAAGAGAAATACACGATTTTATTTTACATTAACTATCCTACCATTGTGTGAAATTTCATGCGTAAGTAACGGTGTTCGGAGTCAACCACCTCCCGAACGTAACGTTCGGTGTTCGAATACACTACCCTTTTCTCACTTAACGACTCCAAACATTGAAACTTTTTATGTTTGGTGGATTTATTTCCTAAAATTTTACATAGAGGCGGGGTAAGGAACGGAGAATAAAACCGTTTGCTTCATTTTCCCCAGAACTGCATAGAAAATTAGTTATTGTTCCAAGAACAATATGCGGATGCACAGGCTGGTCAGTCTTTCCTTAGCGCACTTTTGAGATTGTTAGAAATGTCAAGCACAGGCACATATTCGATATCACTTTACAAGCAAGGTCACGTTCTGTATTGGTTCTGCATTATAAATCAAAGTTGGTCTTTATAAGAATTTCAAGGCCATGTGCAAAAGTCAATATCCTAATCTATTATTATAAATTGAGTCTGTGTTTATTTTTGTTTTTTGTTTGTTTTAGAGGGGGGGGGGGGTTATTTCCTTCTCTTTTTGATACTACTATACTTGATGAAATGACGTCATGCTAGGTGGGCAACGGTTTCGCAGAAGAGGATTGAAGAGGTGACGAATTAAATGTCCGTGTTAAGGTTGATGTTACTCATAAGTTTTTGCAAAAAAGGGTAAACGAAAAAGAATTATGACTTAGAGGATTATTTTATCTCGTCTTTTATTCATTGAAAGATCGATAGGCTTTGTCTTACATTGAGTGAACAATAATAATAATAATAACAACAACAAAAATCAAAACACTATATTTTCACGATAAAAATGTAGCGTTCGTGTTCACAAAATCAATGCTTTATTAACAATGCACGAAAAACCGTTTTAAAAGCGCGTCACATCCCACGAGATTGATTGGCAACGTCGATCATGACGGCATATGAGTAATGTCTTGCTAAGATGAGAAATATACATTTAACACGTAATTATAAAGAATTAGGATGGGAACCTTAGGAGAACGAAGGAGAAAGCATAAACTGATACTATACCTTAAAATGAAAAAATAAGGAACGCCCGAAATTATAAGCTCGTTAGTTCCCAACTCAATAGGAATCGAATATTCATAAAGTCTACGCGGATCTCGAAACCACAGAGGGCAAATTTGTAAGACAGAACATTATAAAAGGTCATATTTTCCGACAGATATTGAAGATTGTAGCAAATATCCTTTCGACATACGGTAGCAAGATTCATTGTCATACTTTAAAAATGGTCTTTGATCGTGACAAAAACCGATCCAAATAATTATTTTTTTAGGAAAAAAAAGGGAAGCTCCAGGTCATACACACTAGGATAAGAAATAAATGGATTTCTTTGAATCTAAATTTATTCGGAAAAATATCGTTTGCTCTCCGCTTTGTTCTTTTGGTAGTACTGAGACAAGCGAACACTTCTTTTTTGAATTCTTTAAGTAAACTCATATTTATGTAGACCGACTTTTGGGTAAATTATTAGTTTTCGATATTGATATGTTTCTTTATAGAAAAGATACATAGATAATTTTTGTAAACTTGACTATCTTCTACGAAGCTCAATGTTATATCAGAGATAGAAAACGATTTAGTCCATGAACCAGAAGTAGTTTTGTCCCCTTCCAAGGGAGAATTTTGTAGACAATATTTTTTCTGAAAGTCCATGGTACATAGAATATTTTGAGACATGTTAGTACTCTGGCGAGTGGGGCCTTTGTAAAATAGGTTACCTAAAGTAGCACACCCCACATAATGTTAAAATTAATTTTAAAAGAGTACCCCAAAAATTGAAGTCAAAATGACAGAGGGTTGCCTTCTTATACATATATTTGTGTCGCTGAATAACTGTAGGGCTCATTTATGGATTTTTTTTGAAAAATGTGGTCATCGTACGAGGCGTTATATTGCAGTAACATACGTTACCCTTAAAATTCATAGAAAACTATGAATATATAAATAAATTATCCATCCTTGCCTCACTGGAATTTTGTTAACATTGTCTGTTTGATAGCCCATGGTAAATAAAACATTTTGAGACTTGTTAGCACTCTGACCAGTTAGGCATATGTGAGATACGTTACATCAAAGTTAATTTTCCAACAAATTTTCAAGACGAGATTTTAGGTTTGTACAGTGAAAAGATGGGGCAAAATGACCAGAAGTTATTTATTTATACTAAAATTTATGTTGCTGAATGTATGTACAGCAAATTTATAGTAATACTTTGTAAGTCAATCCTCCTTGAAGGCATGATATGGAAGTGAAATACGTTACTTTTGATTTTCAAAGAAAGGCACATAGATATTATGATTTTTCCATAGCTGAACCATGGAGAATATTGTTAACAGTGCTTTTCTAAAAGCCTATGCTATATTGGACATTTTAGTTAGCACTCTGGCCACTGAGGCAAATGCGAGATACGTTACTTTAAAGAAACCAACCCATAGAATTTTCATATAACTTTTTTAGTCGTATGTCTTGTAATAGTAATTAACTGTAATTTATTAAAAAAGATAATTGATATTGTGTTTTGTTAATGATATTTGTGATTCTGAAGGTATTTGAAGCCCATTTATATCATTACTCAAAATATAGCCCTTATAAGCAATGCATAGGAGTAGAATACGTTACATTTAAAATTCAATTTAATGTTATCAAGAGAAATGTTATATTCATCAATGCTCCACTGAATGTTTTGTTTACTGTGTTTTTCTATAAACTTGTGTTTTTTGGGAGATTTTGACATTTTTTATGCATCTGGCCATCAAGGTATTTGCAAAATACGTTACTCTAAAATAACCAATATATCCATCGATTACCAAAGGCTTATTTATATCTCATCTGATTGCAATGGTTGTAAAATCCCCAATTGTCTAAATCAACTATAAACCATATCTGTTTAAAGTATTTTTAAGGTATCAATATAAATCTTAATCATTTGAAGACTCATTATTTTTTCTTAAAGCTAGTACAATGCGTTACCACTTATTTATAATTATTATTGAGCTGCTATCTTTGTTTAAGGAAATGCACCAAACACAGTGTTGAGGCAGCTTATTGTTTCTTCTATGTTTGAGACTATTTCTCATTTTAAGAATAAAACACAAGATATATACGTTACTTCTGATGATAGGAGACAGTTTTCATTGTGAAAAATGATTATCAAAATAGATTGCAAAAGCTATTCCTACAATATTTTTAAGCAATATTTCTATCTGTTTAGTACAGAAAAGTTAAAAATATTGAGTTGATCATGATAGTAGCCCAGTTGGTAGCACATTGGATTTGGTTGACTTCATATCATAGGTACTAGTTTTCAACAGCCTGTACTAACGAGTTGATTATCATTAATCTTGGTTGCATAAGCAGCTAGAGGCTTTTAAAGGTTGATGTGATGAATGTCATGATGTGAACGATAAATACAAAGAATTCATGGGTAGGTGGATAAGCAACCTTGATCAGAGATTTATACTGTTAAAATAGCCTGAAAATTCCTTGAAGCATTTTAGCTCTCTATTGTTTCCTACTGAATGGAAAGAACATTGCATGCAATCCTAGTCTTGCCAAGAAACTGCGCAATTTAGTTCAATACGGAAAATTTACATAAGCATGGCCATATTATGTTCAATTGAATAGAACATTGAAAATTAAACATAATTGCTGTTTCCAATGGACAATAAGATGCACACCAATTGTAATTCTCTTGAACATGATTGGTTCTTACAAAAATAAAAAGATTTTGGTGAAACAAAGATACTTAAAATGGTAAAAAAATGCTATTACTTTGAACTAGATACAAACTTTTATGCAGAAAGAAACTTATCTTTGATAGAACTAGCGCTTCTTTTAAATCTTACATTCTGAAACAATGAATGAATAATGATAAATTAAGCAATAGGATTTCATCAATATCAAGCCCTCACTTAATTACAACCCAAGACTTGATTCATAAAAATAAGAAAACTGCATGATGGGTCTAAAAGTCGCATGCTTATAAGGGCTGTATAGGTATTTATGTGTAAATGACTGGTGATTTAACATTCCATTTGCATTCCTGTTTGACATTGCTGGCTGACTTTCGATATACATGTACATGCAGTTTGTGTTAAAGTAGAGAAGAGAATTGAAGAATGCCCATTTTAATTAATATACTCATGGTTGTTGGGCATAACTCTCATATTTTTCTCATGTGCACAAGTAAAAGACTCTTCTACTAAACATTAAGTCTAATTCCAACCACTTGGCCAACATTCCAGACAAACATGCAGTAAAACCAAAAAATCCATCTTATTCAAAGAGAAACAATGATTATGTTTTAAATGGCTACAGTATTGACACTGAAGGGCATTTAAGATAATTGTAACTTGTTTCATACAAATGGTAACATAGTTACGTTACTAGATTATGACCATCGGTATTCTGTTTCAAAATGTGCATTGGCAACGAATAAATCAATGCACGAAATTTAAAAAAAATGATATACATGCTTAGGTTACAAAGTATTTTTGAAAAAAGTTTTAAACATTTAAATTATTTTACCTATTATACTGCATTGTGTGATAGATAGATATGTAATTGCACTGAACAGATATTCCCCTATGATGAAATTAAACAATTGGTATAGTACAAAACAAAGCCATCAAAAAGCCGATAATTTTATTGAACATTTCAAGGTATTTGTAATTTCTTATTCAAAATGATTATCAAGATCTGTGCTAATTTAGAGGGGTGGAGGTATTTCGGTTTCAGCAATTGGATATTAAAGTATTTATGACTTGGCTTTTTCAAAATTATGATCTCAAGTCATTTTATCAAAACATTAACTTTGTGAGATGAGATACCACAAATGATACTGACTTCAATTTGTATGATTTATCACTTTACACTAAAAGACAATACGTAAAAACTAGCATCAAATAAGAATTTCCTTCTTGGCCGTTCAAAGATATAACATTGACTTCTCAATCAAGGTCTAAATTTTATTACCATACGTGCTAGGGGATCTTTAATCTTTCGTTGCCTTCAGTACCGATGCATTTTTCAAGAAACAAAACTGAGAGCTAAAAAAATTAAGAATTTTAACCCCTATTGATAAAAGTAAAACAGTTTAAACGGGTTTTGGTAAAAATTTTGCGGTAACGTATGTTACAACATTCCTTCAGAGACATAAAGTTTTTGTTGTTATGAGGATATCAGTTATAAATGATATTCTTGTTTTATAATGCATGATAAGAGTAGTAAATTGCAGCTGCCATTCTTATTCTTTCTGTTTATTAGCGGCATATTAAATTAGATTGTATAAAGGGTTTGAAAGGACATGTGCTCAATTATTTTCATTTCTATGTATAAAACAAGTAATATGCAGACCTAAATAAACTATCTAAATATGAATTCATCTTATTATCTTAGGAATTTTGCCAACAAGTGTTGACTTTTAATATTTTTGGCGCTTATTTTCTTGAATCATACAGGATCCTGTGGATGTTTGATCACTCATACTCAAGAATCATGTATGAGATAGTACTAAAAGTCGCAATCTGTCCAAAGAATTTCACAAAATGGGAGCAAAATGGAGCATTTAATAAGGATCCAGAATGGGTGATTTCAAAGTAACGTATTTTACAAAAGCCATACTCGCCAGAGTGCTTACATGTCTTAAAACGTTGCTTATACATGTACCTTTCAGAAAATCATAGTGTACAAAATCCTCCCCCCCGGGGTGGGGGGTAGGGAGGGGTCCCAGTAACCCATATTCTAATAAGTTTAAAATTAATTTATGTAATATAAAATGATATTGAGATTTATCTATTATTATGTTTCGTTCCTCCTAGAGGAGGGGTCTACTCTCTCTCTCTCTCTCTCTCTCTCTCTCTCTCTCTCTCTCTCTCTCTCTCTCTCTCTCTCTCTCTCTCTCATATATATATATATATATATATATATATATATATGTAGATAAAATATCAATTTTTCTTCAAATTGTAAGATTTTTACAATGCTTGCCACGTCATTTGAAAATTTTAGGAGGTTTTACGTGCGACATAGACACAAGGACAGCATAGTTTGTTTTAATAACATTTAACGCCACCTTTATCAAATTTTGCAGTCGTGTCGCATTTGCTGGAACAGTGAACAATGGGTTTCTTGTATCTCCAGCACTATCACTACCATATCATCCTTGGTCTGCTTAATAAATGAGTTCGGCCTCTATGAATGCATTCTTCTGAAGTAAATTTCAAAATCCAGACTAACTTCAGTGAGACTTTAACATCAATGCAAATTTCAAAGAAAATCATTATAGATATTATTATCTATAAATTTCACGAATAACCATAAACCAAGAGCCATTAGGGACGGACTATGCTCCCGGTATACGTGCTTGTTCCATTAGAAACACAGTTCAAATTCATTTCAAATGCAGTATTGTCGCTACGGTAACATATGCCCATATGAGCGACAAACGCTCACTCAAATCATTAAAAACGTTTCAAAATCACTAAAGATACTAGATCAACAACTTAGTTCAAAACAAGAAATTCCTTGGAAAATAAAATCCTTGATTTCGTTGAATGTATTTATTTTGGAAGATTCATGTTGATTCGAAAGACATAAAAAGCTGTTCATAGAACTTGTATGCATATTTTATTAAAGGAAGGTAATAAATATCGCTAATTTATTTCATCTTCAACAAAATTAGTGATATTGGATTACCTCCCTTTTATTTCACCCCCCAAAAAACCAAAACCAAAAACAAAACAAAACAAAACAAAAAATTCTCTCGCTCATTCAATTTCATTCCAACACCAGTCGAATATCATTCATCTTGTCAATTTTACGATGTTCCAAACTGTAAGATTTTGCTTGACTCAATAGTATTCACTTAATTATAATTTCACTTCTCTTCAGGTAGACCACCCCTATTTTGAAATTTTGAGATCGGCTGGATGTCAGATAACTTCGCTAGACATCGTTTTTTCGGTTAGAGGTAGTGGAACCGTACTGGTTCCGCAATGTTTCGGAAGAAATGACCTTTAAGAATGTTAACTGAGGTTTCCTAACGCAAATCACTGGGAAATCTCGGATTACAATGTTAAAGTTGTGGCTCCCGAAACGTTGCGGAACTATTACGGTTCGACTACCTTTACAAAAAATGTCGTCATTGCATTGCATAAATGTTGTATGTACCTATACAATATAAAGGCACTTACGCAATTAAAGCACACCACTGACATAAACAATTACGAAATAATTCTGTCATAAACAAGTCACGAGTAACACGTTTAATCAATTATCATCGAGGCTTACGATCCATATTTCAAATAATATTTATCAAACCACAATGACTATTTGAAAGGGAAAAAAAGGGAAAAAAGAATCATCATCCGAGAAAAAACAATTCATGCCGATTTCAATAATTTTCCATCATGGGCAGACTACCTTAAGGTAGTGAACCCGTAATAGTTCCGCAACATTTCGACACTCATTAACTTTCACAGTTAGTTACATCGTGAAATTGACAATTACATCAAAACCATTCTAAATCGCTCACACAGCGCCCCATTCATTCATTCTAAACACTCACTCATACCATTCAAAAACGTTCGAACCCATTGAAAAATATAGAATAAACAACGTCATTCAAAATAAGTTTTGATAGAAAAAAAATCGCGAATTCACTAACATAATTCAAATTTTTAACATATGTTCTTGAAGAAATACGAAGATATGGATAGAACTTGTATGCATTTTTTTATTACAGGGAGGTTATTCATCTTGAACAAAATTTTCGATTAAGGATTACCTCATTTAAAATTCATTCAAAGCGCACTCCACACACTCATTCAATTTCATTCCTAAATCATTCCAAAATCGTTCGCCTTGTCAATTTCACAATGTTTTTAACTGTAGTACAGGCTAGCCAGTGGTAGCATTTCAAAAACTCATTCACGGAAATGCGGGTTGATCATTCTTGATTCAGAAAATCACCAAAGTGCGATGATTAGTTTCGACCTTTGTCAGTCTGCGCGGTCCGTGCAGTCTGACTAGGTTGAAACTTTACACACTACCCAGGTGGTCCTTTTTCGCGTTACGGGTCTCATTTAAATGACTAGATCATAGTTGACTGTGATTTAAAAATGAAGCCTAACTAGGACATACTTGTAGCTTCTAAATCTAAAAATGGAATTGTCTCTTGCTGATTTCCAACATCTCAAATTTAAAGCACAATTCAATTTTTCCATTGGAATGAGGCATTTTTCTGAAAGATTAATTTTTCTCAAGAATTTATTTAATATTCTGTCTAAATAAGACAATTAAATCCAATATCAAACAGGATTTGAACTAAAATATTGTTTCATTTGGCTTTATAATCCAATAAATTATATGTAACGGAGGTGACCTTTTTAAGAAACCATCATGACTTAAAGACAAATTACAAGTTTGATTATGTAGATCAATACGGTATATATAATTTTTATTAAAATAATATGATGTTTTTACCAGCTAGGGTCAAATATGATACCCCGAAGTAACATGCAAAATTGACTGCTAAATAAATTGAAATGTACGATAATTATAAAATGACTGTCAAACCAATTAATCTTCACCGTGAGAAGCTGTGCCGGTTGAAAGCAATTATAAAAAAAAGCGACTAAACCAAAATCTTACTAGCTTGACAGCAATTGTCATAGGAAAACATTTTTTTTTTAAATATGGCTTTGACAATATTCATAATTACAAAATAATTGAGTATATACAGATTGAACTCAAGCATTGGAAAATGATAAACAAAAATATTTCCCTGAATTTTGACCTTGATAGATGATAACCTTGATCTTAACTTGAACATGAGTGTATTGATAATTTTATTCTAATATTGTCCCAAATATAGAATTATATCTTTTATGAAAACAAAGAAATAAGAAATGCTAAGTTTATTATATCGATGTTTGTAGAAGTTTAGCCTAAGGAGACAAGTATTACCTTGGCAGATGACATTGAGCTTTGGTTTTACAGATTCACACGGATAAGATCTAGCATAACGAATTCTATATACTACTCAAAGTTTGCTAAGCACCAAAACTTTATACTATAATTTCAGGAAAAAATGAATTTTGAATATAAGAATGTTGGAAAATGGTCGATTGTTATCAGATCAAATTCTAAGAAGAAAATAAAGCTTTTTAATGATAAGAAGACTTTAAATGTAGACCAAACAGGGAGACCCTAGAGATTGGTCTGTTTTCTTGCAAATTGAAAAAAAAAATCGAATTTGACCAAAAAGGGTTTTCTTTCAATTGCATTTCGTCCAATAACGAGTATGAGAGCCGGCACTGTCAATAACAGCCTGGCAGCGCCTCTGCATACTCCTGATTAAGTTCTGGATTACTCTTTGGGGAATAACAGACCATTCTTTTCTAAGGATTTAGACGATCTCCTTGAGTGTACTTGGCTGCACCTACGAGCCGAAACTCGGACCTGTAGCTCATTCCACATATGCTCTATCGGTTTTAAGTCCGGTATGCGAGCCGGCCAATCCAGACGTGAATGCCCTTAACTTGGCGATACTCTTGGACTATACGGGCCGTGTGTGGACGGCATTATCATCCATTAAAATTAACCCATTCCCAATAGCACCAAATTAAAATCTTACGTGGGTATTGAGGATTTCATCAATGTACATAAAAGCTGTCAGAGTACCTCTTTCTAAAATAACAAGATCAGTCCGCCCACCCCAGCTGATGCAACTCCAAACCATGATGAACCCAACCCCATAACGATCGTACTCAGCAATGTTTGTTGCATGAAACCTTTCACCTGGCCTTCCCCACACCCTAACCTGCCTATCAGTGTAGTCCAGAAAATACCTGGACTCATCCGTGAATAGCACGGGGCGCCAGCGTCTTATGCGTCAGCCAACGTGGTCCAATACCCATGTTAACCGACGCTGAGAATGAACTTGGGACAGCAGAATACGGATGCATGGTCTTCGTGATCTCAGATTATGCTCACGCAACCGTGTTCGTATGGTTTTAACCGAAACTTGCACTCCCGATGTGTTTTGTAGGTCGGAACGTAGCTGCGTTGCCATAGCAAACTTCGGGCTTGAATTACAAAAAAACGGTCTTCTGCGACGAAGGTAGCTCTACTCCTACCTCCACCATGTCTCCTTACATGTGTACCATACTGTTGGTATCGTGCCCAAGCTTTGGTTACAACAGTATGGTGTACCCCCAGTACCATGCCAACAACACGGTGGATAGCCCCTTGAACCACCATACCTACAGCACGCCACAATTGTTCGACAGATACATGTCGTCTGACATTTGGATTAGCCATGAGTAACAACTTAAAAGTCAATAAAGTACTGAAAAACAAAAACGAGGCATCTACACGAAACCTATACATGTAGAAAATGAGAAAAGGACAGGTAAGAAACCGGGGTTCCTCATTTTGTACGAGTCTTCCGAGAAAATAATAATAATAATAATAATAATAATAATAATAATAATAATAATAATAATAATAATAATAATAATAATAATAATAAAATCTTTATTTAAAGAAGGTAGCTCATTAAGCTGTCATCATACAAACAATACAATGATAATAATAATAATAATAATAATAATAAAATCTTTATTTAAAGAAGGTAGCTCATTAAGCTGTCATCATACAAACAATACAATGAAGAACTTATTTACAATGAGGCCTTCTATAACAATAGGAGGTATTGATCATCATATATATTCATGCATTTGAAATGATATATGTAATGATTTAAAATTATGCTAGTAAACATGAATATGACTATAACGTGTTATGATTTGGAATGATGATGATGATGATGATGATAATGGTGATGATAATTATTGTGATTATAACAACGATCAGAAATGATAAGGATATCAATTATTTATAAGACATACACAGTAATGAATAAAAGGAACCGTTCTGGTTAAATCCCGTTATTTTCCATCAAATAGTTTTTCAAATATCTTTTAAAGCAAGATACATTTTCAATCATTCGCAGGTAATAAGGAATAGAATTCCAAAATTCCATACCTGTATATGAGAATGATTTCTTTAAAAAATCTGTTTTGGAAGCACATTTATGAGATATTTGGTTGCAGTATTCAGATCGTAATTCATAAAATTGGTTATGACTAAGTGTTACAAATTTCGACATATAGGAGGGAGCTAACCCGTGAATGGTTTTGTAAACCATTAGAATCGCGAAATAGTTACGTCTGTTTTCAAACGTTAACCATTTCAAAGAAAGGAAATTTTTCTCAGAATTAGACCGTTTTGGCTGGCAGAGAATAATTCGTGCAGCTCTTTTTTGAATCTTATTAACTCTTTGAATAGTTGAGGATTTACAATGGCTCCAAAGAATACACCCATAGTCAAATACGGAGTAATGTAAGAATTATAAAACATTTGTTTCGTGTCGATTGTGAGAAAGTTACATATTCTTTTAAGTAAGTATAACTGTGATGTCAATTTCCTACACAATTGATCAACATGAACTTCCCAGCCTAACGTGTTATCAATATGTACACCTAAAAGCTTTTGAGAGGAAACATTTTCGATTTGCATACCGCTTATACTTAATTTTAATGCAGAACTATTTTTTATTTTATGTTTAGACCCTATTAGCATGCATGTAGTTTTAGTGGGATTTAGAATCATGTTGTTTTGTCTGCACCATCGTTCAATTCTTGTAAGATCGTCTTGCAAATATTTATTGATCAGCGGTACAGAAGAACTACATTTATGTAGTGTTGTATCATCAGCATACATGTCCAAGTTTGACGTTAAAGTTAAAGAAAGATCATTGACGTAAATCAAAAACAGAATAGGTCCAAGTATCGATCCCTGAGGAACGCCTGGTGTAATTAGTTTCATATCAGATTGAACAGTGTCATTTTTAACCACTTGACGTCTTTCACTTAGATATGAACGAAATAAGTTACATGTATTATATGTGAAATGATGTAGCTGTAGTTTATATAAGAGAATATCATGATCAACAAGGTCGAACGCCTTTCTAAAATCAGGGAACACAGATCCCACCATATTACCTTGATCTAATTCTGATAACCACGTATCTACTAATCGAATAAGGGCAGTGTCAAATTGCGTGTCAAATTTGGTAATGTATACATTAGATATCTTGTCAATACATTATTGTACAATTTTTAACACGAACACGAATGTCTTTTTTAAGTCAGCTCCCGTGGGACAGCGAAAAAGTTTGATGCTTAGCAAACTTTGAGTAGTGCCTATTTTCTTAAATAATCTCGTCAAATAAACTGGCAATGTCATGTTATTAGTTAAGCTTTTCAGAAAAGCGAACAGATAGACAGACAGCCTAGAAGAAATGGAGGATAACCGTTTGTTTCAGTTTTAGGTCGATTTATGTTTCTTCAAATGAAAAAAAGAGTATATTTTCACTCGTGGCTCCTGAAAAATTAGCTTGTAATGTTCGCCCGATGAAATATAAACCGATCTTACTCGAAAAACATGCTATTTTTCTATTTATCTAATGATAACATGAGACAAAATGTGAAAATTTTGGTACAAATTTTCTTTTATCTTATAACTATACAAATATCCGTATGATAACATCCTGTATGATATTTTTTATGATATCACATAGTTATTTTTAGAACAAAGATATAAAGCGGTTATTTTTAGAAACTTGCATTTCAGTAAGAAACAGCGACAAAAAATGAGACAAATAAAGGTTATAAGTTAAATATAATACGTACTTAGTGTTTTGTGTGAAAAAAATATCTAACTCGGTTGCGAGAATTGATAATTGTCTCGGCAGAGCCTCTACAATTTTCAATTCTCCCAACCTCGTTAGATATTTTTTTTCATACAATACACTAGGTACGTATTATATATTTAGCAAGTCATCTTGTAACGTTAATGATGACGTCACTAATTCTGCTCTGCTAAGATAAAGTCAGATAGGATGACATGAACGAAAATGGGGTATACGTTTTTGATAATTTCGCCTTTTAGGCGATGAGTTTCTCAAATGATAATCTACCGTTATATCTCATAATCCAACGAAAAGCATTAAAGAAGTCATGTCTTTCTATGCTGGTAACTAAACAGCAAAGATTCACAACGAATCCATTCTATCTGCAAATGCCTTGAAGAAATGCAAGGTTTCTATTATTCCAGTGTGCAAAATACAAAAGTGGATAAGAAACAACCATGAATGTGATCCGTCACGCGAAAAGGGACCATCTGGGAAATCTGTAAAATGAGTACAGGCCAAGCAGAGGTCGCAATCCAAAAATAATTTCACGGGAAGGTAGTTTTGATCATTCTAGATTCCGAAATCAGCTCAGTGCAAAAAGTTTCGACCCTAGTCAGCCTGCGTAGTCTGACTGGGTTCGACACTTTACGCACTACCCAGATTGTCCCTTTTCGTGTGACGGGTCACAAATACTTGCCATGGGTTCAACACATTTAATAGAGATAGCATGTAGGCGGCCGGATAGCTCAGTCGGTAGAAAACTCGCCTTATATTTGAGGGGAAACGGGTTCGATACAAATGTCCAGCATAAAGTTGGTGAGTGGTGCGGGTTGAACATACACACAAACATTTATAAGAAATTTCATGTAGGCGACCGGGTAGCTACGTCGGTAGAGTACTCGACCTGTAGGGCAGATGTCCCGGGTTCGAGTCCCGGACTGGCTGAAGGTTATTCTCTCACATGTAAAAAGCTCGTTTTTGCAAGACATGATTTTTCCGCCTTAAAGATACATGTATTGTACATAATGCCTGTTGCTATTGATTTACCCATCTTTTGCAGATAGTATAGACTAAGATCAGCACTCACACACGTTCAGTCTGATCTTAGCCTACTATACCTGTTTTGTCTTTGATTATTGTGGATAAAACTTGAGCAAGACTGGTTCAAATGTCACAAAAATGGCGATGTGTTTGAATCGGAATTTGATTTATCTGGAATATGATAAAAGGTAACGATATACATATATGCTAAGTTGTGAAACTATTCTGTGACGAACAGACAGGATATTGGGAGAATCGATAGCCCTCTTTTCCGTGACGAGACTTGATTTTGAAATCAAGAAGGGCTTTTAGCTTATTGTATAAGGTCGTTATATAGTTTGCTCAGTCTAAAACAGCTTTGACTACATTTAAAATATAGCCAGTTACAACTGTTTCGCGCAAAGCCAACGTTTCCTTGCGATTGGCCCATTTGTTACATGACAAATCATTGAGGACGGACAAAAACGGAAGAATGAAAGAACGGACGGACAAACAGCATTGAAACGATATGCTCATCGACAATTAACATAGGGAATAAACATCAAAATCATCATTCTGTTAAGTTGGACCGGACCTTATCATTCATATTTTGGTTGCAAGTTGAAGCGCATCCACTGAATAAATATAACTATTTAAGTAGGTAGAATTACCCTTTTTCGACCAGAATGATATTTAGTAGGATTTCAGCATGCATGGAATTGCACTTTGCCTTGGTTCGATATTGTCTCGGTCCTTTTTTTCTAAACTGAGACGAGTCATTTAAATTTGTCTTATCAATGAAATCCCCCTCCCCCGTAAAAATATCATCCCACGCTCTTTGTACCATATCAATGATTTCTCACCTTAAATATAGGTATAAAAGTGAGCAGCGTGAACGCAATGTATTGTCTCGGAGCCTCTTTTGGACATCAACAATTTAATTGTTGGAAAACATTGTATTTTTTATTTTATTCATGCGTTTATAAAATATCTAAAGAAAAAGGCTAATAGATAATAAATAAATCTTGGATATATAATGATTGCTTCAATTCGGAGAACACTAGCTGTATATCTCTTCTGGTCAGCAGGTATGTAAAAGTTCAAAAGATATAAATAAAGTACTTCTTAATTCATGGAGCTATAAAAATAAAAAGTCTTGTCACATTGTATGTGAACGTAAACAGTGATAAGGCATTCCATTTCATTACAACCAATAATTCTTCATTCCATATAATTTACAGCTATCGATAGAAAAAAATTCCAAATTGAAAATATATGAACAGTTAGTCCTATCGAAAAATGATTTAAATTTAATTTCTGAATGATTGCGAATGAATTGTTTTGAACAATTTTCAAGGGAGGTAAAACGCTTTTACCCCCCTTTAATAAAATCTACGTAATTTTCGAATTTGTGTCTTCATGGATAAACCAGGCGCTAAAAATTCAACACCAGCCGATGGAACCAAGCAATTATTTGATCGATTTGATGGAAATATCGATTATTTCGAACGATTTCGAGGCGTTTTGTTAAGATTTCGGTGCGTTTTTGAGTGATATAAGTGAGTTTTTGGAATGGATGTTAGGGCGCTGCGCGAGTGATTTATAAATAATCTTGATCGATATGATTGTCAATTTCACAGTATTTAATTGTATCATGATACTATCTATAAATATGATTTTAGTCTCATACCTCCATGAGTTCTAAAGAATTCTCTTCAATTTTATTAGTCATGTACATCAAACAAAAAGTAAAGATTTACCGTTATGAGACGATTTTCTTTTGGAACAACTAGTAATTTTATGGTATCTTTTAAAAAAGACTACATATACAAATCCGTGTTTCTTGCCTGCATGAAACCATTTATTCTGTCAATCAGAATTCAGTCATATTAGCAAAATAATTTGTTGATAGCTTCTTTTGGAGGATATATTTCTGTCAAAAAAAAAAAAATAAATAAATAAATAAAATGTAACCAAAAAACGGTAAAATTAGTTCCTAATTTTTTCTTATATTTTATTATTTACACCACGTTATAATATACTTTTCCACTCTTTTGCATTGTCTTTGATTGTACTTACTTATCTTTGCGATTGTCCGATATGCAAACATTAATTTAATTTAAAAAATAGAAAGCATAGCAGAATTGAAATTTAGAATTCAAAACCTAACTTGTGAAAGAAATAAAATAATAATAAATATAATGATGATGATAATAATAATAGTATGTCGATAATGCATTGTAATTACTTCTGTACTTGTTAATGAAAAGCGAACGAAATTACTGTAAACGGGGTTTTGGCGATGGTTTTATTTTGGCTACATTGGCGGTCAAACTAAAATGCGCCAAAATTAATCCACCGCCAATATTATCAAATGAGATTAGTCAATGTTAATTAAATTTATGTCAAACAAATGCAGACCATACTTATTCAAATGTGAATAAGAAAATCTACTGACAACGTAGACATTTCGACGGGTCAGCGCAATACGATTGTAAGTGCCTATAAATTATTCTTACTTACAATCGTATTGCGCTGAACCCTCAATTTCATGATTCCAGATCCAAGTTGGTTGATACACTGTAATGAAAATCCTAGCGAAAAAGTGTGAAAACCTATACACGCGTTATAACTATAACCAAAGGAATGAAAACAAACTATTGTTAAGTTTGTAGAAAGTTAAAATTACTCTAGAAATTGACTTTCTTTTACATCCGTTGTTTTGAACGACACAAAAAAGGAAATATAGATAAAGCGTTTTAATTTGGCGTTTAAGTCAGATGCGCCAAAATAAATCATCGCCAATAAATCGTAATCGAAAAACCGCCAAATGTGGATACCGCCAATATAAAGCCGTTTACAGTAATTGAATTCGATTTGACGAGAAAAAGCAATTATTTTCGAAAAAAAAAAAACCTGATATTCTAAACAGTTTACGAAAACATAGAACAATAACAACAAATAGAAAAAAGGTTAATTATTCTATATCCTTCTACAAAGTATTTGTTTATTTTTACAGTGTATTCCTCTTATCTTTTAAGTGTTTTAAGTAGTTATTATCTATTGATTGTTCGGCGTTGAACTGTTAAGTATAATTAGTCTATTTACGGAATTGATAGGGAACTGCAGCATCAAATCGCCGATGGGAGACCAAGATACCGTAACTACAGCTTATTTAAAGCTGTAGTTACGAGGTTTTGGTGACACAAAGACGTTATACAATAAAACTTTTATTTAGCAACCACGCAAGATACCACCAAAAAGTGGTCGCTGAAGCTAATTGACTTTATAGGACTAATAAAAAGATAATGTTAATAACACATTCAAGCTATTGCACTATAATCATTGACAATCACGTTGTTGAAACTCTTAGAATCGTCACTATGAATAAAAGTCAAATACGTTTCGTAAAAATAATATTCAATAGAAATGAAGTTAAGTATAAACGTCAATCTTCTAAAAAGATTTGCTATTGGTAAAGGAATACTAATAATGGTCGCTTAAAAAATTATGGTCGCTTCATCGAAGAGGTCGTTCGAGCAAGATTGCATGTATGTACACATGTACTTATTTCCGGTGGGTTTTTTTTTCGAGTTTTTTTTTTTTGTTTGTTTGTGTGTGTGTTTTATTTTTATTCTTTTATCTAAGGATACAGTCGTTTTTACAAAACAATATTCAATTATCACAATTATGTATATTATATTTTATATAATATATTATATTATATGTATATTATATATTATCTGATTAAGTTAATTAATCTAATTAGATATGAGAATTATTAAAAGCAAATTCTAGTTTTTTCCCAATGCCGCTAAAAATCGATAAAAGCGTTTTTATGATCAGGCGTGTGAATCAATCACTAAAGAGCACCTTTCTCATTGATATTTAATGTTAACCTAAAAATACTTAAAACGACTTTACAAGACTATGGTGGCATAATTCTGCCACGAGATACTAGATAGCGGTATCATGATAATTTAAACAATATCACGGTACGATAAAGTTTCCAGAAAATTTTATCTCGTATGTCAAAATTTTCTATTTTCTTATCTAATAATTAATATTGTTATTGCTCCTTGTATCTTGATTTTTTCTTCTACTATGCCCACTACTGACATCAAGATAAAACCATTGTGAACTAAAAACTGACAATCGCTGTGACTATATTTAGATAAAGTCTTTCAGATTAATTTCATTTCTATCATTCGGATTAGAGTGTTTCCAGTATATACATACCGAAAAAAAGTCATCCGAACGGGGTTTCTATTTAAAGAAGTCGGAATTGCTATCGCAATAACTTTTTCCTATTGTCAGTAGTGGGCATTTATCGTCAAAAAAGTGAGATAGCAGATATTAATATCATAATAATTTTATGGTTGCATATTTCTGCCACGAGGTACGAGATGGCAGTATCATGATAATATCACGATAAAATGAAGTTTCCAGGAAATCTTATCTTGACTACAATTATTTTCTTGATAAAATTAGCAATTCTGTTATTTTGCTTTAATTCAGTAAAAGATGCGTGAACTTCACCTTAATCGCTTCATATTAATTTCGTAAATTATATTTTTATCGAAGCCAAAATTTGTTTCAATGTCAGAGAACTTTTTTTGAAGAGTATATACATACGAAGGAAATCTCTAATAAATTAATTCACTTGTTCTTCTTTCAATAAGTAAATGGCATTTAGAAAAGATCAAAAGCTTTGTAAGAGAACAACAACAACAACAACAACAACAACAACAACAACAACAAAATAATAATAATAATAGAAGATAAGTTATAGAATTAAAAGATTATTAATATATTGATTTCTATATGCCTATGCGCAAATGTACTTAAAATATTCAATGTAAAAATATCTTTTAACCCCCTTTTTTTATGTCTCCCAACCCTTTATGTTCTCTTTCGATTTCAAAAGTAGTAAGATATCACACATTTAACAAGTAAAGCAGTTTGACATTCCTTTTGGTGCAATACTGCCGTAGCTGCCTATATAAATATATTCGATGGGCAACCAAATTGTCGTGAATACAGCTTGATTAAAGCTGTATTTACGACAGTTTGTCGCCCATGGACGATTTCAGCTTTTAAATGTAATCTCTTGTGTCGGTGTTACGCTAATCCCTTCGTATAATATTTTTCAGCTCAAGGGGCCAATTGTTTTATAGACATTGATGCTGAGATCGGACACAGTAATGAAAAGACTGATGTTGCAGAACCCATACCCTCTAATACTATGTTTCGAACAAGGATTCCGGGGCAAACAGATCAAACTAGCCAACGAACTGATGTAGCAGAACGAATAAAAAAACACCTATTAATTCGAACAAGTCGAGGGAGATTTCATTATAATGCAAACCCCTCCGATATAGCAGAACGTAGTCAAAATAACCCGATGGTTCGAACTAAGCCAGTAGGTCTAAATAGCCAAACAAGCAAGCGACCCGATGTTGCAGAACGTATAGGAAATGATCCGACAGTTCAAAGACGACCTGTAGAGGCTGATAGCTATACAGACAAGCGACCTGATGTTGCAGAACGATTAGGGAATGATCCGATAGTTCGAGAAAGCCATAAATTAACAAGTGGTTACTCAAGCCAACAGCCCGATGTTTCAGAGCGTATTGGCTTTAACCCAGTTGTTAACGACCGAGTCAAACCCAATAGACCACCAGTTTATTCCCCAAAGTACAAACCAGTGATTCACATGGGAAAAGTGCATAGCAGCCGCCATTTAGCCAGGAAAAACAGAAGAAAGAACAATGAAAACGACTTCACAAGATCGAGATCTGGCGTCGCTGAGCGATATATCTACAACCCGCTATTTGAGAGACAACGAAACTTGCCCTTTATACCCCCTGTTTACAAGTTTGATTTTCGGTTAATATTTCCTGGGATCGGAAAGGGAAATAATAGAAAATATTTTTCGGAATAGTTAATTTAGGTATACAGAAGAGTAACACCGTAAACTTGCCATTCGAAATCAATATAAATCACTGGCTAGAATCGACCAGTTAATTCATTCATTTGCTCATTCTTTTACATGTATGAGCCTGTGCGTGACATTTCCAACAATTTTACATCTGCATGAAGGACATACATCAACCAACCATGGTTGCATTGTAGTATAATCAGAAGTTTGCCGAACTGTTTTGAGACACTTTTGAACCTTATCTTTCTCCAAAGCACAAAGTAAAGACCCTGGTCAGACTGTGCAAATGCACAGGCTGTCCAGAGTCTTTGCTTTGCGCATATTTGAAATTGTTGGAAAATATCACGCACAGGCTCAAATAATGTTCACTCAAATTATTCTAATCTTTCGAAAACCATACAAAACACTACTTAATCGTTCAAATCGATTTTTGAATTCATTCAAATTGACCAAATTGTAGTTCCACAATTCAGAGTAAGTGATCAAAGGTCAATTTTGTCTAAACAGGTATAGACAAAATGACCTTTGATCCCTCACTTAAACTTGTGGATCTATATTGTGGATTTTGACGCGTCCTATTAGTCCTTGAATATACCCAAATCTATTTATAAAATAGTTTGTAGGTTAATGTTAAAGTGTCAGGGGGGTTACAATTGTCAATTTCGTTCATGTTGATGGAAATTATCGCTATTATATTATCTCCCTTTAATAAAATTCAAAATTCAGACATTTAATAATCATTCCAATATCATTCACATTGTCAATTTCGAAAAAAGGAGTCTATTTCAAAGGATAAAAAAATGATATGTTAAAAAAAAAACAAAACAAAACAAAACTAAAAAAAAAACATATACACGTCGGAAATCGCATACAGCTATCTGCATTTCTCAGTGAATTGTTTATAAAGTATTTCAAGATGGAGCGCTCGCGAGCACTTTGCTATCTTGAACTCAGAGCACGTAAAACTATTATTTGTTTTGAAAGTGATCCAGCCCTTCCGATCTCAAAATAAGGCTTTTTAACTAAAAATCATTTATTTTCATGATGCACAAACAGTTATTTATTTACTCTTCGTTAATTTTCGTCTCTTCAATCTTAAGGTAGTGGACCCGTAACAGTTCTGCAACGTTTCTAGGGTAACGAACTTTCATAGTGTTATATTTAATACCATCGAGAAATTGACATTCATCTCGATCAAAACCATTCTAAATTGCTAACCTAGCGCTCCATTCACTTATTCTAAACACTCACTCAAACCATTCAATAACGCTCCAAAATCCCTGAAAATATATGATAAACAACTATATTTTCAAAAAAAAAAGGCTAGAAAAACGCGATTTCATTGACATAATTGAAATTATAAGCGTCTGGTTGTTTTTTGAAGTAATAGGAGGCTATTTATAGAACTTGCATGCATATCTAAGAGAGGTAATAAATATCCGTAACAAATTAGCGATATTGGATTACCTCCCTTTAATTTCACTCAAAACTCATTCATAGCGATCATTCAATTTCATTCCAAAATCATTCCAAAATAATTCACCTTACGATTCAACTACCTTAATTCATTTAAGGCTGTACTGGAGTCATAAGTTGAAATTTCAAAGTAGTAAACACGGTTTTGTAACATGCAAGGGCGTGACTCACATTACGCAAATTACGCAAGTGCGTAAAAGAAATTATCATCTTTATATCGTTGATGAATGACCAGAACATCGACACTACAGCTTATTCAAGCTGTAGTTACGATGTTTTGATTATTCACCAACGCTCAAATCATAAAAAGGGAGCGAACGGAGGGCATTCATCTTTAGTCACAGTGCACACATTGCCTTTATCCTATTATTTTTTGGTTGTCGCCTTCTGAATGCGTATAAATTTCCAAGTCCTATTTACCCTTATAACATTTTTTCCTTCAAAATCACATCGAAACAAAGACTTGGAAGTGTTTATGATGTTTTTCTTTGTGTATAAGTAGAATTAGCTATTAGGACGCGTCGATTGTATACAAATGTATTGTAATCACAAGTCACAATAGCGAATTCTAGTTATATCAAGAATACTTTAGTTTAAACAATTTGTTTTATTTTTTGAAAGTTTTCTTTCAAGTGGTTAAGCTTATCACTCAAACTAATTGGCGGTAATCAAACTGACCTTTATACATCCTTAAAATTTTGTTGTGATATTTATATAGCTTAGCCATACTGCAAAATATATTTGTACTTGCGAGTTTAATGACTCAAAATATTAATCATTGCTATCCGGCTTATATACATGTTCATATATACATTGTTTGATAAATATATTTATTCATTGTGTGCTTTACTTGTTTACTTTAAAGGCGGTGCGCAAAAAATTGCAGTGATGATTATGATGATATAAATGATAATAATAATAATAATATTAATGATAATAATAAAATCGACTCGATGTAGTAATTTATCATGCAATCAAGACTGTATTGACCTGATATCACCTGTCTGATAACATGAAATATTATCAGGTTGTTCTATTGTAGAAACAAATTTCACATTCATCGTCTTAACAAGAAACACTTTCGCCTAAATTTCTTTGATTTTAAAGCTTTTACAAATTGGTAGATCTGAAAAATGATTTCATGATAAATTGAATATAATGTTAGGGTCTAAAAGTGTGTTTCGACCATCATCATATTACCACCGCAAGAAACATAAACTGCCTCATTTCCTATTCAAGAACACAACAACATGAATACTCTTTCTTTCCAAGATCAATCAGCTTATGGAACAATATACCTACAACAACATCGTAAAATTGACAAGGTGAATGGTTTTGGAATTATTTTCGAATGAAATTGAATGAGTGTGTGGAGCGAGTTTTGAGTGCAATTGACGGGAGGTATTCCAATATCGCTAATTTTGTTCAGGATGAACAAAATTATTGGTATTTATTACCTACCTTTAAAAATATTCATTTACAGTTACAAACATCGTTAAATTGACATTTACTTCAATCAAAACCAGTTTACATCGTTCACTCAGCGCTCCATTCATTCATTCCAAACACTCACGCAAACCATTAAAAAACCGCATAAATCCTTTGAAGAAAATAGAATCAACAACGTCATTCAAAATAAATTTTGATAGAGAAAAATGGCGATTTCACTGACATAATTCAAATTGTAAGCGTGTCACAGGTTCTTGGAGATATAGGATGTTATGTTTAGAACGTGGAGGCATTGTTTATTAAGTGGAAGTAATCAATATCGCTAATTTTGTTCATCCTGAACAAAATTTGCGACATGGGATTACCTCCCATTAAAATCACTCAAAGTTCGCTCCATAAACACATTCTATTTCATTCTTAAATCATTCCAAAATCATTCAACTTGTAAATTTCAACAGTAAACTGTACGTTCTTTAAATAACTTCATATTTCCCCAAGAACCAATCAGACACTTACAACTTCAATTAAATTAGAGAAATCGAGATTTTTTTCTAGCTACATTTATTTTGAATCCTATGGGTTTTTTTTGTCATTTTGGAGAGTTTTTGAGTGGTTTGAGTGAGTGTTTTGAATGAATGAGTGGAGCACTGGGTGAGCGATTTAGAATAGTTTTGATTCAGATGAAATACAATTTAACGATGTTGTTAACTGTACAGTTAATAACATCGTGAAATTGACGAGATGAATGATTTTGGAATGATTTAGGAATGGAATTGAATGAGTGTGTGGAGTGAATTTTGAATGGATTTAATTTGGGGTTTATCCTATATTGCAAATTTCGTTCAGGATGAACAAAATTAGCGCTATTGATTACCTCCCTTTAATGAAAAATATATACAAGTTCAATAAAAAGCTTCCTATTTCTTCAAGAATCTATGAAACGCTAACAATTTGTATAATGTCAGTCTTATCGCTATTTTTCTCCATCAACATTTATTTTCAAAGACGTTGTTGATTCTATATTTATGAGTGAGCGATTAAGAATAGTTTTGATTAAAGTGAATGTCAATTTCACGATGTGTCTAACTGTAACAGCACTCAGTCCAGTTCCAGTTTAACCATCTTAACTGAGATTTTGGACCCGTTCTACAGTTTCTAAAAAACAAATGGGTGTTTTTTTTTTATCTGTAAATAAAATATGTTATTATATTTTAGAATTAATTCTAACCAATTCACTTCTAACCACATTTAACTAACAATTGTCCCAGACAACGCATCTGCTAATCATAATCTGAAGAGATTGTTAAGCAGTACAATATAGAAGTAGAAGTAGAAGTAAAATATCATTGTTATCTGGTAGCGGCTGGGAGAAATTATCAAGATTCGGCAAAACCTTGTCATGATGACCAGATAATATTGATATTTTAAGACACTACATATATTTCAATATTCATTCGAACTATGTCCTAATACTATAGTTTTAGTTTATACTAATTTATTTTAGTTCGATTGCGACGAAAGCTTAAGCTTATAGAATCGCTCTCGAACACTCAATCCTGATGTTTTCACGTCCCTGAGAGAGAGGCAGTGGTTTAAACCCACTGCTACCCATTTTGACAGCTGGGTGAACTGGGGCTGGCTATTAAGTGTTTTGCCCATAAACACACCCCGGCGACAGTGGGGCTCGAACCACGGACCTCCAGGTCACGGGACGAGTGCATTTACCACTAGGCCACCGAGGCAGTCTACTATAGTTTTGTTACACCAAAAATAATTTAACGTCATCTTAGCCAAAGTACTGAAGAAAGCTCGCTCGATTTTTACCCACATGTAAACATTGAAATCATTAACCTTATATTTTCACAGATCTTTATGTTTAATTCCGGTTTTTGAACCGGAAATTTGGAGGATGGAGTCAATGCGCATCCTAGATTAATGGTAATCGGTTAAATGCTAATAGACTTTATCGCGAAAATGACAATATTTTGAGTTAAAACCATTTAGTCCCCTTTTCCCGAGTTTTTCAACGGATTGTCGCCATGTCGAAGGACAAAGTAACCTTCATTTTGATCCTACAATCACCATATAAAGTTTCAAGGAAATCTGGGTCCGAGGTTATAAAACTTTTCTCAATCTCAACTCTAAATTTTCTCAGATTTCAACTTGAAATTGAAGCCGTAATTCTGTTGTTATACTAATATGAATGTATGAAAATAAACAAAAATGTTAACAAGTTGTTATAAATATTACGAAGGTGTTTTTGTCTATCCGTAATGTAGGGATTTCGGTAGTTGTTGTTTTTGTTGTTCATGATGCTAATTTGTAGGGTAGAAGGCTCAAGTTGGTAGGATAATGTCAAGAGGGAAAAGTTGTCAATTTTGTGACATTTAATAAAACATATAAAATAGCATTTAGTCACATAGATATACAAGTTCTAAAATGTTCTAGAGAGTCACAAAGACGGGTTTGAATTATCTCAATTTCAGAAACACAAAGTCCAAATTTCACAAAGAAGAGTTGAAATGTTTATAGCACACAGTCTTTAACACAGAGTTAAAAAGTCCTTAATTTAGTTGTTTAGGTTGTCTGACACAAAGTCATTCCACACAGTTAGTGTTCTTATGGTCTTGGGTTCTTGAGCGCCTATTTATATGTTCTTACAAGGAAATGAGTCCAAAAGACTAAGCCTTAATAAGAACATATTACAGGAAATATAGATTGTTTGACTGCTAAGACATTAGGATTTTAAAACGTGCTAGGTATGTGTTTTACCACAGCTGATTGCTTTAATCTGTTGCTTAGTCTGCCAAACGCCTAATATGCACTAAATACAAAAGAAGGATTTAACACTATTCTTAATACAGATTAATTCTGCTTCTCAAGAAACGAAATACATTTTTGAAAATCAACAAAAGATTTAACCCTTAACTAGCGGCACAATATCTAAATAATAACTTACTAATATTATCTGTAATAATCATACATTTATTTGAATTCTTAATTTGAGAAAATTCTCAGCTGAGCATGAAAAAAGTTTTATAACCCCAGGTCCTGGTAACATCTGTGGAATTCTCCAGGTAAACAAGAATTAATTATGGCCATCTGGAAGCTTCGTAAAATACAAAGTCGAAAAAAGAGCTTGGTTCGAGAAGATTTAAACCGAGGACCTAATTTCAAAAAGTCTTTAACTTAAAGATCCATTACTTTTCTAGATTCATAAAATCAGCCAAGTCGGCAAAGTTTCGAACCTAGACAGCTAGCGAAGTCCACGCAGTCTGACAAGGAAAGACGAATCACACATTACCCAGATGATACCTTTTAGCCTAATGGGTCAATTAATTTGTAGTGTAGAAGAAAATTTACTAATCTAAAATCCAATGACCGAAAAGTCCTCTTTACTTATTTAGCATTTCTATTGAATGTATGGTTACTTATCTATTTCATTATTCGTTTGAAAGTACAAAGAATCAATTATCAAATAATAATAATAATAATATTAATAATAATAATAATAAGATAGAATAAATCTTTTTATTGAAGTTCCTTACTTCCTTTCCGTGACAGGCACGAGGACTTATTGTTTTCATTTAATTGGCACAACCCTTTTCTGTATTTAAACTCGTCTTGTCTTTCATGTTTTTAAAGGGCAATTCAATGAAAAAAGAAGCCCCTTTAGCTAAGTCGGTTGATCACTTGACTTCAAAGTTGGATATCGTGGGTTTGTTTCCCGGCTTGCACACTAACAAATTAATTGTCTTTAGGATGAGACGTTAAACCGAGGTCCTGTGTGACAGTGCTTTACATCGAGCACGTTATATTTCGTCATGCATCCCTTTACTTTCCCCGTAACAATTAACCGTCTTCTAGGGGCGTGGCGCTTATGGAAATATGCTACGGTAGCGACGAAAAATAAACGGCAATACACTCACAGAGGGAGTAAACTATTTATAACGACAATTCTATATCGTCCCCTTATACTTCTTACCTAGCCATAAAGACATATTGGTCATAAAGTTACACTTTTTAAATTGTCGTTTGCAGTATATTCTATTTCTTTTGTTTCTATAAAGAATTCCGTTGTCGAAATTCGGAATTCGTAATTCAAAAACCTCGTAACTACATCTTTAATCAAGATTACAAGGAATTGCAAGGACGATTTACTTGCGATGCTACATGAAAGTGTTAGGTCCTCGATACTCGGGGCATTAAGGTCATAAAAGCGTGTACAATACACAGACACTTATAAACTTTAGGTGCTGGGGCAATTTGATGTCAAGTGGAACTTTTTCTAGGTCATGAGAGAACCATAAGAATTTTGTTCAGTGAATGCAAAAGAAGGATGCCTTTAATAATGTTGCGCGTTTTAATATTGATTTATATTTTTTGTTCTTTCGCTGAAGGTGTATCGAAAAGGAAACGTTTAAGGGATGACGTTAGAATCTTACAAAACGCCGTCAGTAACGTCATAAGTGATGTTTCTAAATTGGTCAACAGAGTCGAGAAAATTAACGCGACTTTATTGTCCAATTACGATAACAATCAAAGAGATTTCAGAGATGAAAACGGACCAAATGAAGCAATGTATGGAAGGAATGGTGCTCATGTTGCTACAATGCAAGCATTTGCTAGTCTACTTGAAGCGTTCGATTCAGAAAAACGATTAAACAGACAACTTCAAGTCCGGGTTGAAGAGTTAGAAGAAGACAATGCTCGACTTAATGAAATGGAAACAAACTTTGTAAACACCACTAAAGCGTTTGAATATGGGCTTTATGTAAACTATCTCTTGTCGGACAATCTTGATAGTTTAGATAAGAGCTTATCAAATTTTGTAAAACACCATTCAGAATTTGAAAAGGAACTTCGAATGAAACTTCAAACTAGGTCACAAAATATGGAGGACAGTATTTCTTCTCTTCGCAAAGAAGTTACTGAAAACATGACATCGCTTATGGATCTAGTTCAATGTATTGTTAAAGAGGACGCAGATAATACTGCACATGGGGCTTGTATGAAAAAGTCCGGATACGCACGAGAAGAGCACACACTTGCTTCTATCAATTCCTGCAAAGATGCACCCAAAAGTGGAGTCTATGCCATGTCCTTCGATTCGTTTGGGTCAACGAAACCAATATATTGCGACGCAGAAACCGATGGCGGTGATTGGAAAGTAATACTGAGACGACAGGATGGTTCAGTCAACTTTAACCGTACTTGGCAAGAGTATAAAAATGGATTTGGAAATATTAGCGGCGAATTCTGGATAGGTAACGATTATCTACATAAACTTAGCAAATCACAACCAATGGAGCTAAGAGTTGATATGGCCAATTTTACGCCAAGTATGAACATTTTCAGGTCGGATCGGAAGAGGAAAATTATATCCTAACCGTATCTGGATACAACGGAACGGCGGGAGACTCTATGAATCACGTTCACATGGTCCATAACGGAATGAAATTCTCCACAATAGATTCTGACAACGATCTGGATTACGAACTGAACTGTGCGCTGAAGTATTCAGGGGGCTGGTGGTATAATAATTGTTTTCGGGCTCTCCCGACGGGCCCCTATAGCCATACTAGTAACATTGATTGGTGGAGAGGTGTTATTTGGTACACCCTGACTGAAGACACTAAATCCTTGAAATTCATAGAAATGAAAGTACGAAAGGGGTCCTATTAGAAAAAATCTTTAAATACGAAAAATGTACCTTTTGTCAAAATTATGATACTCAAATATCCAAATTTGTTGTACATGTATATAATTGTTTCCGGGCTCTCCCGACGGGCCCCTGTAGTCACACCTTTGAAATAGATTGGTGGAGAGGTGTTATTTGGTACACCCTGACCAAGGACACTCAATCTTGAAATTTATAGAAATGAAAGTACGATAGGGGTCCTATTTGATGGTCCTTGAAGGGCAAGGAATTTATCCCTTGTTAAAATTTTAATGCTCAAATATCCAAAATATTCTGTATTAGTATAAAGAACCGCACTGAAAACGTGTCGTCTTTTTTATGAAATAAAATTATATATTTACAAAAACAAGTATTATTCGATGTGTAAATGTATTGAGCAAAATTGTGTTTATAAGTCTGGATGCTGGAAATTGACTCGGTGTCGAAATATTTCCCCGTTACGTTATGGTTTTCCGTGACCTCCATTTTTCGTCATTCTATGGTAAACTTCAACGCATTTAGAATTATTAGAAGAGTGGGTGTATTGTCAACTTTTCTGCATGCAACGTGTCATAATAATAACGTCATGCTATGCAATCGGGTCTATTTGTTATATAAAAAGATAGTGATTTTACTTTAAAATACGACTTACGTCTTCGGAGTGAAAAAAAAACCCGTTTACTTTTTTTTATAAAGGGGGTTTTATTACACTAGTGGAATAACAATACAAATGAGGTAAGAACGAATAGCAACATTATATTTATGAAAATGGCGTCATATAGTCCATATGGTGACGTCATTCCGCAAATGGCGTTATATGTTTCGCGGAATAACTGAAATCGATGAATATTTAGAATCTCTTCGTTTTATCACCAAAAACCAGGTCATGAATATTAGATATGTGCCCATTACACACCACTTTATTAAACTCGTCATCTGAAACAGATGAAAACTAGGCAAAACTCGTTTGATAAATTCGGTACAATACCCTCTAATTCTTTTGCAGGTGCGTTGGTTACAATGTACCTTCTAATTTTTTTTTTTAAATTTTTGATATTTGTTTCAAGGGGTTCCTGGGCGGAATAATAATTTGCGGTTCACGCATATTTTATATATTTCATTACAGGTTCACGCATATTTTAAATATTTTATTACAGGATTAAAATTTAATATCTTTGTAAGTTACAATTAAGACTAATATGTACTTTTACCTTAAATTTTACAATAACAAAGTTATATTAACAACATGATCAAAAACCTTGAATGAACATAAAACCCCACCTTTTTTACAACGACGCTGGCAACTTTTTTAATATCAATATGCTGTTTTGCCAATGAAGCTCACTCATTGAAATAATTCAATTTTAGTCCAAAATCGTTCGAAATCACTAACCTTGTCAATTTCACGATGTTGCTAACTGTATCCTGATGTATAATACAATTTCTTTACACTAACTTAACTTACATTAGACACTTGGTGAAATTAAGAACATCGTGAAAGTGACATGGTGAATGAATTTGGAATATTCTAGGAACGAATCTGAATGAATGAGATAGTGCGATTTTTTTTATAATTTTAATGGGCGGTTCATATAATACAGTAATACCACTAAAAATTCAAAAATCCCCAAAATCTTTCACAGTGCTTTGCAAATTCATTCACAAACTCACTCAACACACTCATTCAATGTCATTCCATTAGCATTCTAAAACCTTTCAACTTGACGTTTCCACGATGTTTCGTACCGTAGTTCCTTTTGCAAGAAAATAATACATTCTTATTTCTCAACGGAGAAATAGCTGCTGAAGCAAAAATGTTATTTACCTGTTGGACAAATACTTTTTGAAAGATCACTTGTTCGGTCAATAGCGAATAGTTTGGGGAAATAACGGGAGACAACACCTCGATAATTAAATCAGTAGAGTGACTGGGGAGTAATGGGAGGTAATGGATATATGTAATTTTGTTCAAGATGAACAAAATTAGAAATATTGGATCACCTCCTATTAATTTCACTCAAAACTCGCTCCACACATTCGTTAAATTTCATTCCAAAATCATTCCATAATCATTCATCTTGTCAATTTCACGATGTTCTTAACGGTAAATGTGTATAAAGCGGCCAGTTCTGGTACCATAAAAACTGTCGTTAAAGAGATTGGTCGCTTGGTGCACATTTTCCGTAAAGAAAGATAACCATTAATTTGATTAAATAAGTGTACCATTGTGGATTTCTCAATAATCCTATGTTGAAAATACCCCCCTACCCCCACCCCCACCCCCCCAAAAAAAACAAAAAAACATTACAATTGTCTCAATCGTACGATTATATTGATTTATAACAAAAAAGTATGTTTAATTCATTAAAATATCTATGTGATACTAATTAATGTTTCAGATATTTTGATATAAAGAAAGAAATTTTGAAAACGGTATTTCATTTAAGACGGTCTGTTAATAGATGTGGTCGCTCAAACAAGATTGACTGGATTTCGTTGAAGCCTCGCATAAGCTTTGTTACTCCGAGCGCAGAACAAAACTCGTATAGATCCATAACTAATCCAACAAATGCCAGCCTTTGATTTTAACCAGCTCTGCGTTAAGGATGATGACGTAAAGCGAAGCGCTTTCGAAATGATACCTCGCTTTGCACGTATGTGCACGTGCAAAGTGGGGTATCATCCCAAAGCGATCGCGAAACGTTTTTACATCCCGACCACAGGGCAGGGTTCAGAATAATTGCCATTTTTAGTAGAATTAAAATTTAACATGCAAAATAGAGTAGTGAATTTGCGTCCTGTCCGTTCAGCTATATAAGCTGGAAATAATTTACGTGTCCGTTGTAGTTTGGGGCGTCTTAGATTGGTCAGGTGGTGGGTTCGAATCTTCAAGGATTCCCATCTGTTCAAGCAGCATCCTAGACTGGCCTGAAATAAACGGACATCGTTCGTGGATTACCAAACTATATCGCATTCTGATAGAATAACGGTGTTCTTGCTATTTAACATCCTTTATAATATGACATACGTCGCGGTAGAATCAACTCGGTTGAATATTTTTGATATTACACGGGTGTATTACTTGTGGAATAACTATGCAAATGAGCACAGAGCCAATAGCAACGCTATTTCGTAACTGTAAAAATGACGTATTAATGTATATATTGTGACGTCAGTTTTAAACGGCGTTATAAGTTTCGGGGAAAATTGAAATGTTGAATTTTAGGTTGACGATTTTTCGCAAAAAATTCGGGTCATGTTATCAATAAAATGAACTGTGTGCTCATAAAATATAGACTTTATTAAACTCGTCATCTATTTTAAACAGATAAAAACTTAAATATTTTTTTTATCTGTTTATGGGTGACTCCTTTAAAAAATTCGGTACTCCATGACCACTCATTCAATATTCTCTTTCTTTGCGTTGGTATGGCCATGAATAAAGGCTTAATTCATGGCCACATCAACGCGAAAATGAAATTATATCCATTGTAACATGATTCCGAATTCTGAAAATAGTTTTGCTTTTTTACCTTCCTCTGTGTGTAAAATAGTATCAAAACATATTTCTGGGTGAAAAGTTAATGGAAATTAAATGATTTTGACATTGGGAGAATTTAACAGAAAGCAAAGCGCGTCATTTCGCGCGTGGGTTATGACCTCAAAAGAATTAACGTTCGCGCGAAAGACGACGTTGCGTAAGACACACATGACATATGAATTTATTTCGAATAAAGTTCAATGTAATTCTTCTTTTTTCATATATGCGTTTTACGCCATCCAGTTATACTGTAATGTTTGTCTTATAGTTCTTGTTTCTGTATTAGAAATGAAATACCCAAATCCCATTGTTTCTCGCACAAATACAACCACAACATTTCATCCGAGCCACCAACTACCGCTTCCACTAAGGCGTACTACTTTATCATCCGCCAATTTGATGAAGCCAAATAATGTTCGAAACAAAAACATTTTGGGAAACTCATGACCCCAAGATAGAAAGTCCTACACGTCACTAACTGAGCTGGTCTGTAATTGCTCTGGTTTGAGGTATTGGACCCGTAATAGTTCCGCAAAATTTCGGCCCTCATGAACTTTCACGATGTTGACCTAGGTTTCCTAATGAGCATCATTAGAAACTTCCACAATGTTGACCGAGGTTTCCTAATGATGTTCATTAGGAAACCTCGGTCAACATCGTGAAAGTTCATGAGTATTACCTTAAGTTGCATGTTAGAAAGCAGATGTTTTAGAAAATAAGAAATATACTCACCAACCGAGTCTGAGAATTTTACGCTGGAAACACATTCTTTCTTTTTGTTTGTTTAAATCGGTTTTAGGCCAATTTCAACAGTTTTCAGCGGCGACTGGAGCAAATAACTACGAGTTCCTGGTATTTTTCTCACCAGTACTAACTTTGGCCCATATCTTTATGCTTAACAATTATCGGCAGACTAATGTCGGAAAGGATTGTTACCGCGACAGGAGATCGGATCCTGGACCTAATGAAATAGAGTCCGACGTTTTACATGGGCCGACTATGCTATAACCGAGCGGTGCCTGTACAAATACACCTGCATGTGCACACACGTACCTATAGCAAACTTGTATTAAGCCATCACTGCTTTGAACATCGGAATAAAGTAGTTCATCAAGCAAATAGCAGATTTAAACGAGAAGGGTCAGTATAAATATAACCCATTACGTGAATATGGGCTACCTCTGACTCTATAATAGTGAATATAGCAAATTTCGAAAAGTTTTGAAATCAGTCAGTCTTCGCATTCCAAAGTCTGGCTACGAACGACACTTGATGCATTACCCTTTATGTGGAGTCCATGGTCTAGTGGTTAGGACGGTGGCTTTAGAGTCGAGACGTCCCGAGAACGAATCCCGACCGGTGCATGGAAGTTTTTCTGAGCATAAAATTAACTGCACATGGTTCCTCTCCACCCTGGTGTATAAATGGGTGTACCTGTGAGAATGTCAGTCTTGTTCTGTGGCTGCCAAAGTGAGCCGTATGTAAACAGCCGACTTGTAATTCGATAGTCGGGGGTTAAAGAGTGAAGTTGGTTGAATATGCTTGGCATAGAAACAGACTATAAATCACATGTGACCCATCACTCAAAAAAGTGCCGTCTTGTAACCCAGTAGAATGATTTTTCTTAAAAAAAGAAATTAGCTCTAGTGGAGGTCAACCGAAGGTCGCATTGCAAAGTTTTTTATATGGGACGATATAATACTCATTCTAGATTCCTTAAATCGCCTATGTGCGGAAGGTTTCGGTTCTAGTCAGTTTGCATAGTCCGCACAGACTGACAACTTGAAGTGACAAGGGTAAAAAAAATGTACACACCGCCCAGATGGTCAGATGGTACCTATCCGCATGTAATGTGGCATATGGAATAACAGCATTTTGTTGCAAACATGCTAGCTTATCTCATGTCATGCGGAAGAAATAATTTGGAAACAAAGACATTTGGGCCAAAAATGTGGGCTTTATAGTCCACACCATAGGTAGCCAACGCGGGTGGGGATAGTATAATTTTACCAAATTTTGACCACAAAAAATTATTGTACTATTTTTTTCTATCAAGATGTATGATATAGACAAGGTCCCGAACTACCCTCTTTTACGCAGAAAATCTAGTCGGTCGAGATCGCGCAATTCAACTTTACACCTATAAACCCAAGTTAAATATGATGCTCTACTTAAATAACTGATTGCATTCAATAGAAAACATTTTTTCATGTCTCTCACGATCTAATCTATTTCAAAATTGCCAACAAATCAGTTAATATTAACTCAATAATTTGGAATCGGGAAGAAAACATTTCTGCATCGGCCATTTTTGTTTATAAGCTCTCGACCAATCAGATAGCCTGATTCTACAGTTCAGTTGTAACAGGCTATCTGATTGGTCGAGAGGTTACAAACAAACATGGCCGTTGCTGAAATAGTTTCTTCGCGATTCCAAATTGATAAGTAAATATGAACTGAATTGTTGGCATTTCTGAAAAGAATGAGGTACTGAGTGACAGGAAAAAATGTTTTCTATTGAATGCAATTAGTGATTTAAGTAGAGCATCATATTTAACCTGGGTTTATAGGTGTAAAGTCGAGTTGCGCGATCTCGACCGACTAGATTTTCTGCATAAAAGAGGTTAGTTCGGGACCTTGTCTATATTATATATTGTGATAAAAAGAAAATGTATTAAAGTTTTTTGTGGTTAAGTTTTGGTAAATTTACACTATCCCCACCCGTGTTGGCTACCTTTGGTCCACACAATGTGTTTCCGAGATTTGTCCCATTGACCCCATTATTGACCTGACTTGACCCAATTTCGAACTTGACTAAGATTTGATTGAGAGAAACATTCTGAACATGTATAAAGACATTAGGACAAAAAATATGGCCTATAAAGCAGCCACAATGTTTTTCTAAGGTTTAACCTCTTGACCCAATCTTGGACCCCGCTTGACCCATTTTAGGGCTGGAACATGATTTAATTGAGGCAAACATTCCGATTTTTTTTAGAATTAAACGAGGAGGTTTCAAAAATACCATGTATATGAATGTTTTTAATCAAATGAATACACAGTTTTAGTATTTATATTTGTAATACATTTATTGTTATTCAATATATATTTTTGGCACATCAGTCATTCAACAAAATATTATAAAGCAAATCAACGTAGCGTTATAACTATACTTCTACAAAGACGTTTAGATAGCAGAAATATAAGTCAATCGAAAAAGGACTATCTGGGAATTTAGATAAATAATATTTACAAAAAGGATTGTATCTAGCAGAAGTTTACACGATATAGGTTTCAAAATTAAACTTTTAGTAAGGTAGAATTACCGTTTTAATAATAGAAAATGGAGACTGCGTAATCCGGGCGCATATCTGAGATGACTCTTTTTCGACTGACTTGTAAAGTACACGTACAGTTAGTTACATCGTTAAATTGACAATTACTCCTATCAAAATTAGTCTAAATCAATCACTAAGAGCTCCATTCATTCATTACATTATCTCGAATAGACCAACATGCTCCTCAGTCGTTCGAAAAAGCTTCGAAACCATTCAAAATTATCATTTCTTTAAAAAAAATAAATTATTTCAAGATTTTATTCACTGGTGTAGATTTTTAAGCCTGTAATTGCTCCCTAAAGACACATAAACAGAAACTTACGTATCCTTTGTAAAAGAGAGGGAATTAAATAACGATAATTTCGTCCAATTGGACGAAATTAGCAATATAATATTACCCCCCACCCCACCCACCCCCACCCCCACCCACCCTTTATTCCATTCAAAACTCGCGACTCTCACTCATTCATTTACATTCCGCAATAACTACAAATTCAATCACTTTGACAGTTTCAGGATGCTTTAACTGTAATTAGTTTGGAAGTTTTGATTGACGAATCTCTGGCCCCGACTATAAATCTCAAGATATTAAAGCGATTTTTCAGGGAATTATATTGCTTCGAAAATACACTTAAGAACATCGTGAAATTGATCAAGTTCAAAATCCAGTTGGTTAACCTGTTCTTGATTTAGAAAATTGAGTCTGGTCCTAATTCCAAATTCAAAGAGTTTTATTCTATATTGTGCTATCCTTGAAATGAGTGTACCAACATAGTCATAGTAAATTAGAAAACGTTTCTTAACAAACAAGATTCATTGAAAGATACATTGTGATATTCACATACATTTCGATCAAAATCATTCCAGAACATTGACTCAGCACTTCATTAATTCATTCCAAACCCTCACTCAAAGAGGTCAAAAATGCTCAGAAAACATTCGATTGTTTGTTTGTTTGGATGTGGTTTAACGCCGCTTTCAACAATTTTTTCAGTTATATCGCGACGGCTTGAGCACTTAACAATGGATTCCTAGTATTTCTCACACCAGTACTACTATAACATCATTTCCTAGCCCCCAGCTACTATCCCACAATGGTTTAGGATTATGAACCTATTGGTGGAAGACCGAAATCATTCGAAAACACTTCGAACTTTCTAAAAACTTCATTCAAAACGATAAAATTGTTCTACGTTTTCATTGGTTGTTGTGGATTCTAAATTGATCTAATTGATCAGTGAAGATTCACAAATAGATAATCGCGTATATCTAATCAAAGGGAGGTAATGAAAGATCGATAATTTCGTCCGATTGGACGAAATAAGCGATATTATATATCCTCCCTTTAGTTTCATTCCATTCTTTCATTAAATTTCAATCCAAATTCATTATAAAATCTATCACTTTGTCAATTTTACGATGTTGTTGATTGTAAATCAAACAGAAATCCGTTGGTTGGCAACATAAACGTCTTAACCATAGCCAATTCAAACTGCAGTTACCACGTACGCATCGCACAATATTTCAGCGGCGCAGTTAGGATTTGAACAAGAATATTGAATTCCTTCTAAATATGTTTTTTGGGAAAATGTATATGCCATAATCCATACTCATCAAAATACTTGCAGTACCTTTAAAAAAGGTTAAAGCACCGAATAGATTATAATTAGTAAAGCACATACATTTACATACATGTTTATATAGGATTCCGAACTAAACGAACATTTCTTTCGTCAAATCAGCCCTGCGTTCAGGATGACGAAACGGCGCAAACTGTCAGCCAATTTTACCTCGCTTTGCACATGCACAAGCGTGCAAAGCGGGGTAAAATTGGCAAACAGTTTACAGCGTTTCGCCATCCTGAACGCAGGGGTGGATTTGTACAGGAAATTGCGACGCTGTAAAAGAATCCACTGTAAATTGAATTAGTCTCCATTAAAAAGCAGCACATATGTATATTTGCATTGTTATCGCTAAAGGATACAAGCTTCATATCTATTTTTAATACGAAAAAGCATGCGACTTAAAGCCAGTTAATATGAAAATCGAAGCTGTGAAAAGGGAGGCAAACTTAAAGCAGAAACTCTCGCTAAGTCAAATCATGAGTTCCCTTGTTTCTACAACAGCAATGATTATAGTATAACATCTTCTTGAAGTTCAAACGTCCATGATCCTCATTGTTTCACAATAAAACGTTAACTAGGACGCTAGAGTGAGTTTCATAAAGTTCTATCAAAACATGAACAGTTTTTATTCGAACCCATGACCACTATTCACTGTTCAGCCATTAATCTGTTGTTCTGACTTGAAAAGATCTCGCATCATGCGAATGATCGAATATTATAAAGATCGGCTATCAAACAGTAAAAAACATCGTGAAATTGACATAGTGAATGGTTTTGGAATGATTTAGGAATGAAATTGAATGAGTGTTTGGAGCGAGGTTTGAGTGATTTTAATGGGAGGTAATTCTATATCGCAAATTTTGTTCAGTGGAACAAAATTAGCGATATTGATTACCTCCCTTTAATTTAAATACAAAAAAATATATACATAGCTTCCTTTTTCTTCAAGAACCTATGAGACGCAAACAATTTCAATTATGTCAGTGAAATCGCGAATTTCCTCTATCAAAATGTTATTTTGAATGACTTTGTTGATTCTATATTTTTCAATGGGTTTGAGCGTTTTTGAATGGTTTAAGTAAGTGTTTGGAATGAATGATTGGAGCGCTGAGTGAGTGGTTTAGGATGGTTTTGATTGAGTTGAATGTCAATTTCACGATGTAACTAGCTTTATATTTTAAAGATCCGCTATCATATCTTACGTCATAGAACTAAGTTATGTCGAACAGATATGTTTTTTTGTACAATTGTACCTGTAGAACTGGCTCGTAGTAACGTACAGTTAGTAGCATCGTGAAATGGAATTCATCTCCATCAAAACCATTTCAAATTTTAACGCAAACCATTCAAAAACGCTAAAAAATCACTAAAAAGTTGTGATCAACAACTTCATTAAACATGTTAATAGCTAGAAAATAAACATTATTTCACTGTTATAATTAAACTTTTAAGCGTCTGAATGATTCTTTAAGAAATAGGAAGATATTTATAGAACTCGTACCCATATTTTATTAAAAGGAGGCAATACATAACACTAATTTTGTTCATCCTGAACAAAATTTAGCGATATTTGATTACCCCCCCCCCCCCTTTAATATCACACAAAACTATCTCATCGGACTCATTTAATTTCGTTCCAAAATTGAAAAGCATTCACCTTGTCATTTGTACGATGTTGTTAACTGTATATCTCTTCCAATTATGGGCTTTTTGTTTCAATTGCTCACATTAGTGATAGCCAATGTACGGTGTAAAGAAAATGCTAAGTTGTACTCAGAGGTTTCCAGGTTCTCATTTTATCTTGATACGCCATATTTATATTATCGGAATCCAAGGGAGGCGACTTATCTCGATTTATAGATTTACTGAGTTTCTGCGCAAGCTTGTCCTCCCCTCCCGAGTTTAACAAATTTTGCATCATTTGTACACTACGTTTAAAGGCCGGGTTTCCCGACATCTTCTTCGCCATAAGTCGAGATAGTTTAATTCGAACTCGACCTATCTCGGTATCCTCTACGTCGATGTCGCCTTCTTGTGCCGCGTAAAACTTGCTCATCTTTCGTCGATGTTCCGTCTGTGCCGCCATTAATTCGCTGCAAGAAAATTCTAAAGCTTTAGTTATGAAATCATTTAAGGTAACTGCGGACACGAAGAGGGTCATTTTAGGTCCAAATTTTAAATTGTCCGCAAATAATGCCCTTATGCGAAAAAATGAACTTCGAAATACCCGCTTTCATATGTCGGTCATAAAAAGGGATTTCATATCGTAGAAATGACGCCATGACGTCATCAAGGGACCGTCCCCCTTTTTAGGGACCAAATTCAGTAATTTTCCATTTTTTCCGGAAATAATTAATCGATTTTAATTCCGAAAAAAACATTCGCTTCGTGAAAAGACGCCTGAGGTTGTGCTTTTAATAATATGAAGATATAAGTGTAAGAAAAACAATTAGGTGTAACGTATTATATGTAAATGCCTCTTGAGTTGCTGTTTTCGAGGACAGTTACTGAAAATTTTGACTTTTTTCTCGAAAATTTGTCCGGTGACCTATTCTGAAATTTAGATATGTTGCTGCCAAGCCATTCCACTGAAGATTTTTGAGATAAAACCGTGTGTCTTCGGGTTAGATTTTTTGTAAAATTCAATTCTGCGAAGATTTCGCAACTATAGGGATATTCAAAGGTCGCGTCAAATGTTCACAAAAGCTGCCCTTTTAAACGGATGAAAATTAATTGATTTTTTTGTCTTTCAAAAAATCACATCCAGATTCAATATTTCTGAAGCCTATATTTTACAATAAATAATAGTTTCAAATATTTTAGAATACATTATTGCACGAAGATTGGCGTCAAATAAGAATAGTATCAATTGTTTTGGTGCGACGTCTTATTCGACGAAAAATGTTGCATCAACTTCACAAAATCGATATTCATGAAAAAGATTTAACTCGAAGACATATCATTTTTAATTGATAAATGTTAAGCGAATTCATTTCGCTACAAAATAACGAAAAATCAACATAGGTCACCGGAACAAAGGGGGTGTTCCAAATATATAGTAAAATGTGCCCACGCTTAGATTTTTATGATATTGTGGGTAATTGTAGTACTGGGTATACTGATTAAGGAAATGACTTTTTTTTCCAAAATGAGTAAAGAGGGTCGACCATAAAGTACCCGAAAGCACATCTTATCAAATGCAAAGGGGTGTCAGGAAAAAAATCATCTTGCACGGAAATTTTGGAATCTGTAAAAAGAATTTGTTACTGATTTAAAAGACAATTGGTACCTTTATGTTTTTATATAGGTTGGGATCTTATGTCTGTTTCCTCCTAACAGATAACCCAAAAAGTTCTTGAAAAATTCATGGAAATTTGAAAAAAATGAAATAATGTTCTGAGTTAAGGGGTTAAATTTTTTAAGTTGTAGCTCTAGTCCAGTTATCAAACTCTTTTAAAATTAAGATGCATATGTTCTTAATGTTTACAGAAAGTTTCATTGAAATCGAAAACCGGTAAGTTAGTCGAAAATCTCTTAGTGTAGAAGATAGTGGGTGGGGTAAGATATAGGTTTCACCCATGTGATAATCTTAAAGTGTGAATAACTTTTCAACGGCTGTAGACAGGATGTTCATATTTCATACATGGATCCTTTGTGACAAAGCCTATTTACAAAGATTAATCAAAATCAACTGTCAAGGTCAAGGTTAATTATCAAGGTCATTGTTATAAATAAAAAAAAAACTTCATTGGGCTTAGGGAACAGACTTTGCAAAAGTAATGAATGATGATTTTGATTTTCAATTATAGTTTCTTTTAAACAAATGTATTTCAGTTTGTTCCTAACTCAAAGTCATTTGTGAAGGTCAATGTCAGATTTTCTTTTAAACAAACTCAATTCAGTTGTTTCCTTACTCAATGTCATGTTTGAAGGTCAATGCCACATATGAGGATGGTGTTTAGGATTTGACACTACGTATTTTCTGTCACAATCCTGTAGAAGTTACTTGTTCTATGTTTAACAGGTCTGTTTTAGAAATAAGATTCCTCCCAAGAGAACGCGAGACACTTTTAGCAATAAATCAAAATTTAATCGAACTGTAGGTTATGAAATGAAAAACTATGGAAGGAAAAACAGTCTGAGAAAAGAAGGAATCCCTTTTTACAAGCATTTTCTTCTTTTTATACAGTGTTTTCCTTTGGGTAATGAAAATGTCGAGTTTTGGGATAGGCAATTTATAAATTTGAATTTGTTAAGTTTACAAATGAAGATGAACAATCACTACATTCCTGAAGGACCTGCATCATTCTGGCATTGCTGATACATGTTCTAGACCTTCCTAAAATATACTTGCCTCCGACCCGAGGGTTATTGTCTGTGCTGACCCCTAGTCTTAATTCAAATAAGAAATACTATTATAATGATAATACAATTTGAAAGAATCTTTTTCCTTCCAAAATAAATGATTCTCCTAGGACTTAAGGTAAATGTTGTTTGTAAACATGGAGGAAAGAATTGCCTTGAGGGTTAAGGAGGAGAAGAAGTTTTAAGAAATTTGGAAGACGGAAGCCACATGATGCATGACCTGCGACGGACTAGGGATCCTAAAAGCTCCCTTCGGGAATGTTGTGCTCTGGTGAGTTCGAAATCAAGAAACGATACAGTTCCCTATACGTTAAATTTTATTTCAATATTACATTTATAATTTAACTAGAAAGTTTAAGAGATATTGTGTAGCCAATTTAGTGAAAGTAAGACTTTAACCTTTGAACTCGAGTTGCGACAAACGACATATTTTCTGTTTCTCTCTGATATAGAACTGTGTTCATTTAATCAAATTCAATCAAATAGTTTATGGTAATTCTTTTAGACATTTTGGACAGAATTAGGACATCGAACCTAAAAGAAACAAAAGATGTTTTAAAAGCATTATGCCCCCATAAGAACAAGCAAATGACCTATTCCTTGTCACTAACAAGGGCAATATCTCAAAAATATGATGAGTAGAGTTAGGGTTCCTGTGAACTGTACTTCTCCTCAATAAATGAACAGACCGACAAAGAGAGGTGAAAACAACAGCAAAATCTCAAAAATGTCTCCTAAAGGATATTACCTGCCCCTTTTCCGTTGTCATTCAAATAAAAAAAACTATAATTTATTGTTATAATAAATTGTTTATAACCTTTTTTTTCATAACTGGCCACGATACTTATACTTGGCCAGGTCGATGATATCATAAGGTTTTGCATAAACATATTATGGAAATCTTTCATAAACCCTGAAAGGAGTATTGCATCTTAAAAACAAGAGGACCATGATGGTCCTAGATCGCTCACTTGAGTCTATTTGATCCCTGGGACATCACATGAATTAAATAGGCAGATGTCAACGTGACAATTTCTACATAAGATCGATACAATGAACTGTTTTCAGCCAAGAGCAAGACAGATATGCCTTTTTTCTCTTTGATTCTATGTAAAAAGGGTTGCACCAAAGCCCAAATGTGACCCCAAGGGTTGATATGAACAAACTTGGTCCATTAGATGATGCTACATACCAAATATATGAAAGCTCTCCGCCTTCTTGTTTCAGAAGAGAAGTTTTTTTAAGATTTTCGCTCTATGATTTTATGTAAAAAGGGTTGCGCCCGGATTGAGCCCAAATATGACCCCAGGGTCTTGATAGGAACAAACTTGGTAGAGGTCTTCTAGATGATGCTACATACCAAATATGAAAGCTGTCCACCTTCTTGTTTCAGAGAAGATAATTTTTGATGATTTTCATATTTTCACCCGTTTTGTTAAAGGGAAAGGGAAAGTTTAGGGTGGATTTTATTTATTTGAATAACTTTGGTAGAGCTTGACCCAAGGAACATCCCTGCCAAGTTTCATCAAGACTGGTCCACTGGTTTAGGAGGAGAAGATGTTTAAAGAAACTGTGAACGACACACGACTGGCGACGGACATTCTAAGATCACATTAGCTTACCTTGAGCACTTCGTGCTCGGGTGAGCTAAAAACAAACATAGAATAAACAAAAATGCTAAGTTTTTGTTTTTTTTTATTTTAGTGTAGCCTTGTTTGCTGACAATGATTAGCACATGTAAGACTATCATCAAGTTACTGGATGTGTTAACCTGAGATCATAAATCCAACCAAAAATAAACATTGTATATCTTGAATAGGCTCGCATGTTTGTTTGTTTTTGCTTAGTTTAACCTTTTAGGTGAAATTGGACATAGAACTTGAATGTGTATACATACATACTTTTAAGCAATTTTTATTTTTGAGTGTGTAAAACATTGTCAAACAACATAGAACTTTTCATTTTATATATTCATTATCTTAATCACTTTTATAGGCTTTACAGAACATGAAAACTATGAATATGCTATGCATAAATTGATAAGTATAAAGAAATTATAGCATATTAAACTACCCCATCAACTTACCTAAACATGGATGACCTTGACCTCAGAGATTTCATATCTCAAGTGATTTGATTCATTATGATGTCACATATGAGTAGTGTGTCTAGAAAAGGATTGAAGTAATTGGCAAATGTCATTTCTTATGATGTGCAGACAGATAGGCAAATTTCTAAGAGAGAGACAGACAGACAGATAGATAGCCAGTCACTAGCACACAATATTTTTCCTATTCTTTTCAACTCAGGAAAATAAGAAACAAATTCTGTAAAACTTACTGTAAGATACTATTGAAATTTTTGCAAGGATTAAAGAAAATCAAGTAAATTATATTTTTCATCTTACCCCACCCACTTTTTCAACATTGGGGTAAAGCAAGGGCTGTAATTTGACCAGTTTAGTGATACAAAAACATCTTATGCAGTAGATGCCTTGACTAGTAATTATTTGCAAATTTATATAAAGATGAATGTATAGAAATTTAAATAATGTCTATTTCAGGACATAATACAAGATTTTGGATGAATTTTGAAACTAAAGATATGTATTTATAAGCATAAAAAATAATGTTACCGGTTTTCAATCTTCTTTAAATTTTTACACAAGAAAGAAGGATAGTAGAGCTTATTTTTTGAAGAGTAACTAAACTGGACTAGCATCAGAAGGTACTAATCTATGCGCTCAAAATTTATATTCACCTCAATTTTTTTAAAAGAAAATAAGAAATTTTTATATTCAAGAGTATAAAAATTCGTCAAACAACGTAAAACTTGCCATTTATATATTCATTATCTTAATAATTACTATAAACTTTACAGTACATAAAAAACAATTCAAAAATTGATAAGTATAAAGAAATTATGGCATATTAAATTACCCCACCCACTTACCTCAACATGGATTAAGACAAGGGGCTGTAATTTGACCTCTTTTTGAGATATTGACAAATAAAAGTTTGTTCTGTGGTACATTTAATGTGTAGTATGTATTTGCAAAGTTTCATGAAAATCCGTGCGTGGGCACTTTTGGAACACCTCCTTTTGAGAAATTTATAGTTATTGACAAAAAATCAAATGAAAAATGGAACCTCAAATCTTAAAAATCGCGAAACAAATAGCGTTTCAGACCTGTTATTCTTTTTTAGTGTGCGCATAAGTAAAAGATATAGCTCTGGCGCTCTTTGACTTTCTGAAAGAAACTTTTGTTGTAAAAATCGGCCGATTAATTGAAAAAATATTTACAAATACTTATTTTGGCGGGACGAAAAGGGGCTAGCCCCCTTCATGACGTCACGACGTCAAATACACGAGCTCCAAACCCGTTTTATTGCGTTTTAGCTAATGCCCATACTTCTAAGATAAAGCACAGCAATTATTGTAAGATTTAAGAAAGTCGAAAATTCGACAATGTTATCTGACCGCAGTTACCTTAAGTAGTGGATCCGTAATAGTTTCGAAACGTTTCTGAAGTAATGAATTTTATCAGTGTTGACCGAGGTTTCCTAATGATTTTCATTAGGAAACCTTGGTCAACATTATGAAAGTTAATGGTGTTTGATATGTTGCGGAACTATTACGGGTCCACTACCTTAAACTCAAATTCCAATAAAACTTATATAATAAGACTGCTAAACAAGATTACATTACTGTATCAATTACTAACCAGAAAAAACTAATCCTGCTTTCAAGACGATTATGTTCGCAAAAGAGTTTAAAACGGTTCCTTGCAATGCACTAACACTTTCGCACAGAGTGAGGAACTTGTATTAAACGTTTGTGAACGTGTTGTCATCCCGAATACAGAAACAGATAAAACTCTACCTCGTTCTTTTGTCGTGTTACAGTAAGTCTTATCGTGAAATTGATATTTATCGTGATCAAAATCATTCTAATAGTTCGATCGAGGCTTCTTCAATACATTGAAAACCAATAACTCCAATCACTCATGAACGTTAACAAGTTGTTAAAAAAAAACTCCTCGAAATTGTTTATAACGATCAACATTTTTATCATGGTGAATAAATTATCATCGATTACCCCAAGAACGTCTAGCACTCATGAGGACGAAAACCACTATCTGGACATTAGAAACATGCAACATATTTGATTCCAGTAAATGAGAAGCTTACTAATTTACACGAGAATTCTGAGATAAGAAACGAGTTTGGAAAAAAGAGCTTCAATATGAAGATATAACCATCTGTAAGAAGCTTAGAGCACCTACGATCTGAAAGATATAACCCCTACTGAACGCGTGCGATTGTTTCATAATCCGACTTTTGGCATGACAAAAATCGGGTTGTGAAACAATCGCATGTGATACTGTTAAAAATTTTGTTGAAGAGAATTCTAAAGTATCACATACCCAAAGTCGATTTCCCCGTCTCCGTCGACGTCTAGTTTATTGATAAGTATCTCAATGCATTTATCACTCAGTGGAATATTCACCATCTATAATTAAAAAAAGACAACTTTTTAATATTGCATAATCTTTTTAGTTGCAGGCCTGATTATAGAAACTAATTGATTAATTGCAAATGACATGTGCATAAACGATCGATTTAGAAAAAAAAACTCCATTAAATGGACCTTCTGTTTAATAAAAACACAATTTTAGTTTGGAATAAAAAAGATATTATCCCTACCGAAATCACAATCTGCTTACTTCAAAACCTTGGGCAATGCCGATGGCCGTTTGAACAGGAACAAAAGGCAATTGAAATTTGCAGCTAACATAAAAACAAACAAAAGATCCTACAAGACCAATTTTAATTTCCTGGACATCTGCAGAAATGCTAGGTATCGAATTATTTCACGAGTATATGATCCATCCCATAAAACAAGGGTTTGAGAACGTTCTTTCTATCCAGAAGAGATTTATTTTTACATCCCCTAGTTTGTACAGATACGATAAAAATATTTGCAATTATGCTAGTCTTAACCATGGCAAAGTAGAACGTTCGCCGCCCCTGTTACATGTATGAGGGATAATTCAAAGATATGTGACGAAACTATTGCTGAAATCATCGCTTTATACAATATATTTGACACTATAGATGGACCAGCACTACAGTGAACAACATCGTGAAATTGACATGGTGAATAATTTAGGAATGATTTGGGAATGAAATCGAATGAGTGCGAAGAGTGAGTTTTGAGTGAAATTCAAGGGAGGTAGCTCCTATATCGCCTAATTTTGTTTAGGATGAACAAAATTAGCGATATCTATTACCTCCCTTTAATAAATTATGCATACAATTTCTATAAATAGCTTCCTATTTCTTTAACAACCAATCAATTACAATTAAATAATGTCAATGAAATCACGTGTTTCCCCTATTTCTTTTTAAAGTAGTTTTTGAATTTTTAGCCATTTTGGGGCGTTTATGAGTGGTTTGAGTGAATGTTTGGAATGAATGAATGGAGCGCTGAGTGAGCGATTTAGAATGGTTTTGATTTAGATTAATGTCAATTTCACGATGTATCTTACTGTATAATAATTTAAGTTGTTTAGAATTGTCTCCTCTTAGGATAATCTCATTGAGAAAAAACTCATGGTTTTTATAATATGAGCTTAGAGTTGACAAAATCGTCTCAACGATTTTTTTTTAATATTTTTGGTTCTGAAAACACAAAAAAAACACAACAAAAAATAATAATGGTGTCTTAAATGAAACGGTCGCTAAATAGAAGCTGTGTTGGTGTCCTTGGTCTAGAGGTAAAGCGTCGGCCTCTTGACCCAAAGGGCCTGAGTTCGATTCCCGGGAGCGGCTATTGATCTTGGTTCTTTCATTGGCCCACACATTCGGCGCAATTACCGGTGAATTTTCCAGGAAGCAGAATCGAGAGGGATCAATCTAAGTTGTAAGAACTTGTTTCCCAATCGATTAGGTTTAAACCAGCCCCGTGTTCAGGATGTAAAAGCGTTTCGTGAGCGTTTTGAGATGATACCCCGCTTTGCACGTGCACATACGTGCAAAGCGAGGTATCATTTCGGAAGCGCTTCGCTAACGTTTTCATCCTGAACGCAGGGCTGAAGTTGACTGACCCGTAATCCGTTCCTAATTTCCTGGTGATCCAGGGATTTGCTCCCATCCTTGTCAAGGGCTGCGAACAAGTCCATCAGTCTAAATCCCATTAGTTTTCCGAATTCCATCAGTACGATGATCGGATTTTCGTCCATTAACTGCCTCTCATCGTCATCGTCACCTCTGTTCAGTTGACCTCGAACCTGTGTTAAGGTAGTGGAACCGTAAAAAATTTGAATCGTCTCTGAAGCAATGAACTTGAACGGTGTTAACCGAGGTTTCCTAATGATTTTCATTAAGAAACCTCGGTTAACATTGTGAAAGAATATGTGGTCCGAAATGTTGTGGAACTATTACGGGTCCACTACCTTAAGTAAAAGACATTGGCGAATGAACAATACGAGGGGTCAGCGCAAGGCATTATTTAGTGCCTATTATTTGTAAACCATTTATTCCTCCTTTTTTGAAGAGTTACATAATCATCTGGAAAGAGAAAAAATCGATTTCTTTAAAGAAATTAATCTGATTTAATTGAAATCTGTAAGCGTATGATGGGTTCGTAAAGACATAGAAAGCTATTTATAGAACCTGTATGCATATTTTATTAAATGGGTGTGATAAATAGCGCTAGGTTTGTTCATCTTGAAAAAAAGAAGCTATATTGGGTTACCTCTCTTTAATTTCACTCAAAACTCGCCCTACACACTCACTAAATGTTATATTCAAACCATTCCAAAATCATTCATCGTGTCAATTTCAATGCCGTTTTAATGCATGTACGTTTACTTACTTGACCATATATAACATTGATTTCTTTCTTTGCTTCAATTTCTCCGATCAATGCAACAAATGCAGGCTCTACCAGTTGGTCCTGAAAGTGAAACTTAAAATATTTCAAAACAAAAGAAATTGTGTCATGACAGACTGTTCAGAATATAGTGGATATTAAATTAGTGGTCATTAATTACCGAGTTTATTTCAAACAAGTCGTCTATAAAAAGATAAAAACGAGGCTGTGTCGAGTTTTTAACTGGTATGGATGACGAAACTAATGAATTGGGTATTAAATGGACATAAATTTTATATTCTATTTATAATATGACCTGATTTTTTTGCGTTTGATCGTGAAAGTTCAAGAAATTTATCAAGTAAAGTTTTTTCTGCGAAACTTATAACGTCGTTTTCTAAATGACGTCAACAAATTCAAAATTACGTCATTTTCACAACGAAGATATCGTGTTGCTTTATACGTTTATAGCTCATTTGCATCGTTATTCTACTAGTGTAAAATCACCCGTGTAACATCAAAATATCAAAATATCAAAATTAGCGACATTGATTACCTCCCTTTAACATAAAATATATACAAAGTCTATACATAGGTTCCTATTTCTTCAAGAACTTATGAGACGCAAACAATTTGAATGTCAGTCATTATCGCGATTTTTTCTTTATCAAAATTTATTTTAAATGAAGTTGTTGATTCTATATTTTTCAATGCGTTTGAGCGTTTTTGAATGGATTTAGTGAGTGTTTGGAATGAATTAATGGAGCGCTGAGTGAGGGATTATAGTGGTTTTGATTGAAGTGAATGTCAATTTCGCGATGTAACTAACTGTACCGTCAAATCTAGCTCTTTTATGGCCGTGGTAGGACTGTCTCGTATAAACTCTAAAACATCCATGGCACCTTGTGGGGTAATGGGGTTCCAACCAAGCTGAAAATAAAGAGAAACATTAATATTTTAGCATTTTATAATCAAAAAGTACTCAAAATGTCATTCAACAGTACTCTACATTTTGGTCGTTTCTTAAAAAAAGACACTAATAGTAAACCCCGGTTCGGAGAAAAGCACCATACCAAAAAACAAATACATTTTCCCAATCACATATTGTTAAAACTGACTACGATTCCTGCTTAAAGATCTCGCCGGGACAAGATAAGCATGAGGTTTTAAGATTATAACTGATACATATCATCAGGAAAGAGCTTGAAAATTCTTATAACAAGCCATTTGGAGTTCCTTTCTATACTACCAACCTAATTCATCGCGTAACAAAGAATTGACCAAATCAAATATGTTTACCCTAGTTTCTTTAATGCTTTTCGGTGGTTTATCGAGAAATAACTATTGATTATCATTTGATAAACTCAACGCTTAATCAGTGAAACTATCAAAAAACTTAAACCCCGCTTTCGTTTGTTTCACCCTATCCGACGATATCTAATCGGAGCCCAAAACGTGACGTCATCACGAACTTTGCATAGCAAGTATGCGCAAAATGACGCGCATTTTGAAAATTTGTCCTAAAATTTTCACATTTTGTCTCATATTTTGGCATTCCAATTCTTTATCGAATTAGGTCAATTCATATTTCATTGAGTGATACACTGACACAAACGAATATCCTTTATATAATTTCTTCTTTCAAGACTTATTTATTGATGTTAATTGTCCATATGCATGCTTTCATGTTCATGTATTTTCAGATCCTGAATTCCAACATTGAAAATGACTGTCTGTATGTCTGTCCTTCGACATTAACGTAGTCATCCGTACTCTTTCTAGAGTTAAACTTTTCTTCAATCCTCCCACCAGTTTGTCCCGACAATCCTTGCTAATTCTATTACACACTTTGGTCCTTTTACTTGCCTACCAAAGGCAAATTTATGTTAACGCGTATAAAACCTTCTTTAAGATTTGCCGTCAGTCTACTTATAGAATAACCGCTGTGTAAACAAATCTGAGTTAGAGTCTATCAAACCCATTTAAGTTAAATGGGTAATTGAATGAATTAATAGACAAATGAAAAAATAGTCACATGTACAATGCCATTGGCCATTTTACATAGTTACCCTTATTATTTCTAATGTTGTGTTCTTCTTCAATCCTCCCATCAACTTGTCCAAACAATCCTTGCTAATTCTGTTACATGTAAGATCTAGTTCGATTAAGGTTTTATTCTCCTCTAATGCTCTAGCTATGGCACGACAACCATCCATATAAAAACCATTCCAGGCAAGATTAAGCTTCTTCAGGCAAGAATTTTCCTAAAATAAGGAAGAAATTGACATGATGCCGTAAAAGTGTATGGTGTAAATATTGCGTCATTCCAAGTAAAGAGCTTTCTAACATGTAAACATATATAGATAACGTCATGATTTATATCATTTGCCATTTTGATTTCAAAATTCTTGTCTATAATTTGGAGTATTTAAACCTATATTGATGGAAAGATGACGTTTGGTTACTTTATGTTAATTGATTTCGTATCGTATCTTACCTTTACGAACTTCTAGTTTTTTTGTCGAAAAAAAAAGGATAACGTAGATTGCTCATTCTCTCTTTTCAGCGCAAGGAATGCCAGAATATATAGTGATCTTTTTTAGACAAAAAAACCCTCACACTTTTTCCCTCGCGAGAAATGAAAAATGTCTCATGATTTTCAACTTCGCATACATGTGTTGACATGCGATTATTGGATGGCCCCTCAGCCTTCTGTAGAATAAGCCTTATTTTCATTCAAAATCTGAAGATGTATTTGATTGGGCGCTTTTTTTTTTTTTACATAATTTAAGTTTTAATGCAGAGGGAATTTTGCTAAGGGCTAACATTGTAAATTCTTACCCAATTGTAATTGCAACGATCAATTCGACCAACAACAGTTTGTTCATATAAAGTGATGTCATCATTTCTCGCCCAATTGTAGAAGGAAAATGGCGCATCCCGCCAATATTTTTGGAATATTTGAAAAAAGTTGTTATATTTTGCTGAGCTTGCTTAGAACGCACTATTCTTGGATCTATAGAACAGCGAGATATAGACAGAGAATACAAGTCTTCGCGATTTTTAACATTCAATACCGCTACATTTGCATAAATCAAGATGAGCGATTTTGGGCCATTTTTACCATCTAGTTTATTTCTTTTTATTCCCTCCCGCCCCCTACCCAAATTCCCCTTTTCCACACAGTTTTTTTTCTTGCGTGGTGTTCCGCTTTCTTTTCCGTTCTTTTTTTTTTTTTTTTTTTTTACTTGGCGGTTTTATCAACTCTGTCTTCGTATGAAGCCGCGTCGGTGTTTAATTCAACGAATCAAACATATCGTTACTGTAAGAAAATGCGCGTTTTTTCAGAAATCGTTCCACACGAACTTACGTCAATATTTTTTTTATTTGTAAATAGTTTTCCTTGAAATTAAAATATGATTATTAAAAGAAAAATAATATTTCTGAACTTTATTTGAATTCTCGTATGATAAAAGGAATCTCTACTTTTTAGCGTATTAGAAATAGAAAAAAACAGTTTTATAACAGCCTCAAAAGATTTCGTTCCACACGATTTTTAACTTATTAATTTTCCGTTTAAAACTCAAAATGATATTTATTTACATATCTAAGAAAAACAGAAAAATAATATTTTCAATAACAAGACTGGTTGCAATTAAACAATTTTTCGTGAAAATATAAAAGAAAATTGCCACATTTTCTGTGTCTTAAAGTTTGATGTTACGCTTCACTTTTTGTTACACATATCGCAGTATTTTTCTTTTTTTGTTGTTAAAATTCGATCTCCGTTGGTAAAATTATTGGATGTCATACCAGTTCCAATTTGATATATTTTCAAGAAGTTTAAACATAAACAAGATGTACAAAATATAAGAAGACGATTCCAATAATTTGATGCATGTCAGAATTCCATATTCAGTAAATTCTGTTGAAGCAACTTTAATTTTTGACTTACGCAAAAAATAATCGTAAGATGTTGAGTAGTATAACAGGCCCAAGGAATTAATCTAAACTTACGGCAAGACCTTCTGCAACAAACACCCCACCGTCCCTGCGTAGATGATTCCAGCTAAGATCTAAAGATTCCATAGTATCATTCCATAACAACGCTTCTCCGATGATTTCTCCCCCTGCTTCCCTTAGTTGATTGTGGGACAGATTCAAATGCTTCAAATTGGCTGTATCCTTCAAAATAAAACCGAAAACAGTTAAATTGAAGTTGTTATTGAAATATAAGCAAAGAAAAAACAAACCCCATCAAGTTATTAACCATTATTTCACAACTATAAATCATAACTTAACCTTTTTTGAGATTTTCTCTGACCAATTTCTGCTTTCCATCGATATCTTAAATGACATACGTGTGCTTAATATTGACAAAGTATCAAAAATGATCTTGTTTTTATTATCTAAGGCTCTTCATTTAAATATACCACTTTGATGTACAGTTTAAATCAACAACTTTCCTAAGAAATGTATGTTCCTTGTTTTAACAAGTAAAATTTTTAAACGAAAAATAGGAGGCCACTGGGGATCAAAATAGCTCTACTTGCCATAAACATTTTCCTGAAGCTAAGTGATATTTCAGGATTTAATTGCTTTTTTAACATTTTAACTCCCTTTCCATTAAATACTATTGTACTGATTCTAATTTTACATCCACACACAACCATAGAATCATTCTCTGAAGATTTTAAAGAAACCATATGTTTATTGTTGAATTCATGGCGTATCCATTTCTCATTTTGCTTTTCTTTTTTCTGTTGTTTTGTGTTGTGTTACCTCAATCAATGGTCTAATAACAGCAGCATCACATTCACGTATACCACTACCTAGAAAAATAAATGAACAAATGTGTAGCTTTTAAAGACTCAAAACGTACGACTGGTGATGCCTTTCTTTAGCATATAACGTAGTCCTGTGAATATTGAAGTTTGAGTAGCTGCATTGCTGAAGAATTCCGTGCCAAATCGGTCCCAAACCAACGCGTTCAAGTCGCGGTCTAACTTCTTTCTAACTTTCTAAGGGCTTTTCTTATGCTTTAGTAAGGCTTTGTACCGCATTGTACGTGTATTTATCCTTACAAGCGACATTCATGTGCGTGTACGCAGTAAGGGCTCGTAACAGGGTAAATGTTTTCTTTTTCAAAATGTTTATTTTTCAATGTGTCTCCCTGAATTTTAATGAAGCTACCATTGCCTTCATCCTTTTGATCAACCATTAATGAAAATTTCATCGTATGTCTACATAAGGTAAGTTTGAAACTTACAGAAGAAGGTCTTTTTTCTATGCCTACAAATCTCACCTGAAATATCTAAACTGTTTATTCCATCATTCTTCAATACAACATCTACAATACTTTTAACTCCCTGTACTCTTATATCGTTATCTGCTAAACTCTGAAATGATCGTATTTCTATCGAAGATTTTTTCTCACATAGCCATCCTTGATTTACATGGATAAATTCCTTTCGGGCTTATTCTTTGTCATCCCGATTAGCATAGTCGGAGGAGCACCGGACTTCAAAATCACTGAAGTTCGACCTCGTCGGTTCGATTCCCGGGCTGGCAAACCAACAAACTAATTGTCTTGAGACGTGACACCGAGGTCCCGTGAGTCGGTGTTTTTCACCAAGCACGCTAAAAAACAATGGCAGATCTCAGCAGTAGTTTTGTCATGTATCCTTGCACTACCCGTCTGGTGACGTCGCTCATATGGACAAAAGCGACGATAAGGACGATAAATAAACGGAAATACACACAGGATGAACAAAATTAGCGATATTTATTACCTCTCTTTCATAGAATGCGCATTTGCGTCCAATAAATAGCTTTTACATCTCCAAGAAACAATCAGACGCTTACAATTTGAAATATGTCAGTGAAATCGCGATTTTATTCTAGCTATATTTATTTCGAATGCAGTTATTAATCTTACCTTTTTAGTGATTTTCGGAACATTTTTGAATGGTTTGAGTGAGTGTTTACAATGAATGAATAGAACGCTTAATGAGAGATTTAGAATGGTTAAGATTGAGATGTTTGTCAATTTCACGATGCTACTAATTGTATGTGTAAGGAATAACTTTGAAATGACGTCTTTAAATTGAACATTAATGCTGTTGTATTTCTTTGGGTATTTCCAAGGTTCAGAAAATACGTTTTAACACACAAAGCTGCTGTCTATGTGACACCTTGATCCAGTAAGTCGAGTAATGTTTCAATAAAATTTCAATTCTTGAGATGGCAAGGACAAGGTGGAATGGTCATTCAACATTCCAAAAATAAGCCAAGTGCGAAAAGTGTCGACCGAAGTCAGATTGCACAGTCCGCGTAGTCTGACTAGGGCCGACTTTGCCGCTACCTAGATAGTCACTTTTCTCCAGGTGGGTCACATACAGTTACAAATAGCATGAAATTGACAAGATAAATAATTTTGAATGATTTAGGAAAGAAATTGAACGAGTGTGTTTTGAATAAAATTTTTGAGAGATGATAAAACATCGCTTATTTCATCCAAACAAGACAAATTATCGATAATCTATTACTTTCCTTTAACAAATCCCCGTTCATTCCAATTTTTGTGGGTTCGCGTACCAATCTGACGGTTTGAAATCAACACCAGACAAAAGGCGTTGAATAATTGGATCGATTTCATGACAACGTTGATCGTTTTGGTCGATTTCGAATTGTTTTTTAACGATTTTGAAGAGTTTTTGAGTGAATTGAGTGAGTGTTTGGAATGAATGATCGGAGCTCTGAGCAAAGGATTCTGAATGGTTTTGGTTTGGATGATTATCAATTTTACGATGTCTTTTTGTTGTACACATACACTCAGAAATACATGTTTCACAAACTTTTGAAAGCGGGCACCAATGTACAATTAACAATATCGTGAAATTGACAAGGTGAATAATTTTGGAATGATTAAGGCATGAAATTGAACGAGTGTGTGAAGCGAGCTTTGAGTTAACTTGATGGGAGGTAATCTTATATCGCAAATTTTGTTCAGGATGAACAAAATTAGCGATTTTGATTACCTCTTTTTAACATAAAATGTATACAAGTTCTATACATAGCTTCCTATTTCTTCAAGAACTAATAAAACGCTTACAATACGAATAATGTCAGTAAAATCGCGATTTTTTTTTCTTTTCATTCAAAATTAATTTTGAATGACGTTGTTGATTCTATATTTTTCAATGGTTTAGAGAGTTTTTGAATGGTTTGAGTGAGTGTTTGAAATGAATGAATGGAGCGCTAAGTGAGCGATTTAGAGTGGTTTAAATTGAGGTGAATGTCAATTTCACGATGTAACTAAATGTAGTTAGGAATTGTTCAGTTGAAACCTTAATGTTTTAATAATATTTAAGCAGTTGGTAATCTTAAAAAGTAGTTTTTCGACAAAAATAATAAAATACAAATTTTGACGTTACTTTTGAATTCTGATACAATGTAGATTATTGTCTACGAGTTAGTTACAAACTAATATTTAGTATTAAAATATCATACCAAGTTTGTTATAAATGTGTTTTCTCTGAGCGCGTCAGCAATGTACTCTGCTCCCTTCGGTCCCATGTTGTTGTCAGTCAAATCCAACGTTGATATGATGGAATTCCCCTGAAAGAATTGTTCAATTGGTTGGGGGGAGGGGTGCTAGTGCTAGTATTTCAAACATTTTTTTCTTTCTTAAACGCTTGTTTCACATTACATATAATCACTTTAGAATCACTTTAAATGTTCGATTACCTTACTTTTCAGTTAGCAGATGTAACATTTAGGTCATCTGTGCGTTAGCAGTTTTGGGAAAATACATTTGATTTAATGTATAATCTCAAACAGACAATTAGACATCAAAAGCACATTACCCCACCTGTCTGAAATCCATATCAAGACATATACAGTAAGTAACAGTGTGAAATGGACGAGTTGAACGATTTTGGAATGATATTGAAAGAGTTAATGGAGTGAGTTTTGAGTGAAACTTACGGGGGGTAATAATACATCGCAAATTTCGTTCAAGTCTTTTCAATCCAATCTGACTCTTAAAATCAATACCAGCCATTTAAATCGTAGAAAATATAATCCAATTTGAATTAAACAGTGATCGTTTTAAACGAATGCGCAGTGATTGATTTCGGGGTCTTTTGAATGCCTAGAGTATTTGTTTGGAATGAACGAATGGAGCGCAGATCGGCTGATTTGGAATGTACCTGATAGAAATGAGTGTCAATTTCACGATGTTATTAACTGTAGCTTTAAATCTTTTTGGAAAAAGAAGAACAGACAAAAATGAACTCTTACTACTAATGCAATGGCGATAGCTTTTATTCCATCAGGTCCGAGCTGTCTGTGACGTAGAATACACTTCTCTGTTTGGAGAGCTTTGAAAAAATAGGCAACCGGATGTACGTTATATTCCGCGCATGCGCGTCTATACATTTCCTGACTATGGTCGGCAAAAGCGTCTGGATCGTGGACATCTTCATCAGCTGAAAAAAAAGAAGAAAAGAACTCCACTTATATTAAGCGACCACTAACGAACCAAGAAAAGCGGTCATGTAACAAAATGTTCGCTTAAAGCATGTTTGTTTACAAATAAGAAAAATACTTTTTATTGAATTTTTTATGTTATTGCGAAAATTTCAGTTATCCTAAGGTCTCAAACTCAAAAGAATCGTCTCATTTAGACAATTGTGGTGACTTTACAACAATATAGAACTCAATTTAAAGAAAAAAAAAGAAGAAAAAAGTAGACCAACAATACCTACTTTTCAAGATAATTTGATTTAAAGAAAGCGGTTTTTAAAACAATCGCTTAATAAAAATGGTCGCTGAATAGACGTCGCTTGAGCAAGATGGACTGTAAACAGTTTGGGTATTGACGGATTGCTGGCTTTGCCCATTAACTTCTGTCATGCCACATCCATCAAATGTTTAAACCTAATTTATCTGTAAAATACAGAATAATGGAATTGAAACGTCGAAGGGTGACCTATACGTCGTATTTACAGCTTGAACTTATTTCGACGTTCTCGTTACGTCGTTTAAGAGTCATCTCATTTTGATGTATTAAATGTACGTTTTCGGGACGTTATAGGCATACTTTAACGAACAAAATTTGTTCGTTAACAGGAGAAAACGTGGATTAATGAGTAAATTCACGTGCCGTTAACGCCCTGCTTTATTTCACTTCAATATCCTCTGTCTAGGCCTATGCCCATTATCAGTTTCTATGTCTAGCATAAATATAGAGCATAAATAAAGAGGTAGATCATATTCCAGCAGTAAATTTTATGCCGTCTTAAATTTACAAAGCAACGTCGGTATGAGTAAAAGTGACGATGCAATGCATAACGCATTTTGTCCAGCAAATTAATGGGTTTGGAGCTAGGTTTTAAGCGTTCGTATGAATCATTTTGCAAACTCTGTTTGAATAAATATTAAAGTTTTTCATTTTATGGAATAATAATATCAATTCACGTCTTTTCGGGCGATATCACTTGCAGAGACCCTCAAAATGCCTTAACGCTCTCGTGCGAATGTTCTCGCATTCTAGCATTAAATTTTGTGACGGCATAAATTTACCAAACTACATTGCAATAAACATAAGTGTCGATGTATAACGCAATTTTTCAAGCAAATTAGTGGGTTTGGAGCTTGGTTTCACTTTTTAAGCGTTTCTATGATTTATTTTGCAATCTCTGTTTGAATAAATACTATAGTAACTCTTTTTATGCTATAATCGCGTCAATTCACGTCTTTTCGGGCGTTATCACATGCATAGACTCTCAAAATACCTTAACGCTCTCCTGCTTCGCACTCGGGCGTCAAACCATTTTCGGGACTATGCAAGTGTTAGCGCCACCAAAAACGTTAATGAAAAGATAATAAATGGGTGTTTTATCTATCAATCGATTTTTGATGGACAACAACTATTTGTTAATTTGGCCGATTTGAAAAAACCTTTGTGTCGTTGCTATGGACCATTCCTTTTGTTTTTCAAAGTGAAGTGGTCTCGCGAGAGATGTCAGTATGGTGCGAACCCCTTTGCTCGAGAGAATGCAGTAAAAGATGAACACGGGACTGAGATTGCTACTCGAGCGATCGGGCAATCGCGCGTTCGAGTTAGTGCAGTAATAACCAACAAGAAAATAGAGTAAGACGCGTCGGGACCGGAAGGCGAGCTCGAGTCTTCGCGTAAATTCGAGTTTTCGCCATCTCGAGGGAACGCGAGACCACTGTTTATGTTTGTTTGTTGGCAACTATAGATGTCAAAAATAAAAGGTATGTCATGGAAGGACAAAAAAGTTAAACATTAGAAAAAATTGTCGGTTTTGGAATCCCCAGAAACAATGATAAGAATCAGGAATTGTGTTGCTTTGAATTTTCAGCAATGTGTATCCTATTCATAGGGACTTACTTAAAAAGCATTCACTTTCCTTCCACCTATTAAAATATGGTAAATGTTGTTTTCCCCGAAAACAGCGTAGCCAAACCGCTAAATTGTGTCCATTTGTAAGAAATCACAAACGAAAATTAATTTAAGAATTTACATGTATGTTTCAGTGGATGGATTTATCGTTCATTGATTAAACAACTTACAGTTAGTTACATCGTGAAATTGACAACGTGAATGATTTTGGAATGATTTAGGAATTGAATGAGTGTGTGAAGCGATATTTGAGCGTTTGATGGGAGGTAATCCTATATCGCAAATTTTGTTCAGAATGAACAAAATTAGCAATATTGATTACCTCCCTTTAATAAAAAATGCATACAAGTTCTATACATAGCTTCATATTTCTTCAAGAACCTATGAGACGCTAACAATTTGAATTATGTTAGTGAAATAGCGATTTTTCTCTATCAAATTTATTTTGAATGACGTAGTTGATTCTATATTTTTGGTTTGCGCGTTTTAGAATGGTTTAAGTGAGTGTTTGGTATGAATGAATGGAGCGCTAAGTGAGCGATTAAGAATGCTTTTGATTTAGGTGAATGTCAATTTCATGATGTAACTTACTTTATATATTTGCTCTTGGACTCCAAAATGAAAGGTTAATCGATCTTAAACGACAAAACAAACGAATATCCTATTTCTGCAGTGTATGATGTATGATTCTTACGCGTTTACGTGGTAACGCGATAACGTCATCGGTACACTGTATCCTGATTTGATGACGTCAAATTGCATAAATTGAACTTAAGTAGGACTACAATTGTCAAAACAGTGAACTTTTCATTTTAACAATAACTTCACTAGTCTGGTAGTGGAATTATCAGCCTCTAAACCACCGATTTCGATAATCTAGCGAAATGCACCAAGGAATTGTGACCAGTCACGCGAAAAGGGTCTATCTTGGAACGTCATTAAATAAATATTCGAAAAAGAGATTTGTTCTAGAACAGGCCAACCAGAGGTCGCATTTCAAAAAAATATTTTTCTGGAAGGTAGATTGATTAAAATAGATTCAGAAAATTAGTGAAGTGCAAATATGTGCAAAAAGTTTCGACCCTAGTCAGTCTGCGCAGTCCGCACAGTCTGACAAGGGTCGACACTTGACGCACTTCCAAGAAGGTCCCTTTTCGCTTGACGGGTTACAAATATATTTCTAGAATAGGCCCCTTGTTGTCTTGGTTAATTAACATCTATCATAGATATCTTTGTTGTAGAAACATGTATACAATTAGTCGTGAATTGTCGTTCACCTCAATCAAAACCACTAAGCGCTCCATTCATTTATTCCAAACACTCACTCAAACTATTAAAAAACGCACAAACTCATTGAAAAATATAGAATCAACAACATCATTCAAAATAAAAATGATAGAGAAAAATCGTGATTTCACTGAAATTATTCAAATTGTTAGCGTCTCATAGGTTCTTGAAGAAATAGGAAGCTACGTATAGAACTTGAATACATTTTTTATTAAAGGGAGGTTATCAATATCGTTAATTTTGTTCATCCTGAACAAAATTTGCGATATAGGATTACCTCCCTTTAAATTCACTCAAATCTCGCGCCACGCACTCATTCAATTTTATTTTTATTTTATTCCAAAATCTTTCACCTTGTCAATTTCACGATTTTGTAAGTGATGGGAGTATATTCTTGATGTCGCAATCATGTTATCGCCATATTTTTAACATCTATGCGTTCAAAAACGTGTGTTTATGTGAGAAAAGAGAATTTCATACTCATTTTTGTTTTAGACATGATGATCTCAGCCTCAATTAGATTAGTAATGTTATTCAGGTTACCGAGGCTTCCTAAAAAACATAATTTTCTATTCTAGACGAGGTTAAGATCAGCTTGTCTCAAACAAAATAGATTTACAGATCCTACAGTTAGAAAAAAAACGTGAAATTGACAAGGTGACTAATTTTGAAATGATATTGAATGAGAGCGATTAGTGAGTTTTGGGTGACATTTAAGGGTGGTAATTCAATATTGCTAAATTTGTTTAGTAATAACAAAATTAGCGATATTTATTAATCCCCTTTAATGAAATATGCATACAAGTTCTAAAGATAGCTTTCTATTCCATCAGGAACCAATCAAACGCTTTCAATAGTGTAAGAGTTTTTCTAGCCTTTTTTTAAATGTAGTAGTTGATTTTATCTTTTTAAGTGATTTTGGGGCTTTTTTTTATTGATTTCAGAGAGTGTTTGGAATGAATGAATGGAGCGCTATGGTATCGAGTTAGAATAGGTTTGAACGGAATGAGAATCAATTTCACGAGGTTTTTTTTCAGTACCTACCGTCGAAATCATAATCCTCGCCTAGGTGGTCAGGATCGTATAATTCCGTACTGGTGTGACTACGGACTGACTCCCCACTCGTGCTCTCTGCAAGTGACGTCCGTCGGCGACGTCGACCGATGAGACGTGTTGACGTTTTTGTTTTCCGGACCGACGTCTTGTTCATCCGATGTTTTGCCATCAGGATGTATGGGTCCGTTTGGTTGGATCTTCGGATAAGGCCCCATATGTCAAACTGAAAGTAAAGTTAAACTTGAACTGAGCATTTTCTCTAAGACGGGAAACGTTTTGCTTCCTCTAATTTTAGCGAATTCAACAGCATTAGTTTCATGTAGTTATGGTAAAATGAAGTGACTACAGCTTTAGCTACAATTTTGATCACGATTTACAGTATCGAAAAGGAAATACAGAAATTTGTAACAAACGCCGACAAATGTGGGCAGAATAAAAATTTACGGACTGGTCTGTCAGGCCGAAGTCTACAGTTAACAACATCGTAAAATTGACAAGGTGAATGATTTTTGAATGATAAAGGAATGATATTGAATGAGTGTGAGGAGCGAGTTTTGAGTGAATTTAATGGGAGGTAATCCTATATCGCGAATTTTGTTCAGGATGAACAGACTTAGCGTTATTGATTACCTCCCTTTCATAAAAATGCAAACATGTTCTATACATAGCTTCCTATTTCTTCAAAAACCTATGAGACGCTAACAATTCGAATTAGGTCAGTGAAATCGCGATTTTTCTCTATCAAAATTTATTTTGAATGAGTTGTTGATTCTATATTTTTCAATGGGTTTGAACGTTTTTGGAATGAATAAATGGAGCGATGAGTGAGCGATTAAGAATGGTTTTGATTGAGGTAAATGTCAATTTCACGATGTAACTAACTGTACGAATGGGCCGAAACAACGCTGAACATTATTATGATCACTATTTCTATATTATCATTATAGATTTTGTTAGATCTATTATGTTGTTTACCCTCTTTATTGACTATCAATTATTTATCATTGTTTATAAAGGATAATATAGACTATATTTTCCATTACCTCTTTTGGATCTAACACCCTTTTCAATTCACGAAGGTGTTCATCCATTTTTTTTCTTTTTTTCTTAAATTATCAAGCACAGAGCAAGAAGATTGCCTTCCTTAGATTTTAGATACAAATTTAAGTTGGCATTCCAATGCAGCGATTCACGTTTTTCAATTCTTAATGTTAAATTATCTCACGATATCCTATTCCAAATACATTTTATTTCTCGAAACTATAAAGAACTATGAAAAGTAATCTTAGATATTTTCCATCATTTTAAATGCCACATAAGAGAAAAAAGTATTTTTTTCTTTTTATAATACATGTATCTTTTTATCAACTTTTTTGCAGACACTTCTCATTTAACACTAAATAAATTCCATACAAACTAATGTAATCAAATATATAATTATATATCATTACATCTTGCTACAAAACTGAATTGCTGTCATTCAAATCGGGGAAGACACTCCATGTTTATTCCAAAAATCTCGCAACTACAGCATTTTACATGCTGTAGGTAGGAGGTTTTTGAAAAACGCAGAGTTCATCGATGGCTTAAAATAAGGTTTCAAAAACCTCGTAAGTTTGACCTGTTTTGACATGATTTACTAGATTTTTGTACCAAAGGGATGGTATCTCGTTAGGATCAAATCGATCTTACAAACTGTATCAAAAGAGATACGATTAAGTGATTATAGATTTATAGGGATTCCTCCATAAAAGTAATTTTGTTGGATAAACGAAAATACAAAACGAGAAGCATTATCCAATCTCGAAACATAGCTACATCACATGAGCCTGTGCGTGACATTTCCAACAATTTGAAATATTGGTGAGGTGCAGACATTGAGTAGCGTAGAAAGCCACATGCTGCAAATATAATGTTACCTGATGGTCTACATAATACCTTGAGACCTTAACTATCTATTAAACGCACAGTGAAGACTCTGGTCAGACTGGGCAGATGCACAGGCTGGTCAGAGACTTTGCTTTGCGCATACTTGAAATTGTTGTAAATCTAACGCACATGCTCATGTATAATTGTGTGGATCTATTTATTCTTCATGTCATAATTAAAGCATTTTCAGTGATGGTGTTTCCCGATTCGTGTGCCCTTGTTCCTGGTATAGTTAAGTTTTAACATATTTTGTTCCCATATTTTCTTTACAAAATGTACAGAATCATCATGTATATACATATACATAAATTTACTAAGGCAAAGGGTCTGGTCACAAACTCGAACAATCGACCATTACGACCATACGACCATGTCTTGAGGCCCGGTCCCACTGCACGTACGGATGCATTGGGGATGTAAATCGTATGAAAATCTTTACATCCGTTGAAAAGACGCTTTGCATCTATTTCTTACCCTGTACATACGCTTTGCATACGCTCTGTCCGTTGAGCGTCCGTCCATTGTGATTTCATCCACGCACAATATTTTGAGCTGCACAAAACTTGTAGAGCGGATAAACTTTCCGCTTTGTACAATGTAAATGCGAAACAATACGAGGGACAAACGCTACGTATCCGATATCATCCGTTATACATCCCCTGCATCCTCAATCCATCCGTAAGGCATCCTCGATACTCTAATCCGGTTTGGTTGAAAACGTACAGAGGGCGGAATTACTGGGTATACGAAAAATTTACAAAAGGGAAGTAACGCGGAAATGAAAGTTTTTTAACGTCTGCTTCAAGTAAAATTGAATGATCCTCGCTTTATCCATTTTGTTTCCGCTCGGCATACGTGGTGTATACGAGCATTGCTTTATGTATCCTCTCTTTCCGATATTCGAATACGTCACAAATACACCCGGTAACCTCTTCTGAGCTGTCATCCGCTCTTAACAGCGAGGCTTTCGATGAACATTCACTCAACATCCTTCCCGGCTACATCCTTTAGGCGTTCAATATTTTCCGTTCTGGTTTCGCAAATTTTGCTACATTTAGCAGTTTTGATCAACCGTTTGAGAACGGATGGAAATTTCACTGTTCAACCGTGTCCGTTTAGCATACGGTTTGTGTCCGTTTCGCAGTGTGACCGGGCCTTAGTATACACATTGTATAGTTAATCAAGTCATAAAATTGACATTCATCTCGATCAAAACCATTCTTTATCACTGGTTGACCTATGTAGCAGATGCCAAGAAGTCTATAAATGCTGAATGGAGTCGTTTTCGGTCCTTTAGTTCTTTGATTCTTCTAAGGTACGGCTTTTCAATCATAAGAAAACAGCCATCTTCCGCGAAAAATGCGAACACGAACAACTGTATGCGCGATTACCACAAGTCCGATTTTTTGTTGAAAGCGAAAATCTCTTTCTCGTCGTTTGTAAAGGTTGCAACAATGAGTTTATTATTAATTAGTCGAAAATTCCCTCTTGATTAGACTTATGGCCTAAATGAAGTATATATCATACCCCCATGAACAAAATAATGTACGCGCAACTATTGCCAATGCTTTCGCTCCACAAAAACCCCATGTACCATATATAATCAATGCTGCGGTGCTCAGACATCCAATGTGACACATTTCATGCCTACATGTTTTTTTTTCATTAAACTATAACAAAAATCCTTGTGATGCCCGTCTGACAATCGCAATGTAATCGCAAGTTAATTGTGCAATCCCCTACGGACATCGTCTGATCAGTTAATTAGATATATCGGTGACCGTGCAGAGACCGTAGAATGATACAATTAAGATTTACACGAGAAAAAAATACATATTGCACGGCTACGTCATGGTCTATGGCATCCGTTAAACCGTGCGACAATCGCACGGTCACCGTAAGCAAACATTTAGGTTACGGTTAGTTTAATAGTATCGTACGAGTTTCGTTAGTCTAACATAAACTAGGCCTTACTTATATAGAATAAAAATGGCTCTTTTTTGCATGTCGCCTTACGCTTTATTTCTTCGAGTTTGTATCAGTTAATCTGGTATAGTCCGTCTACAAAATAGCTTTACATATTATACCCTTTTAACGATGAGTACTACATTTCAATAAATAAACCCCCATCTAAACCTACACAGAGTTATTTTCACACTACTGAATTTTCTTGCGATCTACAAAAAGGGTATAGTTTACAACATCGTTTTATTGATAAGTTGGATGATTTTGGAATGATACTGAATGGGCGTGGGGGCGAGTTTTGAATGAAATTGAAGGAAGATAATAGAAAATCGCTAATTTCGTCCAAATTGGACGAAATTAACGATATCTATTACCTCCCTTTTACGTAATTTCCTATCTGTGTGTCATAACGGACTATTCAGACAATTTAAAATCCACACTAGCCAATAAAATCGTGGAATATTTTGATAAATTTCAATAACATGTTGATTGTTTTGAAAGATTTTGATTTCTTAAGATTTTTGAGTAATTGGAGTGAACGTTTTGAACGAATGATTGATGGGTGAGCAATTAAGAATGGTTTTTTCAAGGTAAACGGCATGTTTACGATGTTATTAACTGTATAACAAATAATTTGATTATAATAAAAAGCTCCTTTATTAAATGAGGGATCAACACAAAACTTGTGTAAGCACCTGTAAAATCATCTTGGCCACCGTGCATTAATTTGATCCGTAATATGATTCCTCCATTAAAATGTGTCCTAATCTTCGTCGTTAAGGTAGAAGACACGTAATAGTTCCAAACGTTACGGAAGTATTGAACTTTAACAGTGTTGACCGATGTTTCCTAACGATTTTCATCAGGAAACCTCGGTAAACTCTTTTAAAGTTCATAATGGCCAAAAGGTTGAGGAACTGTTACGTGGCCCACTACCTTAAGGTAGCTATTAAGGGGTATTGTCTTTGCGCATTCTTTTGTTTATGAAAATTTGTTATTTCGATTTATTTTAAAACTTCTGAAGATGTCGCTAAGCATATATATGCATTAAGCATCCATTTCAGATATTCCGTCCAAGTTTTATTTAGTGTTCATGAATGCGAGGACTTCTTGGCCGATTGCTACTGTATAGATTTATACTTGATGTATTGATGAACATGGCTTGATCCATTAACGATCTATTCACGAGTCAACGAGCCTCTATTAATCCACCCTTATTTATCCCTTATGATTTCGGATTTTTACAGAGGAAAATTAATGAAAGGGTTGTTTCCATTCCAAAATCTTTATTTCTAATTAAAACCATAGGTTGTGGGCACTCATTTGAATCGTCTCGAGGAGACGATTCCAATGAGTATATATATATCTTTATTATAGTCTCATTCATGTACATCATTTACAAACATTTATACAAACATTAAAAAGTACATGACCATTCACATATAGAATTATAAGAGACTTACATGATTAAAACAATACTAACCGTAAAACAGTTGCTACACAAAAGAAGATAGAGTAAGAACCAGTTGCTAATGGTACAGTTGTTTTCGTCTTATTTAATAAATGGAGAAAATACGTGTATATGTGACGGGAAATTTGTGGTTTGTGTAAATTATAATGAAAAAGAAAAAGGCAATTAACCCTTTCACAGTGACAGTGTACATAATTAGCACCTGGTTCTTGGTAATATACGTTAAAATATATATCACTTGGGAACTTGTTAAAAATAAAAGTTATTTACACAAAAGCAAAGATCTTTTATTTAAAATTGAAAAGCAGGTTTCGGCTGTTATTCCAAATCAAATTATGGTTGGTAAATATTTTTAACTTCTCTATATCGTTCATGTTCTTGAAATTTTGATGTTCAAAAGATGCTTTATTGTAAAGATCATGACGGAATTCTTCATAATTTTTACAATGAAACAAAACATGACATTCGTCTTCCAAAGTGTTACAAAACGGACACTTCCGGTCTACCAATTCAAGATTTTCATACCTTCCTGTTTCAATTCTTAAAGGAGCCACACCACATCTAAATTTACTCATAGCTGAGCGATGTTTAAAAGGTAAAATTACTCTACAATATTCTTCAGTTTCGAAATTAGTTTTAAAAAGTGCATAGGTTCTCAATTTATTTCTACCAATATTATTTCTTCCAGTTTGCCTTGTAAGAGATAAGTTCCATTCTGAAATATAATTTTGAGTTAATTTTTATTTCAATAGACCAAACATCTTTGTTTTATTGTGAACAGAATCTATTGACAGGAATTCTGCACAATCTAACTCTAAAACAAGTTTCCTTACAACATAAAACCAATTTTTACATCTTTGACTAGCAATATTTTGTGCCCATAGGGCAATGCGCTTATTTATACGGGTATTAGGGAAACTGGAGAGACGACACCAAAGATTGCTTATTGCTTTCCATTGTCGGACATTAGGTGGCAACCAGCCCATCTCACCAGCTACCGCTGCATTAGGTGTGTACTTGCCTACTCCGAGGAAAAAGCGCATTGCCCTATTCTGCACTGCATTTATGCAAGAAAAGGACTTAACACCCCAAATTGCTGAGCCATATTCTATTACTGGCCAGACCAAAGAATCATAAAGCTTTGTAAAAACATCGTAGGTAAAGCCGCCAATCACTTTGCATTTTGCAATCAGAAGACCAAGGGCACGGATTGCTTTCAAAGCTACTGCTTTTGCTGTAACATTGTAATCCAAATGCTCATGTAAAACAAGACCTAAATAAGTATACCTATAAACACATTTCAACACAGAATTACCACAACGAAATACAACTTCTGTCCTAGCTTTGCAATTCGGTCTAAAATGTAAAATGTTACTTTTAAGTGGATTTATCGACATATTGTTAGACAAACACCATATATTGAGCTGGTCAAGTAAAATTTGTAAATCTTCAGGTTTGTCCGCTAATAAAACAATATCATCAGCGTATAAAAGTATGAGCGTATGAGTGCCCACAATATAGGATTTGTGCAATTATTGTTGATATAATTAGATTTGAAATACAAAATATCCCTCTGTCTGCAGCTCTGTAAATTTAATGGTTTTTTTGCTAATGAAATGTCGTTACTGCAGTTTGTCCCATCCAGAAAAAGTTTGACTCCGGACGTGCAAAAACTGCCGTTTGAGACCAGCGTTTAACATGAGAATGTTCTCTAAACGATCGAGAAATTATTCCCCGCTTTGCACGTGGCCTCACGTGCAAACCTCGGTATAATTTCTACACGATTGCAAACGTTTTGTATCCTGAATGCAGGGAAGACCCCATCTTCGCTAGCCAAGGGTGATGTCCACTACGTGTTCTATTCACATAGTGGGCATCACCCTTGGCTAGCGAAGATGGGGAGACCCTCAAGCAATGGTCAGACAGAGTGACTTTAAGGAGGGCCGTTACAGTTTCGGGGGATTTCCAGATATCCGCGAAACAGATGTATGTTTTAGAGCATTGATATGCACAGATATATTAAAAATATCAACATAGCTTTCCAAGCATATTTTGAAAATATTTACATTTTTCTTAAGGTGGCCATGTTTTCGAAAATATCAAAGAAAACTGTGTATTACACCTACCAATCACAATGCTGGTGAGCTAAATTAACATATATTGATGGCCATAGATATGGAAATCATAAAAAATATAATAAACTTTCTAGTATGGGCATAAATAAGTGACAAGTGGACATTTTGCTTTAAATGCTCCTCAAAGATAAAAAGTGAATATTTTTTGAAGGCAAAAAAAGCAAACACTTATATTAAATAAACTCGAAATATGTCAATAGAAAATTAGCCCAACTATCGTTCAACTGAAATTAGTTAAGAAAAGTATATGTATCCAAGCACTTTTAGTCAATTTCATAAGTTTGAAGTACAGTACCCCCCCCCCCCCCCCCCCCATAATTTACTACTCTAATTTGATTTTGTCCAGGCATTATTACTTTCCCTGATTTACCAATCAACAATTAAAAACATTTGTAATTTTGATACTCTTGGTAACGCCTATGGCAGTTGTAGGATTTCTGTAACGGGGTTTAAACTACAATTAAGGGGAGGGGGTAGTCATTTCACATCATTACCAAAGTTTTGCCGAATTACCAAGTGAAAGACTGAACACCCCATTCCCTCTGGATCCGCCACACGCACAACCATTATCCTGATCAAAACACGAGGTTTTCCTCCATGAACTCATTTTCTATATGAGGAAATTACATATAGAAATAATATGCCATTTCAGTTGCCACGGAAGATAAGATGGTTTATTACTCGATTGAAACAAAAAAGAGAGAAAACGTGACTTTCGATCGATTTTAAAGATTATAGAATACTGTGATTATGTTGATAATTTCAACCTAATTTATTTTACAATGGTTTGGAAACAATTTCCTAAATTTTACATTGATCCCTCTGGATTCTGTGGATTACAGAAGAGTTCAACAGTCTCAGGGCCAAATAAAGGAAAAAGTACAATCGCCGGTATTTATACCCGATCTCGGGACTTCTTTGTCAAGGAGAAGACACAGCAACTCTCGAATACATACGCTCTTCGAATAATACGAAAGCTTTTTGAAATCAGCGCTTATTGAAATATTCAATGTTGACAAAGCTATTGATGGAATATTAATAATTGTTATCAAATTATCGTTTTCACTCTTACAAACACACGTAAACGGAATCAAATAAAGATGAAAATTTAGAGAGAAGAAATGAATTTTTAAAAGATTGAAATTGTCCTTTTTCTACGTTGTCTCCTTTTCCGTTTTTACGACGTTTAACATACGTAATGAATGGGATCTTAATAGGCAAAAGTAACATATCATTTTGAAGATTTATAAAAGAAATAGTGAAAAACGAAGAGACAGTGCAGAAAAGTAAACTGAAAAGGAGAGAAATCGCATCCAAGTGGCAAAATCTTATTATTTTGGGATATGATTCGTCATCCCGTATCAGTTTTTACCGAAGTCGTAAACAGAAAAGCATATTTTTTCTCCTTTTCAAGCAATGTTCAAATAACCGAAAGATGACTACCTTTTATAAGCATCAATTATATGATAGTTTTATACTTACTACGATATAACCCGAACTCAAACATTCCCTTTCGGTGATGAAGAGAACGTGATAGCCCTGCGTTTAGGACAACAAAGCGAAGTAAACGTTTAGCTCATGCACATGCGAGCAATGCAGGCTATAAATAGCAAAACTGTTTTCTCCGTTTTGTCACCCTGAATGCATGGCTTGTGATAGGTCTATCAACGTCGCCCGTACTTCGTTGGAATAACGAAGCACAAGTGTGAAACACTTATTAGATATACTTTACACAGTAATGCATACTACCATTTTTCGGATGATCGTTTGTGATTCGTTGTTCTGAACGCGTATTTCATTTTGTCCATCGTAATATTTGCCAAACCCTGCAGTTCAGGATGCAAAAACATTTGCAAACGTTTAGAAAGTGAACCTGCCTTAGCAGTCGTATGTTTCTGAACTGTTTCGCGAACGTTTTTATTTTGAATTCAGGACAATCCTGCGTGTAGGTTGACAAAATCACGATTGTTTGAAAAAAAAGCCTTCCCCTGTGCACGCGCAACTTCATATAAAGTTGATTTTAACAAGGCCCCCCTCACAATTTTTTTTCTAGGCGAGTTGTCTCCCAAGAACTGTAACGTCCCACCTTAAAGCTATTTTTTCATTATACACACAACTCTGACCCATGATGGCTTTTTTAAAACAAAAATTGGCTTTGAGATTTTACATCGTTTTAGATATCTTTCACATCGAAGTGCATGTATTAATGGGCCACCTATATAGTGAAAGTGCACATGTACTTTGCATAGGATCCGAAATGTCTTGCCAAGGACAAATACATGTGTCCACCTAACCGTGGCGAGGTCGAGATTTGAACTTACAACCTTCGGGTTTTCTCACATTGAACAAAAAGAAAAAAATGTAAACAAATCGAAATGGAATGACCTTGCAGATGTCATTGCAATCTGTAAAGAAATAGTCCTATGAAGGTGAGAACAATGTTAAAAAAGGAGGAATGGTTTATCACAAGCAATTTCTTATTTTTCAAAAATAATTTCTCACATATGAATTTATATGGATGTAGTCATTCATTCATTTATCGTTAGTTAATTCTTCTTTTACACATTAATCAATATACTAAAAGATGGATAAGTACTTCATTCGTTAAACCAAGGCCATGATTTCAGTATCAATGGATGCGTGTCATTGAGATATACCACCATACCAAAAACGAGTATTGCATTTTTGAGAGGCTCAAAACAATTGGCTATGTAAGACTTTTTGGATAATGTTTTCGGACAGACAGGTGGGAAAATGAAGGGCGGACAGACGGACAACAACATTATGGTTTGCCCCCGCATTGACAAATGCAGTCATTAGTGGTTTTTATCGGTTAAGCTTCTTAACCACTGATCAAGCGTGTATTATTTGATTAAGAATAAGACCGTTAATTGGATGTGAATACTCCAAGATTTATATTAATCTGCAAGGCTTAGTCACAAATAATCTCAGAGCAGTGTACTTAGCTGCCATGCTATGCAGTGCATTATTTCTAGATTTGGCGACAAAACCTCGTAACTTCAGCTTAATTAAGCTGAAGTCACGATGATGTGGTCCCCAAACAACTATGTAATTTTAGATCGCTAACAGGTATTCAAACTATTTACATTTTAATATGAAACGTGAGTAAGTAAAAAATTCTAAAGCGCATCATCTCGATTATTTTCAAAACAATTATGACATATTCTTAATTTAGGAAAAAAGACATTTTTATCCCTCTTTGGCTCCTCCGGCCGAAAAACTAAGTTCCGCAGAACATGATTTCTCAAATTTCTTAAAAAAAATTCTAAATGCGTAAAAAATGATTTCTTGGCTTGACGAGTTAGAGGGATCTAGCCACAGCCAGGGAAATATAACAACTCATATTCTCTGCAAGTACTCATAAGAGTTCAGCCAAATTTCAGAGGAATGGTTCTTGGGACCTACTGTTACAGATTTTCCTCAGAAAATTTCATCTGACAAAAACATTGGTGCTTTGAATTGTCGTGTCGGCGAAAGAATGGTCTCTAATTAAGAATTAAAAAGAATACAGACTATTAAACTAAAATGATATTTGGTGGGATGTTTCTTTCGTGACCTTTCTCAGGTCATTTTCCTTGCATGGTGATATGATGCTGCGTCAGAGAAACGGGGCGTTTGTAATATGAAATTCTTTGTCGAACTATTCCCCTATAATGGAAAGATTATAACAAGTTTATCACAGATAGTTTGCATTATGTGACCGTGAGCCGCCGTCATAGCGCAGTTGGTAGCGCGTCGGACTGTCAATCTAGAGGTCCCGGGTTCGATCCCCGACGGCGGCACTCAATCTTTCCGACTATTTGTCTCTCACCAATGGATTGATAATCGTAGACCAATGTGAGATAGTAGCTGGAGGCTAGGAAAGGATGTGGTGGTTGTACTGGTGAGAGAAATACCAGGAAACCATTGTTAGGTGCTCCAGCCGCCGCGATATAACTGAAATAATGTTGAAAGCGGCGTTAAACTCCATTCAATCAATCAATCAATCAAGTGACCGTGAATAAGATATAGCTGTTCAACGTTATTATTCTTAGTTATGGAAAAATGTAGACTTCATGTAAAATTCTTTGTTAACACAATTACACTTACAATTATGCATGATTTTTCACGAAGCATTCACAGAATATTCATCATTACCTTGCCATGAAAAAAGGATGGCTGCTTGGTGATATTATGATGTTTCGTATGAAAATTATACATCTTGTTCTTAAATTGTATTATATCCAGTTATTGGCCTCAGGAAGAAAAAAACCGACTTTGGTTTAGAACACTCAAATGTATATTAATTCTCTTGGAATATAACTTGTTCTTTGTATTAACTACGTGCTTTTTTATCAAGGAAATGAATACAAATTAAACACAATTTAGGCGATTAAAGTATGACAAAACTTTGGCTATTTTCAGATCCAGTGAGACGGCAAGGTCCTCTTGGGCCTCTTGTTACATGCAGTCTTTATTTTGATCGACCAGCTTTTATTCTGTATATTCATGTTCACACCACAAAGGCGACGAATGAACCAGTCTCATAAACAAAGAGTTCTAGATTCTTTCGTAGTTCTATAGCTCAATATGCGTAGGTTATCCGTCAAGCGAAAAGGGACCATCTGGGACTGATATTGTTAACGGGTAGGTGATGAACATTTTTTTTTTAGATGGTGACTATTTATAGATTCCTCTCATATATTGTTTGAGAGGAATTTAAAAAGCAGTTGTCGTCAATATGATACAATTAACAGCATCGTGTAATTGACAAATGAATAATTTTTGAATGATTTCTGAATGAGTTGTATAAGCAAGTTATGAATGGAACTAGAGGGAGGTACAGTTAAAAACATCGTGAAATTGACACTTATTCCGATCTAAATCATTCTTAATCCTTCACTCGGTGCTCCATTTATTCATTCCAATCACTCACTCATATCGATCAAAAACGTTCCCAAATTATAAGGAATATTTAAAACTCGTTCAAGACTTTCAGCAATAAATTCAAATCGATCTATTTTTTCTACGATTTTATAAGCTGGTGTGGACTTTCAAGTGACTGATTGGTATACGAAGACGTACAAACAGAAGAGTACGTATAGTTTTGAAGAGAGGTAATGAATATCGCTAATTTCGTTCATCTTGAACAAAATTAGCAATATTGGATTACGTCCCTTTATTTCAATCAAAACTCGCTTCACACTCTCATTCAATTTCATTCCGAAATTATTCCAAAATCACCCACCTTGTCAATTTCCCGATGTTGTCAACTGTAGTACAATTGGACCAAAATAAGCGATAAATTTATTACATCCGTTTAAAAAAAAGTTACGGACTTTTCTATGAAAAGGATTTGTATGCCCTCGCAGACGCTTCCTTATCAACACCAGCCTTTTTTTCGATTATAATGATTGATTGATTGATTGATTGAATAGAGTTTAACGCCGCTTGTAGGTTTTTTTTTTCAGTTATATCTCAGCGGCTGGAGCACCTAACAATGGTTTCCTAGTATTTCTCTCACCAGTACAACCACCACATCCTTTCCTAGCCTCCAGCTGCTATCTCACATAAGTCTATGATTATCAACCCATTGGTGAGAGACAAATAGTCGGAAAGAGTTTCGCCGTCGGGTCGATTCTAATAAACTTTAAAAGCATTGTTAACGATTCTGGTGTAATTTCGAATGATTTCGCAGCGTGTCTGGATGGTCTGTGGTGTGTTTGAAATAAATAAATGAATGAGTGAATGATTGAAGTGTTGAGCTAGCGACTTGGAATGGATAAGAGTAGGAAGACTGTCAATTTCATAACTGTTGATATTGATTATATTGACCTGACATAGACAACAGATCATTTTTAATGCTTATGAGTACAAAGAAGACAGTATCTTACTCGTATTTTCGACAAAAATAACAACAATAACAACAACAAAACAATAATACATCTGAAGGTAAAGTCAGCCAAAATTAATAAGGGACAAATTAGTTTTTCGTCAGAATTTCTCATTAGTTTATGCTAGGTTCCAACTGCCGATCCGATCAACTCGATCAACTCGATCACCTAAAGTCCTCGATCAAACCCGTCAAAACACGGCAACAATACAAAAACACGACTACTTCTCGATCTTTACTAGATCGAACCCCACTCCCTACACGGCCCGACTTTCCCCGATCAGCCTTGCCGATCAAGCTCGATTAGTACTCGATTAGTACTCGATCGCTTGATCGAGCTTGACCGAGTTGATTGGATCGCCAGTGGGAACATAGCATAAGCGATTATCCCGAGGTCTATTCCGTAGAATCGCCGATGGTTCCAGAGTGGCTTGATCAGTACTCGATCGCTTGATAAAGTTTGATCGAGATAATCGGATCGGCAGTGGATACACAGTATAAGCGATTTACGAAAACGTCCACTGAGTGGGGTCTTTGCATTTGCAGATATCCCGGGTTAAGTTCGGTGGACTATATTTCCGATTCATAAAAGTGTCCGATATCAAAAGTACCAAACCTTTCAGAATGACAAAACGGTGTTAACTGTTTGCCAATAATGCATCGCTTTGCACGCAAGTGCATGTGCAAAGCGGGGTATAATTTGCAAACAGTTTGCCTCATTTTGTCAGCGTAGAGCAGAATTTCTTACTTTGGTAACCCCCTTAATGAGCATGGATTGAAGCTGCAATTTCGAAAAAGTGATATAAAAATATAAAAATGTAGTAATGGATAAACAAAATGGAATCGACCTACCTTTGCACTTCCTTCGACTTTCAAAAAACCGTCCGACATTTTAATTGGCACTTTCTTATCTCAAACTAAGCAACAAAAGGGATTCACTGAAACAAAACTTGCGTCCCATTTTAATAAATGTACGTGTCCAATTACGTCACTGTTAAATTTCACAAAGTGGTTGAAAAGGGGTCCCTAAATATATTCGCTATTGCCCTATGCTAAGCAACACATATTGGTCAAGAAATTCATTTCCGATGTACTGTTTAAACACTTTGCAAGTTCCGATACAAAACTCATGAAAAACAATTGTGGAAAAGAATAACTATTTATTCAAGCTTATTCTCTGCTACTCTGCCAACTTCACTCTGCTACTCTGCTTCGGCCTCTCTGCCAACTTCACTCTGCTACTCTACTACTCTGCCAACTTCACGAACATGATTCAATCAGTATTCAATCTATAGTAAAGAGGCTTTGCTCGTCCGTCGAATATATGTTTCCGGAAAAGGTCGTTTCAATGACACGTATCGTTGGTGGGCGACCTGCCCTGCGTTCAGGAAGATACAACGTCACAAACAGTTTGCCTATTATAACCCGCTTTGCACGCAAGTGCACGTGCAAAGCGGGGTATAATTGACAAACTGTTCGCACCGTTTTTGATCCTGCACCCATGGCATGAAATCGTGTCTATTGATAAGTTCAAGCTTTATATACGCTAAATTCAAGTTATGAATTCGCAAATTCAAACTGTCGATATGCAACGATATTTTGATATTCAAATCATAGGTTTTAAAATATTGATGCAGGTCTTACTTTATTATCATAATTATTATTATCATTTTATCATTATTAAAATTGTTATTACATCATTTTCAAATAGATGTTAAAAGCACAATATCCATATACACTTTACACATATTGTACATTGTACCAGATAAATCAAAAGATCAGAAGATAAGGTTTCAATTGAACATACTAGACTGTGAATTACACAGTTCTTTCTTGACTCGTACGCCTTTGAATACTACATGTACAAGAAAATCGTAACAGTAATCAAGCCTAAATTGCAATATTCTCTTCATCAAATAAGGCACCTTAAATTAACCCTTTCTAAATTCACTCTATAGTTTCCTGTTTTTACTGTGATTCTATACTACATGGATTAATCTGGAAAGAATTAATTATTTTTAAAAAGTGGATTTTTTCACTTTCCGACAATATTGTCTGCAAGATATATGATGAATTCTTTCCAAATGACCCCCATCTTTCATAGTTTTCTGCACATTCTTTGACATTTGACCAGGCTAACATTTCCAAAACTGTAAAAAGATAAAGCAACTAGATTGCTCTATTGCCAAGCTAAATTAAAGGCACTGTGATAGTCATAAAAGATATTACAATGAGATTGGGGCAGTTTAACCTATTGTTGACTGACGTTTGGTTTATTTCTATTACCCTAGGTGTACGATCAATTAACAATTGAAGTCAAACCTTTGAACACCCTGTAAAATGTTACGCCATATAATTTATTTTGCATTGATTGTATTTTCTTTTATAAACTTGAGATAAATTGGTATAAATAAATCAGAACGGCGGAAGATTTTAAACTACACGGTATTTCCCGCCATAATTCACAGAACAAAGAATTGGGCTAAAAAATAAATAAATTTGAAAGGTTTAACTGTAGCATGAATAAATAGATGCAAAAATACCCCCTCCCTCCCCACATAAGGGACCGATCATTGTACTATAGTTCACATGTCTGTAAATGGGGCCAATTTAAATTAACTATCAAAAAGAACCCAAGCAAAAGAGATTTGCCTCTTGTCAGAGTATGGAACAACCTTTTATTACAGTTAGTGGCATCGTGAAATTGACATCTACCTCGGCAAATCGCAAAATCAGCGCTCCATTCGTTCATTCCAAACAATCACTCCAAAACGCCCCGAAATCGTTTAAACAATTCGATATAATTCGAAACGATTAACATTTCATTGAAATCTATCAAATTGTTCCGAGATTTTTTTCTATTTTATTTTATTTTATTGTGGGATAGGGAGGTGGGTAGGGGGATTAAACGTCTAATTGCTACATGAAGACAAAAATTAAATGGAAACAACAAAGATTTATTTATAAGGAGGCAATAAATAATCGCTAATGTCCTCCATTTTTTTTTTTTTTTTGGTCGAAATTAGAGATAATGTTCAATTATCTCCTTTAATTATCATTCAAACCTGCTCAACACACTCAATCAATATCATTCCGAAATCCTTCCAAAAACCTTATTTGTAAATTAATGCCACAATAGCGCAGTTGGTAAGGCAAAAGAATTCCAGTCTGGGAGTCGTGGGTTCGATCCCCGTTGGCGGCAAGTATTCTTTCTGTCGTTTGTCTCTCACCAATGGGTATATATAATCGTAAACCTATTTGAGATAGCAGTCGGAGGCTAGGAAATGATAGTACAGGTAAAAGAAATACGAGGAAGCCATTGTAAGGTGCTCCGGCAGCCGCGATATAACCGCAAAATTGTTGAAAGCGGCGTAAAACCCATTCAAACAAACAAACAAACAAACAATCAATCATTGTTTTACCGGCACCTAACAAACGTATATTGTAGTCCTTGAAACAGAGATTGCTTAGAAATTAAAATTTTGAGCAAGTGTCCTGCTTATCTTTATTCATTCCAGATAAGGAAGAAAACGCTATCACACTTTAAAGTTTTCGTTTATGTGTTCGTAAAAATCGGATTTTTTTTACAATGGTTCTTTATAGTGTAAGACTTTTTCCTTCTGATACCATCTTTATAATATGGATGAATATCACACCAAGAAGAAAGTAATTCCGTAAAAACGCCTAAGACGTGTTCTCTGCAGAGTGTTCAATTGGTGGTCGTAATCCATTTCATTGCTTAATTCAAGAATCACAGACAATTATTCAGCAAAAAAACAAGAGAACGCTTTACAATGTAAATATCACAAAATATCCACATTTATATTGATGTAATGATCAATGACATGCTGAACAAACTCTAAATACTCTTATGGATAAACAATTAAACCGATTAATCCTTACCTTTTAAATAGGTGTAAATGATACTTATTTATTCAGATAAACAAATACTCAAGTATAGCGTTTATGGGAGCAACAAAACCTTCCTAACTTTACCTTTTTCAAGCTGTAGTTGGTTTACCTTTAACGATACTTCGATTGCGTAAAGGCATAATTATATTTTTATAAAATAAATGTAACTTATCAAAACAGAAATTGCTGAGAAGCGTCAACATCTATCGCACTTTTTTTAAGGGAACTGTATGGGAAACGAGGGTAAATAAAATAAATATCACGTTTTTCTAAGAATACATTTATATATATCCTAGAAATTAGTGAAAGTTACCACCTTTTTAAAAAAAATACGCTATTTCCGTTTTTTGTGTCTATAAAGTTACGTTACAATTAGACTTTTAAAATCTATCCCAGCCAAAAACAACGCCAAATAATAATTTGATTGCTTTCAAAGAAAAGTTGATCGTTTTGGTCGATGTCGAATTGTTTCTAACGATTTTGGAGCGTTTTCGAGTGATTTGAGTGAGTTATTTAATGAATGAAGGAAGCGCTGCGAGAATTTAGATTTTTGATCGACGTGGATAAAATGTTGAAGATTTATTCAAGTATTCCACCCAAAAACTTTACAAATCGCTCAATCAGCACTCCGTTCAAGGTAATCCTACATTCAATAAAAGTTTCAAAACGCACAAAACCGATCAAATTGCACAAAACTTATTAATAGCTTTCATTGTCTGTTGTGAGTTTGGAAGCGTCTGTTGAATTCTTGAAGAAGCCCACGTCACGGTATTTGTAGAACACTACGTTTATTGAATCAAAGGGGGCTAATAGAATATAGCACAATTCTTTCGAAATCAGCGATTCATTGTTGCCTGGAAACTTTACTCGTTCTTCAAAGTCTTTCAATTTCATTTCGAAATCACTTCCAAAACCATTTGGGCCTACCATATTAATTTTTCAATGTTCATAACAATTGATATTTTTGGTCTGCATGGATTGTCGGGGTCGATGGGTACATGTATCATGCGAATACTGCATCTACAGTTAACAATATCGTGAAACTGACGTTCATCTCGATCAAAACCATTCCAAATCACTCGCTCATTCATTTATTTCAAACACTGTTTCAAACCATTCAAAAGCGCTCCAGACTTACTGAAAAGGATAGAATCAACAACGTCATTTAAAATAAATAAAGCTTGAAAAATAATCGCGATTTCACTGAAATTATTCAAATTGTAAGCGTCTGTTAGGTTCTTGAAGAAAAAGGTAGCTAATTATAGAACTTGTATACATATCTTTTTAAAGGGAGGAAAAAAATATCGCTCATTTTGTTCATTCTGAATAAAATTTGCGATATTGGATTGCCTCCCATTAAACTCACTCAAAACGCGCTCAACACACTCATTCAAGTTCAATCCGAAATCATTCCAAAATCATTCATCTTGTCAATTTCACGATGTTGTTTACTGTAGCCTGACACTGACGGACCGATAAACGATATTAATATTGTAAATGCGGAGACTGAAAAAATACAGAAGGTATTTCCGATATCCTTTTAAAGAAGTTAAGGATTCTTTTAAATGATACAATAGGACATTGTATTGACAAGCTTTTGTCGCAGCGTATCTAAAAACTTTTGAACTCTTATATCATTTTTTCAAATAGTAGTTATCGTCACACGTATAGCATTCTGTGATGCTTAGCGGTTTACAGTTAACAACATCGTGAAATTGACAAGGTGAACGATTTTGGAATGATTGGGGAAATAAAGTGAATGAGTGTGTGGAGCGAGCTTTGATTGAATTTAATGGGAGGTAATCCTATATCTCAAATTTTGTTCAGGATGTTCTTTAATAAACAAAGCATACAAGTTCTATACATAGTTTCCTATTTTTCAAGAACCTATGAGACGCTAACAATTTGAAGTATGTTAGTGAAATCGCGATTCTTCTCTATCAAAATTTATTTTGAATAACGTTGTTGATTCTATATCATTCAATAGGTTTGAGCGTTTTTGAATGGTTTAAGTGA